>JACBWW010000075.1:1379610-1532274 GCA_020086605.1 Lanius collurio | reverse complement strand
TGGGCACGGCCCCGAGGCTGCCAGAGCTCCAGGGGTGCCCAGGGTGGGGTTGCTGGGCTGTCTGGGCAGGGACAGGAGCTGGAAGGGTGATCCTGATGAGTACCTTCCAATTCAGAATATTCTGTGATTCTCTGGCAATCTGTGCCAGTGCCTGACCACCTCTGAGGAAAGAATTTCTTCCTAACATCTAATCTAAATCTCTCTTCTTTTGCTTTAAAGCCATTCCCCCTTGCCCTCTAATAAATGAGAGCAGTCTGCTAGCAAGGCAGAGGGCTTGCTTTGTGCTGTTTATGTTGAAAGAGTAGGTCATAGGAATTTAATTGCTGTTTAAATGTAGCAAACAAGAAAATGGAACTCATTTGCTCAGCTTTCATTTCTGGGATCCTGATTTCCCCAGTGTGCACCATCACCATGTGTGCCAAGAAGCTGAGCACCACCAGGTTCTGTTGTGGGGTTTCACTTCCAAAGGAAATTTGTGCAAAGTCTGACCTAAAGTCAGCAAGGCTGAGCTGGCAGAGCTGCTCTTTGCTGGGTGGTGGCACCTGTGGGTGTCCCCAGACCAGACAGGGACCTGGGGGTGTCCTGATGAGGCACGGGGCTTTGCAGCAACCCAGGGCTGTAGGTGTGGATGCTGGTGGCTCAAAGAAAGGGCTCTTGGGGAATCCCCAGCTTCATGACACAAGGTCTCATGTCTGTGTCTGCCCATGTTTGGCCTGAATTGCCCCCTGGCAGCTCTTTTCCCACTGCTGCTGACTGGTGATGGACGCAGCAAAGTCTGTGGGGTTCTCCCTGGTACCCCCGACATGTGCAGGGATGCAGCAGCCCAAGTTTCAGTGGTTTTAACACCAATTTCTTTTTTTCCCTATTTCAAACATTTCAAAAACAAATTTATTTTCTGAAACTGTTGAGATTTGTTCCCTGAAAATGGGAAACTTGCAATCTGAATTAATTAATACCAAACGAGACTTTTCCCTAACTCAACAAAGCAGAAAGATAAGAAATCCTCTTTGCCTGGCATTTGCAGTGTAAATATTTCCAGGGAGAAGTGTGGCTAATAGAGATCAGAACAAATCTTCTATTAGAAAACAAACCCTGCTTTTCTTTTCTGACCCTGGGCTCGCATGTTTGTTATATTGGATCCTGAAGGCAGATTGTCAGTTTGGTTTGGATTGAAGTCAACACATGGTTTATGCCATATCTTTGATAAGGCTCAGTAGTAATCTGATTTTTTATTCTGGGCTGTCTTTAGTACAGAAGCAGCCAAATTGTCCATTCCCAGAAATATTTTTTCAGTGAAGCCATTGATGAATTTTTTTCTGGAGGGAAGATGAAATTACTTGTTTTAAAAATTCTTAAAATCCCAAGTAAAATTGAAATCCGTCAACTGCAAGCTGTAAGCTTGACATGAGCTGGGCAAACTTTAAGCTGTTTTATTAACTGATCTAGAGAGTGTTTCCTTTAAATGCCTTTGGAAAGGCAGAGAGAAGGAGAGTGGCTCATGCAGGGGGACCAGAGCAGGTCCCTGTGCTTTACCACAAGCAGCCAGTTCTGACCAGCAGGAGTAAAAACTGCCACCAGTTGCACCTGTACATGCTTGTGAGCTCAGGTTTCTTCATGGGGATAACAGGCATTGCCACTGGCTGCTGGTTCCCTCTTCGGTGTGTCCCAAAATGGGCTTTGGGGTGTCCTTGGCCCCTTGGGTACAAACAGCTGTGTATTCGTATGATATCAATCTATTCTGATTATAAATAGGCTTCACTCTCCAAAGTGAATGTCTTTTTGTCATTAATGTGTTCCCTAGAAAGAAAGTGGGGGGGAAAAGTAGAAAAATTGGGAATAGGAAGGAGCAAAGGAGGAATTGCTTGCTGCCTTTGAACTCTGTGCCTCGGCAGCTCTGTGCCTGCACACCCATCTGCAAAGCTGTGGGTCTGCCCTCACTGGAGGACCCAGAGAGCTGCTGTGGCTCATTTTGTGCCACCTCCATCTCTGATGCCAATGTGGAAGCTTTCAGATGGGGTTGTTTAATCAGGATGAAATGATCCCAGAGCTGTCTTTGGTGCTTGAAGGTAACTGGTGCTGGCAGGACCCATTGAGTGATTGTTCAGTGCCAGAAGTGGGCACTGGAAAAGCTCTGACTCGATGGTGATGCTGTGCCAGCTCTATATTAACTGCCTAGAAAATGGAATTAATGGAGCTGAACGTTGCCTGCATCTGCATCATTTGAAGCTGCCTCCAGCAGCAGGTTTTGCCCAGCAAGGGGCTTAGGTGAGCTCTGCCCTGAGGGACAGCTCCTGGGACGTGTCATGGAGCGAGGTCCCTGTCCCTCAGCAAGTGGAGTGGCTTCTCTGCATCCCTCCGTGCCGGGTGAGTGGGAGAGCTCCGGCCTCAAACGAGAAATGTGTGTTTGCACAATTAGCATGGTTCCTTCCTTCCCTGGGAGCAGAATGGTTTATTGATTTCTGTGGCCCACTCACCCCCACCTATTCAGCAATAATGACCCTTCCACACCAACTCTAAATCATCCCAGCCTGCTTCACCCCTAAGCTCTCTAATCTTTTTGGGTTGTTGTTGGTATTTATGCTTGTGGAGGTTTATGATCTGTCGGCACTGGCTGCTGAAATGCTTTATTTATCCATAGGCTGGGCCACACAGGGAGCGTCCTTATTCTGGTATCATGTTCAGGATGCTGTAGTTAAGGGTTGTGTCAGCACTTCCCTGCACAAGCCTTGTTATTCAGGGGTTTTGCAGTTCCGTGGAAAAGAAAACCAGCGACCTGGCACGGCGAGGGGAGGCTCAGAGGCACACATGAAAGCCCAACAACCCACTGCCCATTTAGGGATTATTAGATGGGCAGCGTCTCTCCTTGAGGAAAATAACCAAAAACATCCTCCTCCCTTGGTTTGATTTTGTGCAAAGACAACCCTCTTTTGTGTGCTTGTGTTGGGGTCGGATGGGGAGAGCACAGTGAGGCAGGGCGCTGGCTGGGATCCTCTCTGGATCCTTAGGAAACAAGCCTCGGGCTGGTGAGGGGCAGAGCTGCCTTCTCCTCGAAGCGCGCCGGCTCTGGAGGGCTCAGGAGCTGCTCCCAGGGCCTCCTGGTGCAGCCCCAGCAGCCCTGGGAACAGCAGGTGATGGAGTTTGTAAATGTGATTTATGGCCCTGTTAGTGCAGGAGCTTGTGGGCTTATAAATTATTTGGAGATTTCTTGATAATAGAGGGAGCATGGTATAAACAGGAGAGATAATAGGGCTTGAGAAGGTATTTCAAAGTGCTTTTGGGGAAGGAGAAGTTCTGTGACTGCTGGCAGGTATGGGGTGGTCCAGGCTCTGCTGGAGGAAGAGCCTTTACACAGCAACCCGGCCAGCACATTTTCTATCTCTCCCTCTCAGTGCTGATGGCTTTTGTGGGCACTCCATGGATCAGCCTGGAGCAGAGTTGATGGCTTGGAGCAAAGATGCTCACGGAGCCCTTCAGCCCAGAACACCAGGCTGGGGTTGGCATTGAGGGTGACTTGTGTAGGCAGAACTGATCAATCCTCAGGCAGGAGCAGGCGGTGGTGAAGCACTGAGGGTGCTGACAAAAAAGATGGAGACAATGTACAAAGTCATGTAGTGCCAAGACAAAAGGGAACAGCTTCCCACTGCCAGAGAGTAGCTTTAGATGGGATTTTAGGAAAAAGTACCTCTCTGTGACGGTGGGGAGGCCCTGGCACAGGGTGCCCAGAGAAGCTGTGGCTGCCCCTGGATCCCTGACAGCGTCCAAGGCCAGGCTTGGAGCAGCCTGGGACAGTGGAAGGCGTCCCTGCCATGGCAGGGGGTGAAATGAGGTGATCTTTGAGGTCCCTTCCAACTCAGGCCAGCCTATGATTCATTCTGTGGTTCCTTGGGGAGGGGACTCCGTGGCAGGGGGTTTCCACAGAGAGAAATCAGGATGCCAAACTGCTGCTCAATCCTTTTATTAGCAGGTACCAGGCTTGTGTGACTGGCAGCCCTCAGCTCCTGCTCCAAAGCCTTTTTCTCCTCTCTGGGATGCTGCCAGCAGGTCTTGCAGGACTCTTCAGGCTGGAAGCAGTAGTGATGGCCCAGCTGTGCTGTTGTCCACATTCCCTTCCCTCTCCTTGCTTAAGAGCCTCCAACGTCATTTCCACACCTCAGCCTGCCTTGGGCACAGCAGTGCTGGGCACCCCTCGGCCCCTGCAGGAACAGGGCAGATGAATTTCATGTCCTCTCTGTCCCCTTTCTGGGAATTTGGGGGTTTGGCACAGCTGTATACTTTGCTCTTTAAAGAGGGTTGTGTGCCTGACTCTTCCAACAGTTTCTGAAGCCAGGGCTCCTCTGACATTCCCAACATCCCTGGTGCGTGGGAACTGGAGGGAGAAACAGGAATGCCAGTGATGGTATTTTATTGGGTTTTTAGACCCGAGGAGAAGTCACTCTCTCCCTGAATCATAGCTTGAAGTTTGCAGAGATCTTCCCATACAACTCCTTTTCCTGCTTTGACTCTTGGGATCAGCCTGGCAGCTGGGCAGGGGCAGGTCCACAGTGACCCTTGCCCTGTCCAGCCATGCCAGGCAGCACCAGCCAGGCTGTCACAGGCTTTGTGTCACTGGGGCATGGAGAGAGCAGAGAGCCTGTCCCCGAGCTGGGCATCCCCGTGGGATGTTGGAATGGAGCTCTGAAAGTGAGATCAGAGAGACAAGACTTTTCCCCTGCTGATATTAGGAGTCCTGTAACCCTGGAGGCTGCTGTGACTTTCCAGGGGTGGTTTCCATACCATGGATTTGGTACTTGCCCTTAACCTGCAAATGTCTCTCCTCAGAGCAGTGAGCTGGAGATGGTGGGAGCTTGGCTGAATGATGGAGAAGGCAAACTAAAAGTGTAGGAGGGGAGGGTTCAAACTATGGAAGGGATTTTGGGTCTCAGACAGCAAATGTCAGCCAGTCCAGAAAGCAGGCGTGAAAGAAATGGAGACAGGCTAGTGGGGATGAACCCAGGCAGAAGTGAGGTACCAGCAGCACAAATGTTCCCAGTGGAAGGAGTCCTGCAAGTTCAGTAAATCCCCTGAGTGGCCTCCAGTCATTGTTAGGTGGATTAACCTCCCTGTCTTTGGGCACAACCATTATTCCATACTCCAGCACTGCACAGAGGCAGCCAAATCATGGAATGAGTGAGCAGGAGCTCCTGAGGAGGTCCTTCCCCTTGGTACCATTCCCACAGAGGGACACTGAGTGTTATCTTGGCAGAATGAGCAGGAGAGGAACCGACTGGAGCTCAGTAAAACATTTCCAGAGAGGACACTTGATAGAGGAAAGAGACATGGGATAATTCAGTCGGGTCCCCAGGCTTCTCCGCTGAATCAGCTTTTGGAGGAGCCACCTCCCATGTGAGGTCAGTGCTTGGGAGCTGCTGTAGGCACAGTTGTTGGCCACATCTCTGATTTCTTTGCAAATGCAATTCCAGAAGGTACTTTGTGAATCCTGCCCTGAGCTGGTGTGCACTGCTCGGCAGTTGCAGTGTTTTACCCTAGAGGGAGTTGCTTTTCTGCAGTGGGAGCAGGGATCTGTGTTCCTTGGAGGACCTGGATGAAAGGAGCTCCCAGGATAAGCACTGCATCACAGCTGAGGTGCTGCCCCTGCAAATGATTGCCTCTTATGGGGAGGTTGGTCTTTGATGATCTTCCATGTCCCTCTGATGGGAGGGTTTTCCTGAGCATCCCTTGGCCTTTCCATGTCTTGTGCCTTTGCTCCTCTTTTAATGGAGGTCTCGACTGGGCTGGAATCAAGCAGAAGAGCAGAGATGTCACCTAGAACCTGGAAGGCCCATGCCTTAAGCTGGCATTTTAAGTCCTTGTGGTGAATAATTCTGCCTTTTCCCAGGGTTTAGGAAATGCATGGCCAGTTTCAGGGGAGCAGGCTCGGGGTTTCCACTCTGCCCTGCTGCTGTGGCTGAACGGGTTTGCAGCAGGAGCATCTGTCCTGGGGAGAGGCTGCTGCTGGTGGAGGAGAGGGAGAAATGGTCTGCAGTGCTTTGAACCTGGAAGGTTTCTCAGTAATTTGGGCTCAGGTCTCACTTGAAGAGGTGAACGAACTGCTGGTAAGGATTTTTAGTGGGGTGCTACAGCTTTTGTCCCAGGAACACCCTTCTGGGAGCTCTGCCCTGGTCTCCACTGCAGCCTCGCTGGCGTGGCCAGCCCGGGCTCCTCCAGCCCTGGGTGAGACGGGTGAGCAGCAGAGGGTCATGGGGACAGCCAGTGTGCTCAGCCAGCAGCCCCTCAGCCCTGTGCCCACCTGTGCTGAGCCACCTGTGCTGGGAAAAGGCTTTTAAAGTGTTTTGGGGCAAGGTGGCTGCTGGACCTGCTGCAGAAGGCACCTCCTCCTCCTCCACGGCTTGGGTGGGCGATGTGCCCCACATAGGTGCTGTGCTGGGGTGTACTGGGGACCCTGTGTGCTCTTTGTGTGTTTTGGGCTGATGAGCCTTGATGGTTTCCTCTCAGGGTTTTGTTTCTTGAATCACTGGTTCAACTGCTCAAAACCAATAACAGACAACTACTTGCAGCAGACTGAACTGCAGAACGGTTTTAATTCCTGCGTAGCAGGGCAGTTTATTTCAGAAGGAGTGTTTTCTCCATCAAGGAAAGAAAATGGTTTTCTGTTAAGGAGTGGAAGCAGTGGTAGCATGCCAAGCTCCCTGATCCACGGTTTCACAGGGGTTGGTTGGGGCTGTTCTGCAAGGTCTGGTGCAGATTTCTTTGCAGCAATACCGATGCTGTGAGGAGGGACAGGGGCATGAAATGACTTGTGAGAAATGTGTGTGTGAGCGGGGAGGAGTGGTGGCAGCAGCACAGAGCCTCTCAGGGATGCAGGGTCCAGTGTGGCTCATGTGAAGTGCAAAGGACATTGCCACTCTCAGCAGAGTGTAGGGGACATGGATGAGTATGGAAACTTTCTCTGGAGCAGAGAGTGCACCACGTGGGAAGGGGGGAAATGTTTGGGGTTTTGTTTTGTCCTTGATGAAGTTGATGGTGTTGGAAATAACTGTGGTGAAGTGGCAGCAGTGGGAGCTCAGCTCTCCCCCAGCAAAACTGCTTGGGAGAAACCCTGGCACACTTCAAGCATAGAGAGGAATATTTTGGAAAGCTTAGGCTTGAGGAAGAAGTGATTTTTGTAGATCATGAATGTGAAGGCTGTTGGAGGGTAACACATCATCCTCAGCCACTCCTGTCTTGTCTCCATGGGCTGTGTGTCTCAGGGAGGGTTTGATTTGCAAGGTAGGAAGTTGTCAGGGCAGGCTCAGGCTGCAGAGAAGGGAAAGGCTCTTCCCCAGAGGGTGCTGGCACTGCCCAGGCTCCCCAGGGAATGGGCACGGCCCCGAGGCTGCCACAGCTCCAGGGGTGCCCAGGCTGGGGTTGCTGGGGTATCTGGGCAGGGCCAGGAGTTGGATCAATGATCCTGTGGGTCCCTTCCTGCTCAGGACATTCTGTGACCCCACACACAGAGCAGAGCCTGCTCTGGGAGGTCTCAGTGCTCTGCAGTGTGAGGCTTTCTGCAGGCACCAAGGCTTGGGCTGCCATGGTCAGACACTGTCCAGGGCCACGCTGGGCAGGTCCAAGGCAGTGCTGTTCAGGGAGCACTTGGCACCAAAGGGGTGAGACCTGAGTGGGAAGTGGAAGGGGGAGATTTCACCCTGTCCCTGGATGGCTCTGCCAAGGTCTGAGGTGAATGGCACAGCTAAATATACTGTGGGTGATACTAGTCCAGCTTATTCCTGTGAACATGGGAAAAAATTTGGAGCCCTGGAACACAGCCTGTCCAGCTTCTTTCTGCCTGGTGAGTTTGACAGCTCCAGCATTCACCTTTGCAAGCTCCTGCAGCCCAGGCTGCACAGAGCTGCCCCATGGAAGCCTGAGGTGTCCTCATGAAATCACCATGGAAATGTCATGAATTCCAGTAAGCAAGGGAGAAATCTGTTTGATGAGTTGTTTGATTTTCATATCCTCTATTTTTCCTCCTACTTATCTTTTGAAACTCTTGTTCTTATTATTCTGGAATCATCACTCTTTCCTAAAAATAGTCTGCTAAGATACGGTTGGATTTTTTTTAAATGAAAAGCAGTGGATTTTGTGGAAGTTGTAGCAAGCAAGCACAGCTGAACTGCTTTGCACCCCCGTGGACCCTGAGCCTCCCTGCACGAGTGTCTCTTCCTGAGAAAAAATCCCCTGAATAAGCACAAGTTTGAGCCAGGCTTGCTGAGATTTCTGATATCACAGGTGTCCTGCGAGACCACAGGGCAGCATTTCAAAGCTATGTTGTGGTGTTGTGTCCCAGTTTGGGAAGCCTGGACAGGACAACCAGAGCCCCTCAATAAATGTGCATTTCAGTGTGTCCATTTTCATCCATGTTCCAGCATCTCCATTTCCCCCTCAAGACCTTGGCCAGAGCTGCACAACTGAGCACCTGCAGATCCCTTTGAGAACATGGGGACCTGCAGTCACCCTCCAAAATGGTCCTGGGGGAGTTGAGGTGCCAGAGCTGGAGCGGTCACGTCTCTGAGGTTCAGGTCAGACCTTCCAGCACCGACCTCCCTCGCAAGCCCCGAGCGGCGGCTCCGGGAGGCAACCCTTGGCCAGGCACGGTGCAAGCCAGGACCACCCAGTTCTGGTAAGGGCAATTTAGAAAGGAAGGGGAAGATTGTGAAAAGAGGGGCAAAGGGGCACAAAGGGAAGAAAAAACCCACCCCACTGCTGAACAAAAATGAAGATCAAGACTGCTGTTAAACACACTGCCTGCGAGGGAGGTCCCACCGTGCCTTTTCTAATCTAGAGCCAGCCAGGATTGTATTAACAGCTTCAACGCAATGGAACAAATTAATCCCTGATGTAATTGAAATCGGTGAGGTCTCACAATAGGTGAGTTTGACCCAGTGGGATAGAAATAGAACAAGTATTGGAATGAAGGAGTGAAACGAAGTCACACTGTTCAGCCATTGGTATTTCATTCCTAGAAACAAAGGCCAGACAAATGCAGAGAATACATGGCTCTGCTGGGCATGGTTGAAAGCTGCTCAATAATATCAAGCTTTGAAGGGATATTTCTGTGTGGAGAGGAAGTATGTAGCAGAGATATAACAAGCATTAAAAAAGAAAAAAAAAAGACAAAGAAAGAAAGGAAGAAAGAAAAAACCCTGCTTGCTCCTTGCCTGATGGATAGCTGTGGTAAAAGAATACCAGCCCTTAACTAATAATAATAATAAGAAGAAGAAGAAGAAGAAGTCACAACTGGAGAAAAATAAGAAAAAGAGTTAAGGTTTGAATTTTATTTCTGGAGACTCAAACTGTCAAGAGCCCATGGCAAGCTGTGGCATCCTGCAGACGTCCTTCAGCTGAGGTGCATGGGGTTGGTTTGCTGTGGTCGACATAGGTGGCAGGAACTGGTCCCACTGGGAAAGAGCTGCCTTTGGGTGCTGGGAGGGGCCTCAGTCTTGGCCCCTTTGGTGCTGCAGCTCCAGGGCACAGCTCAGGGCCATGGGAGGCCCCAGGGCTGCCTCGTGCAGGCGGCTGAGCTGCTGCTGCTCAGGGTGACATTGATAATAATGTGTGTGACCTGGGGGCTGCTGGCAGTGACCTGTTCTGAGTGGGTGAGAGCAGGCAGGTGCAGGGGGAGATGAGAGGCTGGGGGTGTTGGAGCCCCTCTGGGAGCTGCATTACAGCACTGCAGCAGCACTCTGGTGCTGGGCTGTGCCGTGGGCAGCGCTGGCTGCAGGCGCCGTCCTGCATCCAGCTGGGCTTCTAAAAGTCATTCATCAAGGCTGAAACCCCGCTCTTCCCCAGGATTAATCATTTCCCAGGGTGCAACAAGTTTAGAGTGTCACCATATCACAAATGGTGCATTTTCACAGTTCTGGCTATGGCTCATTCCATCATCAAAAGGAGAAACTTAGTTTTCTTCAAGGTGGCGTCATCTTTCTCTAGAAAATGGTCAAATACTGACTGATGGGCCATAAAACATTCATTTCCTCAAGCTCTCAGGTTCCAGTTTTTTGGCACTCCCTCCTGCCTCCCTCCTGGTTTCATACCAGGCTCACTAATGCTGTGTCTGCCATCCCAAGGCCGACAGATGCGTTGCTTTTGCAGTGGTGCATGGCTTGGACAGCTGGCGGGGTCCCGGGAGCTGCTGGGGAGTGTGTCTGAGGGATGGCTGCATTTCTTGGAGGTTGTGTGTTTCAGAGGCAGCAGAGGTCTGACACTGCCCAAGGAGATTCAGTCTGCCTCTCTGAGTGCACAAGGCAGCTCTCTGGAGGAAAGGAGGCTTTACTTGCAGAGCGGCTTTTGGATCCAAGTATGTGTCACCTCATGGAGCTGTATGTCCCCTTTTCCAAGCCCTGGAAATGTGGCTTTTTTGGGTCTTGTTTAACATCTCTGAAATCCAAAGGGATGGGCAAGCTTGACCTCTCATCACCCCATTTCCTTCTCCTTTCCAGCTCCATCCCTATATGCACTTCACGTCAGAGCACATTAAACAAAGAGCAAACTTCCCCGAATTTCACCTACTGCAGTAACTTGAAAATGCTCAAGTCAAAGAAATGGGGGCCTCAGTTCCAGAATGTATCTGTGCAGGAACAGGAAGAGCTCTGGGGTTTTCTCCATGATGGGCTGACATCTCCTGCATGGGCCATGCCAAGGGAGAGCTTGGCACTCTGTGACATGGGGAGGTAGAGGTGGTCTACTCTTGACTTGCTTCCCACCCCTGCATGGTGGAGTGGAGGTTGGGAAGAGAGCAGAGGGAAAGGGAATAGCCTGAATGCGTTGCAAGGAAAAGCACAAACGTGCTCCTAAACCCAAAGAACAGACTATGCCCAGGCAGTGCTCATCCACTCCTGGCTGGCTCCGGACTGGGCTCCGTGACACGAACGATATCCTGGTGAAGGATTGACTTTGCAGTTTAACGGAGGGAAAAGGAGTGCATCATGTTTCACTCTATGCCGAGGGTGGCTGTCATGGGGAGCTAGCAAATCCTGCTGTAATTTGCATACAGGAATTTTGCCAAAGTCATGGAAGTGAAGTGGTTTGTTACTTGCCTTTGACAGCTTGAGAGAGATCTGTCTTGGATATCCTCTTGTTGACCTGATTGAGTTAACTTTCATGTGTTTAGAAGGTCATGGAGAAAACCATTAATATTAGGTTGATTTGATGGCTGAAAGGTAATAAGTATTTCCTGCTTATCAGATGGGGCTTGAGAGGACTTTGAATAGCCTGATTTGTTTATCTTTTGCAATCGGTACGGCCCTTAGCGAGGGATTTTTTATTCCTGGTTCAGCTGGGACAATGACATATGGTTTGCTCTCTGTTGAGTGCTCCGTAGCATAAACAGCAAAACACCAGGAAATTCTGAAGTCCAGCTCCCAGCTAACTTGGCCATGCTGTGGGCCTTGGACATCTCATGCTGTAACGCTTTATGACATGAACAATAACAGATTAATATCCCCTGTTACTGGAAAGCTCAAAATAGAAAATCCAAAGTGAGTGGAGGTTGGTTGGGTGGAAAGCCAAATCCTGCAAACGTGGCTTGGCACGGCCAGGGTTTCATTGACCTTGGCGGGGCTGGGAGTGCTCCATTCACAGGAGGCATCTGTGAGTGCAGGGATGGGGCAGGAGCCGGTGCAGGGCTGACATCACAGGGCTGCTGTTGGAGGCTTTGGCCGTCCTGGAGCTTTTCTTGGATTAATGCACAGTGAAACCTTAGGCTGCATCAGCAAAGTGGTCTTTCCCTCACCCTCCATCTGGGATTTAACAAAGAGGGGAGTCATTCTTTAAGATGAAGGATCCTTGTAAAGCCATTTAAAATGAAATCCACTCTTATTTGAGAATCATTTGGCAAAAAAGCACATGAAAATCTCCTGTTGTGGACTCGCTAGAAGAGAGATGTTGTTTCTGGTTCCTTTGGCTGTTGGGAAAGGAGGGAGGACTGAATGCTCCACCTTGACAAGGGAGAGCAGCTTCTTTTCGGGGGTGAGGCATTTCTGTTGCTTCTGTGGCTTGAGGTGAGGGTTGTTTTTAAAAGGAGTGCTGTTTATTCCCTTGTTTTTTCCCAACCCTGTAATTCCAACTCTATTTGTTGCTGTATGTTATCACTGAAAAGTGTAGTGAGAAATAATTAATAAATGGATAAGGAATTTAAGGAACTGATGGAAAACAAAAAGGGAGGAAGAGTGAAAATGAAACCAAATTCAATGTTCTGATTTAACACCTGGGATTTTGCAGGTTATAATTTTTGCCAAAGAATGAGATGGAGTTATATGAAATCCCCATCCTGAGATGCTGAAGTTGGCATGCACAGACAGCGGCTCACCCCTGTTGGATAAATGCCAGACAGACCATAATACAACCCCAAATCCCTGGAGGTGTCCTGTCTCCTGTCCCCAGAGGGTGTCCCACAGTGCTGCTCAGGAGCCCTTCCTTGAGGGATCTGCTGTGTGGAGCTCAGGACCCAGAGTCCGTTTGGTTTCCTACAGAATGGAGGTGTGGATGGTCAGCCTGAAAGGCAAAAAAAGGCTCTCATTTTGTGTATGATTTGTTTTTGTGCAGTAATAGCATTTCTATAGTGAGAATGAAAAAGAAAAACTTGCTTTGGTGAACAGGAGTGAAAGCCCTATAGTTCAAGGGACTTAAAGACATTTCTGTATTCAAGTGTGTTTGGGGGTGGATGTACTTGGTTTCAGGTGACCTCCTTGACTGAGTGTTGGCGATCAGTTGCCAAAGGAAACATATGTTACGAATTTTTTTTTGAGATTTATGGAAGAGTCTGTCTTATGGTATATATATTTACATGGACTTTCTTATCTCAGAGAGGTTTGCTACTTGAGGGAGTGCACCCTGTAGGGAAGGGGTCCTGTGAGAGTGGATTTTAGCAATGATCAAATTGGATTTATCTCATGAAAACAACACTGCATGAATTTTTATTTTTGGGTATCAATATTCTCTGCTGCAGGCCAGATGCAGCCCAGGCTGGCACAGTTATTTCCCCTTGGCCACACTCCAGCAGAGCATCCTGTTTCCCCAGAGTGGTTAAGTGTGAGCTTATCTCTAAGCAGGAGGCTAAATCTGGGTGGTTTCACTGCTGCTCTGGACCGCAGCTTCTGGCCAGGGGACAGGTCAGCAGCAAGGGGAACCTGCAGCATGTTCTTCTTCCAGGATTTTTGCCCTGGGTCAGAGCTGGGCCTCTTCCTAGGGAAGTGATGGAGAGAGACACGCTGGGCTGACTGTATTTCAGAGTCAGCATCACCTGCTGATCCCTGCATCAGCTACTTCAGAGCTTGGCTGAAGGTGATGCCAGCCAGCTCCTTGGACAGGGGAGGAGGAGATGTCACCCCCTGTGCTACTGGTTCCCTTCTTGCAAAGGGGAAGAGCACTCAATTAGCTGATTTTAGGCAGGACAATGGTGACAAAGGTGCCCAGGTGTGTTGGTGACATGCTGGAGCAGAGGACAGTGCAGGATGCTCCGTGGGTGCTCCTGAGCCCACCGAGGCACTGCAGCTATGGGCTGGGGCCTCTGCAGTGTGAGTGCTCCAGAGACAATTACAAGGGATTTAAAACATGTTTTGGAAAACAGATTGCCTTTTCTGTTGGGAGTTTCCAAAAAACCAAAGCAACTTGCCCTTCCCCCCACTTCAAATCCCACCTGTTTTGTTTTTTTCCTAGAAAAATGTGAAATTCATTAACATGTGGTGAAAGCAATGTAACGACGTCATCTTGATTTAAAATCTGTTTTAAATCTTAAAATGATGGAGCCAGAATTTTAACTGCAAATAGCCTAGCTTTGTGGGCACGAGGCAGACTGTCAGCACGACTGGAACATCTCTGGGTTTGGTAGTTTAGCATCCTTTGCAACAATAGCATTTTAAAAGAAAGCAAGTAAAGATGTCGGAAGGAAAAAAAGAAATTATTATTATTTCTGTCAAAAGCCAAGTCCTGTGCTCAGGTGTAGCTGTGGTACCTGGGGAGCGTGGGGCAAGCAGAGCCAAGCTCTGTGCTGACCAGAGCTCTGTCAGCATCCCTCTGTGGCATCCTGCCCTCTGGCCCAGGCCACAGCTGCTGCTCCTCTGGCATCCTCAGCACTGGGTCACAGCTCCTGGCTGCGCTGTTTTGTGAGAGTGGGAAATATTGTGACCCCTGTGTGTCACCTCTGACATTGCTATGAATGTCCCAGCATTGCCCTGAACCTCCCTTTTCCCAGCCTGTGCCTTCAGCTCCCTATGGGCTTCTGACAGAAAAATCAGAGCTAAATCACTTCCTCTCCAAAAAGTAGAAGAGCAAAATCACAGCTTTTAGTAACACCAGCACCAGAGGTGATCCCGGGGCATCGCTGTGAACTCATTGCTGTTTCTGCTGTGCTGAACTTGGGCTTTGGCTTTCTGGAGGTCTGGTGCTAAGCAGCACTGCCTGCCTGCAGTTTTCCTCCTGCTGCGGGCCTGGGTGTCCCCTGGAGACCTGCAAGTGCTACAAAGTTCTGCTGAGGTTTTGACTTTCAAGCTTCACAGTACCTGCTGGTGTGAGATGCTGTGCAGGAGGCTGAAGTGGGGTTATCTGGTGTGTTGTGGCCACTTTCTTTATGTGTTTTAGTCTAGAATGGATCTGAACAAGGATTTATTAACCTTTTTCGTTTTCATTGCCAGTTCCCTCCCCACATTAATACATGAGATCACTTTTGCATGCAGGCCATGTTTCTAAGGGATTTATTGTCCTGTAAAGGGAGTCTGCCACCAAAATGTTGCCTGTCTGTGAGTTTGGAGTGGACAGTGTGGATGTTGTGGTGCAAATGCTCCACAGATCACAGATGGACAGATCATGGAGCAATTTTTGGGCTTTCATAGTTTTTGAGTGTGAAGTGCTTTTTGGCTGCATGCTGCCCAGTCTCCCACTTGGGAGGGCATCTTGAGAACACTGGTGTTGTGGGGTCCTCTGACCTTGGGCAAGTCAGGACGATGCTTTGGAAGAAAATGTGGGACTCCTGTTTTGGTATTTCTTGGGAATACTTATGATAGGAAACTAAACAATAAGTTTATGGTGATATTTTAAGGCTGTAGTGAACCAAGGTTAATTTACTGCCTTGGCCAGAGCAAACAGATGAGGTGTTTGAGGCTGTCAGACCCCAGCTGATCACTGGTGGAAAAGCTGCTTTGACTCTCACCACTCCTTGTGATCTCTCCCCAAGAGAGATCTCCCATGGCCCTACGGAGGTGGACAGGAACACGTCCATGGACGGTGACCATGAGGTGGCTTCACCGAAGGGCAGAGCTGGCCAAACAGTCAAGCTGCAGAGTGTACAAGTGGCACTTGTAGTGGATTTTGTGCCAGTGTGAAGCTCGAGTCCAGTCAGTCAAGGGCAGCACAAACAGTTTTTCCCCTTGACTTCTCCCTGCAGTTAATCCAGCGAATCAGTGCAGCTGCTGAGGGTGATGCACCAAATCTCTGAGAAGGGGCTGTCTGTCCCACTCTCCAATATGTGCCCAGGTAACCTGGCAGAGGCTGTGCACCTGAGTGGAGAGCCTGATTTATGGTCAGCGTGGCAGACCAGGATTAAATCAAAGCAGGGCCAAGCAGAAGTTTTTATTCAAAAAACCCAGTTTGATAGTAACCCCCCAGGTTTGGTTCACTGTGGAGAGCCAGCTCTGGGTGGAATTACACACTGAGTGCCTGACACCACTGCCAAGTGAAGGGCAGCCAAATCTGAGTCCTCCAGTGCCACGTGCCCTTGGCAAGCTGGTGTGCATCCCTCTGCCCAAAAGCCTTGTTGTGTTCATGGTCTGTCCTGTTGTCTCTCCCCACTCCCACCCCTCTCAGATGTTTGCTGCTGAGGAGAACGTGGATTTTCGGATACACGTGGAGAACCAGACGCGAGCGAGGGACGATGTGAGCAGGAAGCAGCTTCGGCTCTATCAGCTCTACAGCAGGACAAGCGGGAAGCACATCCAAGTGCTCGGCAGGAGGATCAGTGCCAAAGGAGAAGATGGAGATAAATATGGTAAGAGTATTTACCAGGCATCAGGCTAAAGGCTTTAATCCAGGTTGTTGTGCTAAGAACCTCTTGGGAGAAAAATAATAAGAGCAATAAAAAACAAGATAAAAGGAAAAAAACCCTTCCTAGGTGAAGAACATGTGATTTGTTTTGCTGGAGCTGCCTCCCAGCTGCAGGCAGGTCCCACAGTACTGCCATGGCCCAGTTTATCAGAAGATGGTTGAAGAGAAGAATGTCTTTCTGCCCAAGCCATGGGCTCACTGTGTGTTTACTGCAATTCTTAAATGATACCTAAATTGGTGGTTGGGGAAGTCCTTTCCCCGTGAACTCTTGGGCTTGTGTTTGGGGGAATCCAGTGTTTGAATTAAGCACTCTCATCTTATCAGATGGTGGGATATTTGGTTTGAACTGAAATTAGACTTTGAGAGCTCTGGGAGTACCCCAGAGCTCAAGCTGAATCTCTGAGCGTGTGGATCTGCAGGAAAAACAATACTTGCCCTGTGCTAGCAGCACATTCAGCTATTCTCATTGTGATTTGCACACAAGCAATATGCTGGAAATGCTGCTAGAGGCTGGGCTACGAAAAATGCTGCAATTCTGGTTCGCTTTGAGATGGTTGTGGCTGAGAAGCTTTTGCTCAGTTTGGCTGTTGGGAGCCTTCTAGGGCTGTTCAGAACACTGGTCCTGTTTGTGTTTGGGATGCGCAGCCCCGCGCGCTCCTGTGCTGCTGCACAGGGATGTGTGTGAGTTTGCTGGCCCCACCATTCGTGTGGGATTGTCTGCTGCAGCACTGGTGAGGTGGAGGTGAGCTACGAGGAGGGCAGGTCAAAATCTGGGAGCTGTTGTTCGTCAGAAAGCTTCAGGACGGGTGAGGCCCGAGGGCAGCCGCTGCCGCTGCCGGAGGGATGCAGGAGCAGCGGGAGCGACAGCCGGAGAGCACCTGGCAGGTGGGAAGTGACCCCCAAGCGCTTGTGTGCGGTCAGCTCCTCTCTCGGAGAAAGCCCTGCCCTGAGGTCTCATCAGCCTTGTCCTTTGTCATTCCCAAATTTCCTGATATTACAGGAGTGAAAAGTGCCACTTGGCTGCTAATTATTGTGTCATTTATTGCATTCATGCTCCCGAGGTTTGATGTGTAAACGAGTCGCGGGGCGCTGCCGCCGCCGCCCGGGGACGGCTCCTGCCCGCGGTGGCTGTCAGGTGCCGTGATGGAGTTTTCCGCTCCGTGAAAGAAGGCGGCATTTACAGTGGGTGCAGCAGGGAAGTGTTCCCGGGAGCAGCTGACAAGTGCTAATTTATGTGTCAAAGCCCATCTTGTCCCCTTCATACATATGCAATCGTGTCTGAACAACAAATCCGGGCGTGCGGAGCGTGCTCGTGGCCGAGGGCGGTGCTGCCGTGGCAGAGCCCGAGGTTCCCGGCTGGGAGCTCCCGTCCCCGCCTGCCTCCCAAGCCCCGCTCCCGGCTCCGGCCAGCACCCCGCACACCCCGCCCGGCTCCCGCCCCGCAGCCTCCCCACCACACCCGCTGCGGCTGCGGAGCCTTCTCGCCCCAGCCCTGGGAAAGGTTATGGAAATCTGCTCCCGGTCCTGCCTGGCACGGAGCTCTCGCAGCATGACAGTCGGGGAGACAGTGAGCTGGGACACGGCGGGCCGGGATGCGAGCACGCCGAGCTCCTGTCTGGAATAATGGAGGGGGGAGAGATGTCGGAGTTACTGGAGTGAGAACCATCTGTGTTACAGCCAAACCTGGACACAAAGGCAGTGACACAGGGCTCATTATGTGCCAGGAACCCCTCCCCCTGAGGCATTATTATGGAGTAACCTTTGATCAAGACCAGAGAGAGGCTTAAACCGGGTCTGGGGATCTCAACAGTTGCAAACTTTTGATCCACATCTCCGCCTTGCCGGTCAGGTCTGCATCTGGAGGAGGACACCTCTCCTCCCACGCAGCAGATGGCTGCGTGTCCTCCTGCCCTTCCCCTCTCCTTCCCTCTCCGCCTGCCTCCGTGCTGGCACGCCGTGACAGAGCCGGGCTGCGCTCCGGGGGTGCCCGATGGCTTCTGGGCTGTGCCACCCTCGCAGATGGCAGCGGCTCCCCCGGCTCCTGCCGCCCCTGCTGGGGGAGGGCACGGCGAGGGGATGGGGGCTGGGGGCCTGAGGACTGCAGCTTGGGGAAGGCTTTGGGAGGACAAGCAAGTCTGAGAAATGTCTGAGAAAAGGCAGGAGACGTGGGAAGAGGGGCCCGGGAGCTGGCTCCAGCCGTGAATTCTCTCAGCAGCTCGGTCCCGTTGAGAGAAGGTGACACCAGGCAAGGGCCCCGCAGGCTCGGCGTTCGCGTGGGAAGCTCTGTGGGAGCGAAGGTCCATGGTGCTCATCACCAGCCCATTAGCACCAGCCCGTTTCAAGGATAGGGGAACAAATAATGTTTTAGCACCTCCTTCCCGTCTTCCCTTGCATTCACAACAGTGTCCAGATGCTTTTTTTTTTTTTTTTTGCACATATCCCGCTTCCAAATGGGAGGCTTGTCCTGCCTTTGAAGGGACGTTACTTTTATTGCAAGGTTTTATTGACTTCTGTAAAACTTCTCACCTCTTGGTTGCAGAGAATGCCCAGAACAGAGGGGAGGTGGCAGATCTCAGGCAGGGAATTGCTCCTTTCCAAGCAGCCACCCCAAGTACAGCAGAATGAGCAGCCAGCCCTAGCTCAGGGAGTAATGATGCTGCGGGGCTGGTGGGATCCGGCCAGAGGAACCCCCACTCGACTATTCTGTCCAGGTGTGCAAATGCCGTGTGCATGGCAAAGTGCATGAATGCATGCTCTACAATGCATAATTCTGCTGTCATAATAATTCCGGTGTGTAATTTTTGGTTTATGCATACTTTGGGGGCAAGATCTGGCCCCGTGTGTCACATTATTAAATGGCAAATTAAGTCGGTTAATAGAATTAATTGAGTCGATGTAATCCTTTTAATCAGATGGATTTGATCCCTTCTCAGATGAATTGGAATCCATTAACGGATAAGTCAATTATTGGACTAAATTAAATCTAATAATAATGCCTACTGCTCACAGCAACACTAATTAATCTAAATACACTTACCTATCTCCCAAGGTTGTTTTTTTTTTTAAGGCTTAATTGATGTTCCTAAAGTGCTCTGAGATCTTTAGATAACAGATGATCTATGTGAGCAAAATATTATCTCTTAACAGACTATAAACTAATTAAAGGACTGATCTATTTACAAATTGCATTTTTACTTTAATCTCTTCAACCTATTCAGAAGGAGCTTGCACTGGCCCAGAAAAACAATATTCCTGTTATAAGCTTATTATTACTTTACAGGTTCCTAAGTGGTCCTTTCATTCAGAAAATGAAAGGGTGAAGGAGGAAAAACAACCATTAAAGTGCTGACAAAAAAAAAAAAAAAAAAAAAAAGGAAAAAAAAAAGAAAAGGACCTGGAACCTTTATATTCTACCTCCGATAAATGGTACAGATAGGGAAGAGAGGGATCAGTGACCTGAAACCTTAGATCCTTTCATTTATTTTCATTTCACAAAAGGCAGAAGACATTCTATCCTGTTTGCTCACGATCTGTGTATCCGGCCCAGTTGGAGAGACAGAGCTCTCTTGGTTGGGTGAAGGCATTTTTTGCCTCATTTGTATTTCACAGCCATGGCATTTTTGGTATAATTTGTCCCCAGCTACTGCTGTCCTGCGGGACAGCGAGCAGTGATAGCCATCAGTGGAGAGGTGTGAGAGCCCTTTGCTCCTCTCGGTGGAGGGAACTTTAATTTGCGGGAGTGTTTGGGTGTCCCGCAGGCTGGGCTGTGGGGTGTGTGGGTACATCACGAATCAGCACGTTCCAGGTGATGTTTTGTCCGTGGATCCATTCCATGAGAGTTTAAAAACCACTCCGGGTCCCCCAGGAGGTTACACACGCCCTGTTTTATAAACCTTCCCACTGACAAGCTCTCTAGTCTGGGGGGCTCCGTGTGAGGACACCCTGCCGAGGGGCAGGGCACGGGTGGGACAGCGGCACCCCAGCCCTGGGCACCGAGGCAGTGGCTGCCTCCTGAAGGCTGCCCCGGGCTTCGCCGGGGTTTAGCTCTGAACTGCCGTGAGACAGGAGGTTTCGGGGCTTAACAGAGCTTGGGTTTGTTAGCGGGGTCAGGAGGACCAAGGAGGGAAGGGAATGGAAGAGGGGGTGTCACACGGTGCCGGGTGTGACCTCCGCATGCCATGGGCGCTCTGGGACAGACGTCACGCCCCACACAGATGAGATTTTTGGGTGGTACAGAGAAAGCGAGGAGCTGAGGCAAATGGGTGTCTGCTTCCTGGAGCTGCTCCAGCCGGGGTGATGTGCCCTGCAGCCCCCACCTTCTGCTCGAGCTGGAGCTTCCCTGGGATGCCAGTGGACCTGCCCACGGAGAGCACATTACAGCTGTCTAGACATCAGCCACACTCCATCCTGCCAGAGATTTCATTTGTGGTAGAAGTGGGCTCTGTTCCATGAGGAGGTGTAATATGTGTGGAAAATATTATTATAGCAAAATAGCCTCCTTTAATTGACTCTAAATGCTGCAGGATTCCTTCCTAGGTTTGGGTAATCCGGTGCTCTCCAGAATTAATGGCTGACATAGCACTTCTCCGGGTTTGGCAGCCTGACAGCTAATTTAGAACTCCCTAAACTCATTTCACTAATGACTCCCATTTGTTCTATCTGAAAGCCTGGAAACAAATGCAAAATACCAGTGCCATTGTCCCATCTTTAGCAAGTCATTCTTTCCCCTCAGTATTTCTGGCACCTTAACAGCAAGCTGCCTTGGGAAATCTGATTAACCCTTTCCCTTCCTGGAATAGTTTAAATCAATTTTGATGCCTCTCCTGGGAAGAGCGGGAGTAAAAAACTAAACTCATTGTGTCTGGAAGGGTCAGAATTTATCTACAAGAAAGATAAGAGATGTAGTCCAAACAGCAGTTTGGATTTGTAAAATATCGCTGTATTTCCACAATTTTTCCCCATGTATTTCCAAGCTGCTTTTCTTCCCAGGAACAGGTGCGTGCAAGGGTTTGTCTGTCGGTGCAGCTCAGCCCCAAATCCCCCATGAGCTGGGATCTGCTTTGTAATTTATTGTGCTGAACCATCAGGATGGCTGTTTCCCATTTAACCCACGTATCGCTGCCTCCAGTCTCTTCCCATTACAGTTTTGACATCACGACAAGACAAATAAATTTTTTAAAAGACCTTTTATCTTCTAAACCATTTATTTTCACTTACTTAGCCCGAGGGCAGAGCTGACCCCAGCGTAGGGGATGATCATTCACCATGGCAGCTGTACAGTCATATGGGTCCTGAGGACTGGCCTGAGCCGAGCAGCCTTCGCCGTCCAGCTGCTGTGTTGTGGCTCTGGGCTTTTCCCTTCGTGCCCAACAATTCCTGAGAGCTGTACCATTTTTGTGTTCCCCTTTTCATCTGCAGTGGGACAGTAGTGAAGCTGTCCCTTGAAACCAGATGAGGGGATGAGCTGAAGCTCCAGGTGGCTCAGGGCTTTGCTGACCCGTGTGTGAGGCCTGGGCTTAGCTGGGGCTGAGGATGGAGCTGAGGCTGGGGATGAGGATGGAGCTGGGGATGGGGCTGGGGATGAGGATGGGGCAGGGGATGGGGCTGAGGATGGAGCTGGGGCTGGGGCTGAGGATGGAGCTGGGGATGGGGCTGGGGATGAGGATGGAGCTGGGGCTGGGGATGAAGCTGAGGATGGAGCTGGGGCTGGGGTTGAGGATGGAGCTGTGGCTGAGGATGGGGCAGGAGCTGGGGTGAGGGATCCCAGCTTGCTCCGGGCAGTGAGGGGTCTTGGCTGCCCTCACCTTCCTGGAGGCCCTGAAAAGTTCCATGTGAAACACAAGGTCAGCATCTTGTACAAACCATCTGTACACTGAAGACATTTTTAGTTTTTATTCTGCTGTAGTCTGTGCCTGTGCCAGGGTGGGGAAAAGCCTGCCTTAGGAGGGATGAGAAGTTTAAGAAAAATCCAAGCCTTTTGCTTTTTGATTCATGACAAACATATTTTGAACAATGAATTTGTTGCCAATTTCCTTTACTTTTGATTTTGGTAGCTGCTGTCCTGAGTTCCTGCTGCAATCAGCATCACACCTGGTTCCAGTCTCTCCAGCCCTTGTTTTGTACCTGCAGTAGCAGCAAAACCTGTTGTTTATTTTGCCTCTGACACTATAATGATTTTGGATTTCCCTACTTCTGGATCTTGAGATAGCTTAAAGAGCCTCGACTTTCATGGGGAAAAAAGAATCTCATTTTAACTTGTGTCCAAACTCCAGGTCTCCATAAGCACTGATCTGGGTTTGGAAAGCATAGGCCTGTCTGTCACCAAATATTAGGGACCCAGAAATAACGAGCAGAGGTAATTTAGAGATCTGCTGATAATTTGTCATTTTTAATTTCTATGTGAAGTGGAAAGTGAGCTACAAAGTGAAAAATCTTTGTTTTCATGCAAGTCATAAAAGGGTTTTTGTTAACAGTTTGTGTATGTATATAATTCTGCACTGTGATTTAAGTGTTCCCATTAGAAATGCAGAATAGGAAATAGGATCCCATCTGTGAGCAATTTAAGAGGAAGTGAGACAATGGAGTCGATTGCTGCTTCAGTTTAGATAATCAATACAAATATTATTAGTATAGTGATTTATCTTCTTAGACACTTTATGAAAATATGAATGCCAGACCCTGAAGACAGGTCAATATGATGTTATCTGTTCCTGCCTTGCTGTGTTTATGGTGCTTTCCCATGAAGGTCAAGCAGCTGCTTTGTTAAATGTTCTTCCCTGGCTCTGATAAAATAACACAGAAACCAACTTAGGTTTCTTTCTCCTCCATGGCTCTGGACTCGCACTGTGCATGTCAGTATGGTGATTACTGCTACCTGAAATCTGTCCTGGGGATTGCTGGGGGGACACTGGGAGGTGATCTTTAGGGTCCCTTCTATCCCTACCCATTCTGTGATGCTATGGTGAAGTTCTGGCATGATTTGAAATATATTTCTAGGTCAGGAGTGATTCTGTGCACAAATGCTGAGAGCTTCTCAACTCATTTGGGTTGACTACAGTTGTTCTGTGTTGGTGTTGGTTATCAAACCTTGTTTTGTGCTCTCTGAGGTTTTCCATGTCTAAGCATTTGGCCAGTCATTCATTAATTCAAGTCAGGATGCAATTAAAAGTATCCTGCAAACAGGCCAGTCTACATTTCCAAAAGGGTTTTTAATTGCATTTACTTCAGAGAGGAAGGGAGGAAAACATTGTCAACAAATGGTCTTGTACATTTTGCTTTGGGTGAGCATCCCTGTGCACGATGTCAAGTGGCCAAAGAGATTTTTTCCTTCATAAGAAACATTTGGAAGAAATGAGGAATGTCTATAGCCCTGTAAAGAACTGCCTAATTAAAGACAGGATGGGAAATGCAAAACTTGGTGTGAAGATTGCACTTCTGCTGGAAGTTACCGTGGAACCTCACTCGGCCGTTGTTTGAGATTCCTGAAGTCAGCTGCCTGGAGACTTCATTGTGGTGTTGGAATTGGCCACATCTCTCCCCTGGAGCATCTCCTGCTCCACTTTGCCATTTGGGGTGGTGGGACACTGGGGCTGGACCCTCCAGACACCGGAGACAGAAGGAACTTTGTTCCTCACGTATAATGAAGTGGCATGAATTTCATCATCTCAGTGTCCTCGTGTGTCCCTCCCTCAGCCCAGAACGTGGTTACCCCATTCCCTCACCTTGTGGTGTGCCAGCAGGATAAAAGCTTTGCAGATGGGGAGATGCTATGGAGACAGTGGTAATGGAGACCACACTGGTAGCCTGGTTAGAAGTAATTATTTGCTGCTTTTAGATGCTGTGAGACCATTCCTGTTTTCAGGTTGGGGTTTCCTCAAGAAAGGTGTTAAATTTATAAAAAAAATAAGGCACTTCAGTCATTCAGATTTCACCTCAGCCCTTTGAAAAACCAGATAGTCAGGAATTTCCGTGGCTGCAAGGTGGAGCACAGCAAACATTAACAACGCCAGTAGCACAGCGTGGCCGTCTGCAAGAACAGGGAAGCGCCCAGGCCCTCCAGAACTGCACCGAGCCCCAGGCTCGGCAGAAAGGTGAAAAATAATGAAGCTGTGAAGGGGAGAAACTGCTGATGCCTGACGCTTGGAAATCTGGAAGAGTCCAAAAAGGGAGCTGAAAATACCCCCCAAAAATGACTATCTGTGGCTTGAACGAAATAGTGTCCGATCAGCATTCAGAAACCGCTGAATCCAGGCCGTTCCAATACTGGCATTTTCCAGACTGCTTGCCAGTCGGATGCAGAGGAGAACACGTGTAGAGCGTCTGCGGTCTCAGTGCTCACAAGAAGTGGAAGGAGAGCTGGAAGTAAAGGCAGTGAGAAGTCCCACTAAAAAAGAAATAACACCTACTTTTCTGCCAGTGAGGAAGAATGGGGCTATTGGGGCTCAAGGGAGACGGTCACGTGGCTGCACTCTGCGAGCATCCCTCCTAATGAGCTGTGCCAGCAAAAAATAGTGCCCACTTTGGTCCCCGAAGAACTTTCAGTGTTTTCTGACTGCCCATAACAGACGATCCATGCTTTTATGGTGACCTAGGAGGTGAGACCTTCTCAATGTGTCCTGAGCTTTGTGTCCCTGAGCTGTGCTGTAGCTGCCTTGGGGATGTGTCTGTCCTTTGCTGATGCTGCCTGGAGAGGTTGAGCTTGGAGCATGACTGGGTAGTGCTCACATTTTTATTGCCGTTGTCTCTGTGGGCTGAAACGTGTGCTCAGAGGCCTTCTCTTCTGCATTTGGAGCTGCCAAAAAAGGTGCCTTTCCTCCCAAAGCAATATGAACTAACCCCAGCCATCTGCTGTGACCCCGCCGCCTTCCAGCTGTGACAACTTTGGGTCTTCTCCAGCAGAGATGACAGCTGTGCTGGCTGGAAGGGTCTGGGCCCAGGTAGCGCTGTGGAGAGGAGTCCTTGTTCTCAGCTGCTTTGGCCTCATCCCAAAGCTGGGCTGCTGGGGCAGAGAAGGAGTGGCTGTTGCTCCTGAGCAGCTCGATGGCGATGGGAGCCTTTGGCATTTGGCCCTACGGTGGGTGCCATGCTTGGGATCCTGGCTTCCAGCTGCTGTGCTTTGGTTTATACTTGATGTTCTCAAGTGCTTTTGGAAGGACGAGGAGATGAGGAAATGGCTGTTGGAATGTGAGGGGAGCTGTTGCATCAGGGGATGCTGCCCACAGCCTCTTGAGGCAGAGGATACCTCAGTGTAGAGAAGCAGCAGGGAAGGGCTAGGAATAGGATGGCATGTAAGCACCAGATACACCTAAAAAATAAAGTCCAGGTGTCCCCAGTGCTTGGCCAGGGACAGCTGCAAGGCTCACAGTTTGCAGGGGTGAGTGCTGAAGCAGAGTGGGGGTGCTTTGGGCTCCCGGTTTCAAATCACATGTTGGGTTGAGTTGGAGGTGAACACCGCAGCTCCCAAAAGCTGTTCTTGTCCCGTTGGGATCAGTGATGCAGCCCCAGGTTCCAGGGCCGAAGGAACTTGCTTAAAGGTAACTGCAGTATAAATCCCAAGCAAGGTTTCTGCTGGTTGCATGGAGGGATCACAGGGATGGATCTCTGTTACAGCCAAGGCTTGATTATCCTTTTTCCTACACTCCTGAAACTCCACCGACTTCAACAGAGCCATTCCTGGAGCTCCTGTGTAAGACTGAAAGGAGATTAAGTGCCCAGCAGTGCCTCCCATTCCTCCTGTGTCTTGCACCTTTGTTCAGACCTTGCATTTCAAACCATTTTAGCCGGTGGGAGGCAAATCAAAGCTGTTAGGTTTGAGCCGGTGACAATGGCCTGGTGCTGTGTGGTGTATCCAGCCCCTTGCCTTTGTGTAAGGTTTGTGATTCTTGCCTTTATTTCATTTGCTTCGGCATCTGCATTTGTAACCGTTTTTTTAAAGTGAAGTTTCTGACTGGTGACTCATTAGGAGTAAATAGGCAAAAGGATATTGACTTTACACCTACTAATTTGGGGGTGCTAACAAGCACATGTAAGAGCTTTATAGTCACCGGGTAAATTGTCCCACCTGGGGGGGCTGGAGGAGGGGAGCTAAAAAGCATTACAAAGAACCAGCACTTTTGTTTCTAGCTCCTAGCCTTGGCTGCTCCTGCTGGGCTGGGGTGGATGTTCGATGGTCACCACTGCTGTTCTGAGCTTCTCCAGCATTTTCAGCACGGGCACCATGAGACCTGTGTGGGCAGGAGACTGGGATCCTAAGGATGGGCTGCTGAATGTGTTCGCTCAGAAATGAGGTGCCCCTTACATGGGCTGGGGAACAGCCCTCGTTCCTGTGGTGTGAGCCGGGGTGTGCGGTGCTGCTCGTGTGCTGTGCTCGGAAGGGGAGCTGGAGACCCTGCGTGGCTGGAGCACGGCCCGTGGAGGTTCTGACAGCAGCAGTCCAGCAGTGTGGGATGGATGCCTGCTGGCAAATAGGACTCGCTGTGGCTGCGAGGGCACCAGAGGCTCACAGCCATGGCTGTGGGCAGCTCGTTCTGCTGAGGTCAGTGCTCAGTCCTGGTGGGGCCTGAGTCAGCTGAAGATGTGCTGGTCCCTCTCCAGCCACGTCTGTGGCACAGTAACCACCACCCTTGGGTGTGCTTAGATCGAGGTGTCACCGGCCCAGAGTGACCTGTTGCAGGGGCCCTGGCCCTGCTCAAAGCAGAGGGTTGAGCTGGGTGACCTCTCAAGAGCCCTCTCAGCCTGAATTATTGCTTTGGTGGATGCCTTTCAACACTGATTGTCAGAACAGAGCTGTCAGGTAAAGTTGTTGGTGATCCCTTGCTCTGAAGGCAGCGATTTTCCTTTGGACGAATTCAGTGGGACCCTTAGGAAGTGACTCTCGTGGTTTGTCCCCATTTGATATTTTTGTATTGAGATTTTTAAGAATTTGTATTACTTAAAACATTTGAGATAGGCAAAGTTTTGCATTCTCCCCGTTTAGTCCTTCTGCCCTTTCCCTCAGCATTGGGTGTCAATCCACGACACCCACTTATGCGGGAAGGATGATACCATCTGCACAAGGGTGTGCAAGCCATAGTTGATCTTAGAAGGTGTGTGCTGGGGAGTGGAGAGGCATGCTGTGGACCAGTGTGAGGACCAGCTATCACCTCTGCTCCTCTCTGGACACGAGTCTGGTTTGCTGCGTGCTCGGAATGGAAGGAAGCAGTCACATACAGATGCTGGCTGTATCCCATGTCAGGCTCTCTCTCTGTGGCTGTGACTTCAGCCTCACCCCTTCTCCTCCTCTGCGCCTGACCTGGCTGCAGCCAATATGTGTCTCTCAGCAGGAGGAATCTGAGGAAATGCAGCAAACTTCAGCTCCTGGGGCTAAATTGTTGTGCTCTCTAACAGCAAACTGTGTTGAACTAATTGACAACCAGCTTTAAACATACCCCAATCAAGCAAATGCATTGATTTATTTTTTCCTCTCTTGCTGAGCACTAAGCAGCTTCCAGCTTGGTTTCCTCCCCAAGAAGTGGATAACTCATCTATTGTGTAGTAAAACCGATGGGCAGTGTTGACTTCTATACAATCCTTTCAGTATACTTAGGGAGGAAGGAGTTCTTATGCTTCTATGAATGTTTGACCACTTAAAAAAAAGCAAAACAAAAAAAAGCCCAGCCCAAAACCACACACAACAACAGAAGATGATCCATTTTCTCTGGATGTCTTTGAAAGAAGCTTAGTTTAGAGACAGACTGGAGAGAAAGGCTATTGATTTTGTTTGACCTCCAAAGAGACTGCGGTCAGTATATTTTCCCTGTTGGAAGTGGTTCAGGGCTCTGAATTTCCATGTCAGCGTTTGTGTTCTGAGGCGCACTGAAGCTTTTGCTGCTTCTTCAATAAATAGCAAGCTGTAGCAAAAGGTAATGCTGGTGTAAATTTATTTCCCTCTGGATCTGCCCTTCTTTTCTTTTTCTTTCCTATGTAGCTTGGTTGTGTTGCTGATGAAGCATTTACAGTCTTTTTCATTGAATGCTGTGCAGGTTCGTGGGTTAAGCTGAGACTACAAGCATAGTTTTGTAATCCCTCTCTTGCTTTTTCCAGGGCTGAGCCATGTCCTTTCCCAGCCTCTTGCCTGCACCAGCAAGGAGCTAGATGCCTTCCTGCATAGAATAGTAAATGCTCCAAAAACTGCTGTCCTCTCTTCTACCCTGATTGTTCTCAATTTTTGCAGAGGAAAACTTTCCTGATTTTTGCTTAGTCTCCTAAAGTGAAACAGATTATTCTGTTTGGGGACTCGGTTGTACTGGAAATGCTCTGCTTGGTACAGGTCTGTGTAGTTTTGTAGATGTTCTTGTAAAATGGCTCATGACCACGGATGTGCCCTTCCTCTGGCAGCCACCTATCAAAGGATGGCTTCCAGAGGTGGCAATAGCTGTTGGATAAGTTGTCAGACCTAAAGGAGCTTCTTGGAGCTTCCTGTGAGATGAGCAGTGCCAGTAGGAATCTCTCCATGCCGAGGTGTCACCTGTGTTATCTCCTCCTCATTTAACAAAATGCTTCACATGGTGTGGTTTTGGGTTGTGTGCTTCCTCCTGCTTGGCCACAAGTTCAGCACAGGCAGTTTGCTGCTGTCAGCACATCAAAGGGCAGCCTGATAAAGCTGCCACAGCGTAATCAAGTCATGTAGAGAGTTGCTGATGATGGGTACCAGCTGCTGAGCTCCCCTGTTGGCTTTGCCAGCATGAGCTTCATTGCTAACCCACATGGACAGAGGCTCCTCTTGGAATCCCCCTTTAGAGGAAGGGCTGGTCTTCCTCCCACTGCCAGCCTCACCTTGCTTCTGGCCCTGTTCTGGGTCAGGGTGGAGGCAGCTGTGGGTGTGAGCCCTGCAGCATGTGTGGGCTGCTGACAGCTGCGTGGCATCAGTTTCTAAGTTAAGCACTCAATTTCCCAGAGAGTGATAGCCCAATGCACCCCCAAAAATCAATGAATAGCAGAGGATCTCTTTGTGCAGTCTGTGCCAAGCCAGGCCGAGGCTGCAGCCCGTGTTGCATGTATGTGTGACTCTACTGAGTCCCCAGAGCAGGACCTTGAGGGTTCCCCAGGACCTTTCATTGCTGCCTTTAGCCCAAACCCCTCTGTCCCCACATCCGAATATTCAATTATGTTAACCCTTTGCAAATGGCTCAGCAATCACCTCCGGGAGTGGTGAGAAGAGAGAACTGGAGCTGTTAAGCCTCTGCACAAACACGAAGGTGAAGAGCTGTAGGAGGTGATGGATTTGCTCTCAGGATGTCCTGGCCCCAGGCAGGGTGTGTGGGTTCCATGGGCACTGCCATGGGCCTGTCTGGCCCTGCTGGGTGGTCATTGTCTCTCCTGGGTACTGCTGCTGTTAATTGTCCCTCAGCCACAGTCCCCAAGGCTTGTGTGGCAAGTGGTATCCTCCTGCTTGCACCAGACCACTGGGTAGGACAGGGCAATACAAAGTGGCTGCCATAAAATGTAGTAATATTTATTACTAAATAATACAATATTTATTATAATTATTGTATAAATTTATAATTTTTACTTATAATAACATTTCCAAATAAATACAATCATTATTATTAAATTAATACAACATTCACCAACCCACTGCTTGCTTTGGGAGTTAGTAGTCCTAGTCCTGAGCTTGTGGTCTGAGCACCGACTGGGCTGTTTAGGTATTGCCCACCTCAAGGTCATAGTGAAGCTTTGTTAATTAATAAGCAGAAAGTTTTGCCGGGGCCCCGAGCAGCAGGTGATGGGTCAGCTGAGCATGTTGCTGGAAGGACAGGTAATCGCAGGGAAAGCTGCAGTGCTCTGTGTTGCCCTGCTGCAGTGGCTTCCACAGGCTGGTCAGCAGGATGCTGTGATGACAGATCAGAAATATAACAATTTCTTGTTAATGATCAACATCAGAAACTAAGAACATGTAGAAAAGCAAAGATGTCCTTGTGTTTCAAGTGCCTGTAATCTGCTTCTCAGAGCTGGGTACCAGAATATCCCTTTGATTCTCAAAGGCAATTGCACCTCTTAATTAGCTGAAGAAAAAAATTCCCGCAGCCTGAGATCTTGCTATATAAATAATAATTAACCCCTTGGCAGTGGAAGTTGAGATTTCCTGCCCCTGAGCACAAATGCAAAACGCATTAGCAGCACTTGAGCCAGGCACTCTGCCCAGCACAGCCCAGGGGTCAGGCTGCGCTTCCCAGGGCAGCAGGGAAATGGCAAGGAAGCCATGGGAACCCAAGGGGAAGCACTAAATGCACCATCTGAGGGTGTTTGACCTGCTTTCTTTGCAGAGCTGCAAATGTCCCAACAGGAGGGACAACACAGGAAAAGACAAACCCAGCCCCTGGGAAGAGCTGGGAGCGAGGAGAGGGAGTGGGGTTTGTGAGGCGACATGGCCGGGTGCCCCGCCGTGAGAACGGCGCTGGCGCTGCTGCCCCACACACCTCCAGCCCCACCATTGTCTGGTGCCAGACACACTTGGCTGTGCCTGTTGTGTGCAGGGCTGGGCCACCCACTGCTGTCATTCACCAGCATCCTGCTTTTGTGTCTCCTTTTCATGGCGCTTCTGGGGGGATGAGCGTTAACTCCTCACTCCGGAGGTGACCTGTGGTGAGGTGCCAGGTTGGGCAGCTGGCAGCAGGGAGGTGACAGCACGGCTGGGGGCTGCCCCGAGCCTGTCTGCACCTGTGATGCCTCCCTGCCCGCTCCCCTCATCCACACTCTGACCTGGCGGGAGGGCCAGGCCTGCTGGCACCTGGAAAGCCACTTCACAGATCACGGAACAGTTCGGTTTGGAAGGGGCTGTAAAGGTCAGGTAGATCCCCACCAGGAGCTTGCACTGAAGCCCCCCAGTCCTTGTGACCTGGTTCCTTTGCTCCTTTGGGGTCCTGGATGGAGGAGCGGCTCCCTGTTGGCATAGGGCAGGCTGCAGCTTTGTGCCAGGCTATAAAGCCCTTGGAGCTGTTGGCCAAGGGCTGTCTCTTGTCCCACGGCTGTCCTTGGGTCCCTCCGTGCCAGTGGCACTGGCTGTGAGTGTCCCAGCAGTGTGGCTGAGCTCAGGTGGGGACAGCAAACATGGGGTGGCTTGGTCACCTTGGCAGGCTTCAAAGGTGGCTTTGTCCTCCTGTACCAAAGGTGGGGGCAGCAAGATCCTTGGGCTTGGCACACAGATGTGGCCAGCAGGGCTGCCTGCAAATATTTCAGCTCTGTGTAGGAGCAGGGGTGGGAAATTCCCTGTGCACTCCAAAGGTTGTGGGGGGCGATGAAAGGAGAGTGAGGAGGTGTCCTGGCAGGGAGGAGGGATGTGCTCGCTGGCATGGGTCGGAGGGAGGGTTTGCACTTTGGGTTTGTCCCCTGTCTGTGTGTCTGCATGTTCCCAGAGTGAGTTATGTGCTGACTGCAGAGCTGATCCCAGAGTGCTCCAAGCTGAGTGAGCTCTGCCAGTCCAAGTTTGGATGTGCATGGGCTGGACACCTACAGCAGAGATGGCACCTGCCACCTCAAGGGATCTTTTGCCATGCAGGTCCTCAGGGCCACCCCTGCAGGGTGGGGAGAAGAGGGCAGGATGCTCCAGCACAACGAGGACAGAAAGAGTGAATTTTGGATGGAAACTTGGGGCTGAGTCTGAGCTTTAAAGATGGCCTGGGTCTCTAGATAAACTGAGATAAATAGCAAGTAATATAATAAAATACAGATTTTATACTGTCAGTGCTGCTTCTTTAAACTCAGAATGCCCCCTCAAAAAAGCTATTGGAGATATTACCTCTTTTCTTTGCTGCTCTTGTTTAAAATGGTACAGATGAGGACTGGCTTAGTTCTGCACTTGATTTACTTTTTATATTAAGATTTAACATGGGATCTGCTTTTCTTAATCCAAACACTTATGGTTTGAATGCAGAATAATATTTGAGATTTTTAAAGTACCTTTATTAAAACATAAAACTAATTTTACAGTTCTGACAGGTCTTATTTAAATATCCAGTGCCAGATGCCTTTTGTCCCAAATGACTCCAGGAAAGAAAAAAAAAATGACTTTTAAAACTTCTCATGCAATTAAAATGCAGTAAAAGGGAAGTATATAGTCTTACATATGCTGAGGACCAGGGGTAACAGTTTAAGAGGAGTCCCGTGATAAATGTTTCCAAAAATAAATATGTGAAACCAAAGGTGCTAAAGGGAGGGTTAATGTAATGCCTGATTTCTGTTGGTTGTTGCGTTATTTCTGTTGCTCCTGCCCTGAGAATAGTTGCAAGAACTGTGCTACATCTGTAGGGAGAAACCTCTCCAAAGGGGCTGGGCAGAGGATTTTCCTCCAAGGTCGCAGCTGGTTCCAGGTGTGTCCCCAGGTGCTGTAGAAGATCAGTCCTTGCCCACCTCTTTTAACCCTTACCCCAAAATAGTCACACTCTCTCATACCCTCTCACCCAAAAGTGACAATTTTCAGTACTTCATTTAATAGTAAGTTATCTTTTATTTGGCAAAAGGAGCTTCAGCAGCACAAGCATTAAGGTTTGTGACCATTTCTAAGAGCAAACCTTGCTTAAAATCTTAAAACAGAGAAGAATTTCCCCCATGTGCCAGAATATTTTATTCTGGTAGGTTGTGCTGCTGCCTCTGCTCCTCTGGGTTCCAGAGCCACAAGAATCCCACTGAAAACACCAGAGCATCCTGCAACTTTATTTTCAGCATATTTTTCACTTGCTGGAAGAAGGGAAGGTTACAATGAGTCCCTTTGAGAAAATGCACAAACACACCACACTTCTGATCCATAAAATGAATTTTCCTAATTTCAGCTTTTACTGGTGCAGAAGAACCCTGCTTGGTAGAACTTAACATCTTTGTGTATCAGGCATGTCTGATAATCTTAATTCAACCACTCCTGCAGATGCTTGGCACATTTCTCCCGATTAGCCCTGTTCTGGAGCACTCACAAACGTGACAGTGCAGCCTGGATGGGCTGACTTCTGGAGTGTGTGGAACCATCTGGGGGTTGGTATGTGGGAGAGATTTATGTGTTTGGGACTCCTTGGTAAGAGGAGATGGTGCTGCTGACATCACACCCACTTCATGCCCAGGGATGAGCAGCCAGCCAGCAGCTTGCCCGAGGGAGGTGGGCAGTGCTGCAAGGTGCCCGTGCTCTGTCCTGTGCTCCCGGGCACACACAGAGCAGCTCTGCAGGGACAGGAGAGCACGAGGGCTTCCCGGCCTTGTCATCCTCTCCTTATTGCTATTTTTGTGTACATCAGTGTTTTTGTTGGGTCCAGCTGAGACTGGGAGCAAGAGAGTCAAAATAACTTCATCAGGGTTTGCTCTTGCAGTAATTCCAGCCCTCTGTGGGGACGGGAAGGGTTCACACTCTCTCCAGACCTGAGAGACTCCGGTGCTCTGGATGCGTCTCAGCGAGGAGCTCAGGGCCAGGTTCTGAGGTCGTTGTCTGCTGGGCTTGACTGTGTCAGTAGGAGTTTATTCAAATGAGAGTGATCAAACACATCAGGGTTTGGCCCTTTATTTTTCATTTTAGGTGCTTTTTCAAGCATAACAGATCTTCTGAACTTTTTTGAGGCTCATCCTTCAGTAATTCCAGACTCAGAGCCTGGCAGCTTGTCAAGCAGTTCTCCTGCCTCTATAGAAATACTGTCCACTTGAGCTGTGTTTGGAGGCAGCAAGACACCCTGATGAGACAGAGGAATTTCTGTGCTAACATTCTGAACGTTTCTCTTTCCAGGCTTATTTCTGAGTCATGGCAAGTTTGCAGGTGGCAAAGTTCAGGGCAGAGTTTGTTCACAGCTGTCCCCACCCAGGCGTTTTTGCAGCACACAACCTACCCGCCTCCCCTTTTACCGAATCCTGTCTAGATAAGCTTTATTCACCACTGTCGAAGCAACTGCCAAAATGTTTTTAGTGTCTCTCATGGTGAACTATGTATGAAACATCTGCAAGAGGTCAAGTCTGATTTCCCACTGCTTAATCTTGTTTTCCTAGATGTACCCAAGGGTGCAAATGGCCCCATGTTAGAATGACAGTATTTGACATTCATTTTTCACATGGCTATGGGATGACCAACCTCTGGGTAGTGCAGGCTTGGGCTGGTAATATGGTGCTTATAGCTCAGATGGGGTTTTTTTTTGGGGGGTGTGTGTTTTGTTTTTCACGGAATTACAGATTCAGGGATTTACTAAAGTTTTATTTAGGTTGGACAAAAATCTCTTAGACCTACCTTGGTATTTATTCTGGTCTGATTCTAGTCTTACATCTGCTCAACTGTCAAATAATTTTCATATGCATGGGTTAATAAAAGACCTCAAATTAGCACATTTTCATTTAAGCTTCTCCCAAGATGTAGTGAATAGAGTGAGGTTGTAGGGACTATATTTGGAAGCTTTGTCATCCTATAGAAGCCTGGGCTCCTATAGGGAGTTTGGGAAAGAGGACTTGTGTGTTTTAGAGCCTCCCTTTTACCTTGGTAGTGCCATTCTGGAATAAACAGCACATCTCTACAGGGTGGGGAGGCAGAATCTGCCTGGGGAGCACCAGTAGTTCAGCATCATCCCTGGGGCGGGTTTTGTTGGCCACTGCTGAACTGGTAGGGAAACTTTTTGGGTGGGCATTCCTACAGAGTCCTGTGATGGTCCAGGCCAGGTTGGCCAGGGCTTAGAGCAACCTGTTGTAGTGGAATGTGTCCCTGCTTGAGGGGTTGGGACTGGCTGAACTTGAAATTCTCTTCCAACCCAACCATTCTGTGATTGCATGTTTCTATGAATGGACTGTCAGGCTTAAATAGTGGAGACTGATATTAAATAGTGGAGAGTGATATTGAATAGTGGAGACTGATATTAAACGATGTGGGAGTGATCCTTTATGACCTGATCATGGTGGGCTGTGTGCCCTGTGGGGTTAACTGCAGCTCAGCGTGTCCTGCCTGCACAGCTGGCCTGGGCTGGGCACTCAGGCTGGCGTGCTTGGCACCAACACGGAGATTTCTGCATGACTTGGCCATGTGTGCTGTAGACAAGCCCAGGGAGTGCCAAGGGACAGCTCAGTGTGCTGGCCGTGGGACAGGAGCCTCCCTGGTGTGAGGCGCTGCTTTGTGAGTGGGAGCGCCCAAAAGCATCGCCCGGAGCCTGAAGCTCCTCTCGGCTACTGCAGAGCTGGAACCCTGAGGGAGGGGTGCCAAGAAGGGGAGCGTGGTCTCTGTGCTGGGGTCCTGCTCCTTTGCCCATGCCAGGGAGCCGGGGCGGGCAGGGAGCAGCGCACGGCCCCCGTGGGCAGCCGTCCCCGCAGCGTGTCCGGGGCTGCGCTCCCACCCCCTGGAGCCGTGTAGGGGTCTTTATCAGCACTCGAGGGACTTCCGATGTGTGTGAAGTCCTTTGTGTGGAGGTATTTACAGGATCAGGTTGCTGTAGTGTAAGTGCCTTTGAGGTCTTTGCTGCATTATAGATTTTCTTCTGATGTCTCCCATGCAAATATTTAACCTGTCTGGTTCCTGAGAGCTACCGAGGCTGTTCTGCGGGTGGCAGGTTGTGTCTGCAGCCTGTCCTTTGTTCACGCAGAGCCCTCGGTCCTGCCTCCCTTCCCACCCGTGATGGGGCAGGAAAACGTGCCCGGAGACCTGGCACTGGCTGTGTGCTGATGCTCTGAGGGGCTCACACGCCCCAAAAAGTCTTTGTCCCCGGGTGCAACAGTCAGGGTGCTGGCCGAGTGAAAGGTACGGTGTTTAAAGAAATCCTCAGTTAGAGTAACAGCGGCTTTAAAGACGTGAGTCGGGGCTGGGAGCTGCTCCCTGGGCAGCCCCTGCGCTGACACCGAGCACCACCCCGGCTCTGGAGCCTGGGCCTTGGGGCTGCTCCTACCCCACGAACATCCCTTCCAATGATCTGACGTGCTCATGCTGTGCTCAGGACAGACAGGATGAGCTCAGTACAGTGGTATGTGGGTCAGCGCTCTGCCCTCCCGAGCACCAGCCTCACTGATTGGGGTGGTTACTCCTAATTTGCACCTGAATACTTGAGAAGGGAGTTGGATTCTGTGGATTGTAACTATTAAATTCCACACAGTTTGCAGGACTATGCAAGTGTGCAGACAAAACTTAGGGATGCAGCCTAGATTCCCTCACAGCCTGCAGGCTTCATTAGACCTCCAGACTTTACCTAATTTTGGTGTTATTTCCTCATCATTACATCATGACTGCGGAGACAGGGTCATTCTCTCCTATGTTGTGGTCATGGAAGGGATTCACATGGTTTTGGTAGGGGTAGGCAGTGTTTGAACAAGTTTCAACTATTGTAAGCACCGTTGCCCGTGCTGGGAATCTCGGGAGAAGTTTCAGTCTCAGCAGAGTGGATTTTACTCTCCCATCAGATGTGATACGTGCCCTGTGAACGATGGGAATGTCCTGGTTCACAGCACCAGGATAACAAACGGGGAGAGCTGCTCTCTGTCCCAGGTGCTGGGCTCCCAGTGCATCCTCTTCATTCACTGGAAATGGTTTCAAGCCTGAGAATGGTTTCCCTGACTGTTTCAGAAAAAGTGCAACAAAACCAACAAAATCTTGGTCCCCTCTGAGATCCTTTTCCCCAGGAAATCTGATGTAGCTGGCCAGCTGCAAGGTGCCTGTGGACAGTGTAAGCAGCTGTGTTTCTTCTCCTTATGGCTCCTTTTGCAGGGGTTTCACCTGCAAAAAACCCAAACCAGTGGAAAGACTTGAAGTATCCTGCACCCTGCTTGTGCTTTCCCCTTTATCTATTTCTTTATCTTGAACTGAGGATTTTGTGATGGGTACTTGTAAACCTTACACTTCTCAGGTGCCCTCTCTCTCCTCTCTTTCCCTGTGCTTTTCTGGCTCCTGTCCTCCCACTCCTAGGAAATACCTGAAAGATAATTTGGCATATTTTCTACCACCTTCACATATCTCCCTGACTTCATGTTTTCTTAGCTGGTAGATAGCTTTTCAACATATATATATGTAATCCTTTTCACCTAGACTTGTGAGGAATTCCAGTCTCTTCCAGGGGGAGTTTTCAGGAAGGTTTAGGTTAAATGGGCCAATAAGGCAAAACATGTAGCAGGAGATCTCACCCTCTAAAGACATCTTTTCTCTTTCGGTCTTTTTTTTATTCCCCTGGAAAATATATCAGAATATCTAGCTGTCAAAGTATTTAAACAATTACACCTGATCTGAAGATTGGAGTACAGGGCCTTTGAAAATAAAGACTGTAATCTCTGTGTGGTGTGTGCAGGGACAGATGGAGCTGGAGGTCAGGTGTGCTGAGCAGCACAGCGCTGCGGGGATGCTGCTCTGGCACAGCGGGGCTCCTCTTACCTGAGCTCTCCTGGACATTCTCTTGGATTTTCCCTGGCACTTCCATGGTGCCATGGCATATTTATCTCAGGACAGGACACATTCCAAGTCCAGTTTGAATTAATGTAAAATGTGTTGAGCTTTTCTGCTGCTGTGTGTGAGTGGGGTGGGAGACACAAGCAGCCCCTCGTGCTGGGTCAGCCCCACCTCCCAGGAACTCTTGTTGCAATCTTCAGGGCTGGGATTCATCCCAGAGGATTTTAGATGTGTTGTTTCGGGTGCCTGTCCCTGTTCCTGATGCCTGTTGCTCAAAGAAGCCTCGGCTGTTGGGGTGCTGCAGACTGGAAGCCAACTGGGTGATAACCCACCCTAAAGCCACACTGATCTCTCTGGTATAAAAAGGGGTCAGGGATCCCTAGAAATAAGAAGATGTTTCCAGTGCCTTAAGACTCAGATTTTCCAGAGGTGGGAACCTCTGTGAGGCCTTGGCCAGTCCTAGGGCAGCTCAGGTCGCAGTGGGGATCAGACACCCTCTGCCTTTCCCCATGCTCCCACTCCTCAGCACTGGGTGCTCCCTGGGGGGTTTGGGCCATCCCTCAGGGCTCTGGGATGGAGGCTGCTGTGTTCCCCAGCATGAATGTCTCACTGGCTGCCTGCTTGTCCTCTGCTGCTCGGGCTGTGCCATGGCACTCGCCTGGGAGGGATCTCAGCGCTGCCATAACCTTTGCAGCCCGCAGGAAAGGTGACTTCCATTTAGTTCTAAATTATGACATTATTTTATTAGATCTTTAAATTTTATTTAAATTTTTTATTTTAAAAGGGGGAGGAAGGTATCATATTTTAATTAGTAGCGGTGCCAAAGGAGTCCTAGATTAATTATTTGAAATCACTCCATCCAGATGGTTTTAATTTTCACAGCAGGGAACCGGCATCTTTTTAAGGTGATATTTTTCAAATTAAAATCAGCTTGGATATTACTCATACTGGCTGCAGAGTGAGGGGGTGGGGAACACGAGCCAGTGTGCCCCATGTTTGTCCATCTGAGCAGGGGCTGCAGCGGGGACCTGCGTCAGAGGGCTGCGAGCTGTGCAGTGGGACCTTGGCTCTCGTGCTGGAGGCTTTTGTCAGTGCTAGCCCCTGCTCTGGCTGGCCAGAGCCTGTGTCTGGTGCTCAGAGTTGCTCTCAGCAGCTTTTTACTCACAGCTGCAGTGGACAGGGAATGCTCTGCAGCTCAGAGGGAGCTTTGCTGTCCCATCCTTGCCTGTGTGGAGCTCTCACCTGACCCTGTGCTGGGTGGCCCTGCACCAGCTTTCGTGCCTGAGTGGTTTGGCCACTGCAGACCTGTGGTGTTGGCTGTGGCTCCTGGACCAGGCTTTGCTGGCTCCATGACCTTCACTTGTGTGCTGGCTGCTGGTCTTCCTCTCTGAGGCTGACCTCCATCCTCTGTTCACGTGAGGAGAAGCCCTTCTAAAGTCACTGCTTTAAAGGCAGACAGTCCCACCTTTGCTGTTCCCTTGCCTGTTAGTGCTGCATTGCACCTGAGCAGCCTCCCTGAGCTTCCTGGAGCAGTGGGCACTCACCAAATTCCAACCATGCTGCTCAGCCTGCCCTTGATGAGCTGGCCCTGGCCCCGTGCCATCCTCCCCTCCTGGCTGGCTCACCTTGATATCCTTACTCTGACAGGTTATTTCTAGCTCGTGGCCCTTCCTCACAGAGTGGTCACAGGTTTGATACTGCCTTGGCAGGTGAGGGGACAGAGTGGGCAGCACCCAGCTGTTGCTTGCAGGCTGCTTCCCATCCCAGATAGCCAAATCCATGATGTGTTTCTGAAAAACTTCCATAAATATCCATATCTGTGCATGATTGCAAGTAATATTCTGCTGTAGTACAGACATTATCCCACTTGCTGTCAGAAAGAAGTTATAATTTAAATATCCCCTGTGATAACAGGTTTAACAAATATATCTAAATAAATGTAAGCAGCTAGTAACTGGAAACCTCAGAACTTACAGATGTGACTGAGCTGCAAGGGGAAAACTGTTTAGGGCCCTTGTGAGTTAAAGATTTGTGATATTTGCACTGCTGCAGAAGCCAAAAGCTGACTTTACAAGTGGGAAAAATATTAATGTGTTTAAATGAAACAAACTCCTATTTCTATCCCCATGGTAAATCCTTACAATGAACATATTTGCTCTTAGAGGGCTTTAAAGTTTGAAATATGAATGCCAAAAAGAATGTGACTTTTTGCAGCACAGATCAAACATTCTGCAGAGTTTGGCAAAAGCTATATTTCTACGGGGAGGCTCAGGACTTACAGGCGTGAGTATTTCCAGAGCAGGAGCATGGAGCTGCACTTGCTGACACTCACACATTCTTGCATTGTGTTTCAACCATGTCTCCTCTCCCTCCCTCCATGTCGGAGATGGATCTGAACCAAAATGTCCAGTCTGCCTGTTCTTGCCTCTCCGGGGAAATTCCTGGAATCCGAATCTTGAGCATGACTGGAATTTGTGTTTAGATTAGAGATGGAATGAAAGGCTGAATTTGGATCTGTCTGGGTTTTTGAGATGATGATGATGATGATGGCACGCTGCTCATATGGGTGCAGCCTGGCCCCTTCTGCAGGTACAGCTGTGTCAGAGCAGGGGGTTCATGGAGATGCAGTAGAAATCTGTCCTCTACCCTGGCTCCTGGTGGTGCTCCAAACCAGCTCTGACATCAGTAACCTGCAAGACTCTGAGATTGGCCACATTTCTCCCAGCTAGAGCGGGAGACCTGGACCTGGACTGCCAGAAAGCAATTTGTAACCTCCTGGAAGCACAGCTAGGCATGGAGGACATCTGCAGGGTGGGTGTGCATCAGACAGAACAAGCAGTGCCAGATTTCTCCCTGCTAGATGTTGCAGTGACCTTCAGGAGATCATTGTGATGTTTTGCACTGGAGTGTGTGGCTGAACCACGTCTGTTCAGTGTTTGAGGGCTGCTGGCTCCGGGGAAAGGATTTCCTTCCTTGTCATGCTAATCTTTCATCTTCATGAGAATAAAGTCCATGTCCTCACCCTGCGGGAACCCTCCTAAGGAGAGTGTTGTCATTGGAACAGGCTGCCCAGGGCAGTGCTGGCATCACCATCCCTGGAGGTGTTTAAAAGCCATGTAGATGTGACACTTGGGGACAGGGTGTGGTGGTGGCCGCAGCAGTGCTGGGAAAGTGGTTGGACCTGATGATCTTAGAGGTTTTTTCCAACATAAGCAGTTCTCCCGTTCTCTTAGCACCGGGCTGATGTTGCTGATGAGGTGATGGGGTTGGTGTGGACGGAGCCCACACGTGTGTTGGTCATTCTGTGCTAAGCCAGCTCTAAACCCAGAGTCTCTGTGTGGGAGTGAGTGGAGAGGTGCCAGCCCTGCACCACCGTGAGCACGGCTGCTGGGGGTCCCTGGGGCCATCCCCGTGCAGAGCAGCGTGGTGGGGGTCAGCTGGGCAGTGGGACAGGGCCCTGGGCAGCTCTGCACCTTGTGACCTCATGGGACCACGATGGTAAATGCTTTCTTTTCTTGTTCCTTTCCAAGCCCAGCTTCTAGTGGAAACAGACACTTTTGGCAGTCAAGTCCGGATCAAAGGGAAGGAGACAGATTTCTACCTTTGCATGAACAGGAAAGGCAAGCTAGTGGGGAAGGTAAGTGTTTCCTATTAATTCATTTGTAACCTGAGTGTTACCTTTAGCAGCCTCCTCACGGCTGTAACGATGTGTTCGAGCTTTGCCTGTCAGCCTCAAATGAGAAGCAGGACGGGGCATGTGGGGTTTGCAGGGCAGCTCTCGCTCTCCCAGGTGCTCTCCTGAGCGTTCTCCCGAGCCTCTCCAGGTGTAAAACGAGCCCTGCAGCCTCAGGGGCTCTGCAGTGGTGCTGCAGGTGTGGACGGGGTCGTGCCTCACATGAGACGTCATCACAGCTTCCCAGTGCCACGGCCACCTCCACAACACCTTCCTCGCCCCATCTCTCTTTGGGGGGACATTCAAACATGAATTTCCCCCAAAATTCCTCTTGCGAGAAATTCAGAATAGAAGGGCAAGCAGAGCACTGTGCTGGTGGTTCGTGCTGGGCAAAGAAGGCTCCTCCTGGCAGCCCAGAGCCAGGGGATGGTGTGGCACAGCCAGGGCTCGAGCCTGAACATCCTGCTGGGGCTGGGCCTCCCACTGCCAGCAGTGCAGGAATGTTTTACTCTGGATGCCCCCCCAATGGAAGCGTGTAACAAATTACAGCGTGTTCACCCCTCCAGCTTAACTTCTGTACTGAAGTAGTAATTTTTGTGTATTGACTTGTTTTTGTAATTCACACAGCCCTTTTGCATTGTTGGCAAAGCTGGGGGCTTGCCAGCCAGGCAGAGGCTTGTGCAAAGCTGAGGTGCCACCAAAAAGAAAAGTCAAATAAAATACTCCAGCCTTCAAACCTCACTTTGCACCACCAGGAATTCAAATCTAGCATCTTTGTGGCTGTGAAAAAGGGAAGCTGAGTTTTGTTTTAAGTCAAGCCAGTGAAAGCCATGCACCCAAACAGAAACCAGAAAGCAAATGGCTGTGATGAAAAATTATTGACTATTTTGGTCCCAGGAGTGACACCTGTGGGACACTGCTTTCCCTAGAGGATCCCTCCCTCCTCCCACTGGTGTTTCCTTGGGCAGCAGATGCTCTGTGGAGGCTAAGCCCAAGTAGTTTGCTACCAGCCAGGGCCCTGTGCCTGACCTGCTTTGCAGCTGCCTGTCAAGGCAGGAGGCATCCAGGGCACTGCTTAAAATCAGGGAGAAATGGAAATCGGTGCTCCGGGAGGGCTGGAGCAAAGCAGCCAATTCTCTCTGCTTGCTGCACTGGTGCCACCACCCTGTGTGAGACTCCACTCTTTGGTCTTGGACAGGGAAATTAATTGTTTTAACTGGGTTTTTGGATGCTTTTGAAGGTTGTGCTGGACACAAACCTGCCTTTGATTTTTTTTGTGCCTTAATTTTCCGTCCTTTAAACCTGATCATAACATTTTCCCCTGAAATATTACAAGGATAATTTTGTCAATGTTTATGAGGTGCTGATACCAGTCATGGAGACTTTAGAAACACTCAGATGGGGTAAAATGCACAGAAAATCTTACCTTTTCCTTCAGCAGACCTTGCCCCAGGTGGGTCAGCAGTGGCACAGGGCAGCCCAGAGCCCGTCCTGTTTGGCCCTGAGTGTCCAGGAGCATCCTGGCAAAGTCAGCATCTGTTTTTTCAAACATGCAGTATATTTGTATGGAATTAAGGCACATCCCTTGATTTGGCCCACTGGGCACTGAGGCAGGACAGTTCTTTAGCCTGTCACCTTTCAGGCAGTGTGAACCTTTTCTTTTTCCCCCTGATGTGCTTTTCATAGTGTTGAGTTGGCAAATGCTTTGTTCCAAAGAATAAATAAGTCTGTTCCTGTAAGTATTGTTGCCTTCCCTGCCCAGCCTGTGACAAGTTCCTGGAGCAGCCAACCTGGGCCAGAGGGAACGTGGTGCTGGGAAGGAAAATGTTCCAGACGTGTTGTCCATATTAACAGCTTCTCATGAGCAAAAAAAGAAAACAATAGCATGTCTTCTTGATACCAAGGAGCGTGGTTTTAATTAGTGCCATAGCTTCAGCTCTCTTTGTGGCAAGAGTTTGAGGGAATGCTTTTTAGTCTGAATGCTCTAAACAGCTAATAAACCCCAAGGAAAACATGAGATAAAAGTTACACCTGGGCTTATACAAATATTTAAGTTCAGTCTGTGGGTGGAGGGGAATGAAGCCCACGAAGTGATTGTTCCACCGTTGTCCTGCTATGTTCGTTTGGCAGGAGAGGAGCCATGGGACCAGCCCGGGCCTTTTTCCCTGCTTGTTTCCTATTGCCTGACACTGCGTAATCCCCAACAAGACCAGCACATGCCATCTGGCTTTGTTCTCCTCCTCACTCAGTAGTTTTGGATCCCCCCAGCTGAAAACCTGCTTTGAGCTTAGTCCCTTTTGTGTCCCATAATCACCTACAGAGAGTTCCACAGCCAGGAGCAGGTGGTTGTTGTTGTTCTCAGCCAGAGCTGGTGATGAACACAAGAGCTCCAGAGATGGACTTTTCCCCACCTTGGAGCTGTCTGTGTTGCAGGGAAGCAGATTAACCCCCGTGGGGTAAGAAGAGCAGTCTTTGTGTGTTTATATTTATTTCTGATAATTGCACCCCTACCAGAGTTTCCCAGCAGAGCCATCTGTTGGAGCCTGCCCAGGAGCCCCAAACCTCGGGGGGTTTGCCTCTCTCAGGCGTTGTGTGTGTGTGTTCACAGCCAGCAGTGACCAAAGGGCTCGGGGCTGTTTTGGGCAGGCTCCTGACTCTATGTGACAGCAGCTGCTGGAGTCCCTGGCACTCTGTGTGATGCTTTGGACAACTGGAGACAGGGCAGGAGTTGTACAGCAGTAAAGGTGGGTAGCACCTCTGGTCAAGGTGAGCAGCACCTGGGGAAAACAGACTGGAGTGTGGTTTTTTGTGGATTCTTGGTGTTCTGTTGAAGAAGACCCAAGAAACCTATGATTTTATTTTTTTTTACTTCTTCCCATGTTTCTTTGCCTATGGGGTTTTGGTGCTACATGAAAATTGTAGGTCCTGAGTGTTCCAGTCTTCCTGAAGTTTTCTATGGACCATTGAACTTTATTATAAAATAAAGAATGGTTTTGGTTGGGAGGGACCTTAAAGCTCATCCCATCCCACCTCTGCCATGGGCAGGGACACCTTCTACCATCCCAGGCTGCTCCAAGCCCCAATGTCCAGCCTGGCCTTGGAGTCTTGCAGGGATCCAGGGGCAGCCACAGCTTCTCTGGGCACCCTGTGCCAGGGCCCTCAAAGTAAAGAATTTCTTTCTTATATGTGGTATAAATTTGCCTACTTTTGGTTAAAGCCATTACTCCTCATCTTATTGCAACAGGTCCTGCTAAAATGTTTGTCCCCGTCTTTCTTTAACCTCTTTTAAGTACTGAAAGGCTGCAATAAGTTCTTCCTAGAGCCCCCTCTTCTCCAGGGGTGGAATCATACTACAAGGAGGGAGATTAAAATATGAAAATTCAGAAGAATGCTAGCTGCTTTTCTGAGAAACATTTTGTCTTTTAAAAAAAAAAAATATTAATTTTTTTATGTATCTCAGGCCTCTTAAAAACATGGGGGAAAGAGCACTCTGAAAGGTGCAGTTCTTCTTCCAAGGGGAGGCACAATGTGACTTGCAAGGCACAAGGCACAAAGTCATCTAGAACACAGGAACTCTGATTCAGTAATCAATTCGGTGCTAGGGGCAAAGAGGAGCTGGTGATCTCTTTGGAGGAGCTCTTGAGTGTGTGACTGGTTCTCCTGGGGAGTCCTTCTGTGGTTCTTCTCTCTGCCTCAGCTTCTCTTATCTCGTGCATTGAGATAAGGCCCTCAGTGAAGTGGAGATCTGGTGTTTGCTGAAGGTTGGCACAGGTAAGTCTTTGAAGTCTCCCAGAGTGAGCAGTGGCAGCCTGGGCCGAGCAGGTGGCTCTGAGCTGAACTTGGCTCCAGCTGGTCTTGCTGAGCCTGTCCTTGCAGCACATCCAGGCTCTCTAGAACTGCAGGATGCTGCAGAGATGGCCTTTCCCTGCCTGCCCTGTCCTCTGGCAGGAGAGCATTTGCAGTCAGGGCTCTCTGTGAAGCCTGAACCTTCTCACGGTGGCCAGAGCCTGCCCCTGCTTTAGGCACGGCCAGGGTTGGTGGCAGCTGCGTGGGGAGCAGGGCAGGGCAGCTCCTGACCCCTGGCACTGTCTGCAGGGAATTCCCTGTGGTTCCCTGACATCCACCCGTGGGATGAGGCAGTCTGGTCAGTGCTGGTGCTCAGGCTGCAGCAGGTGTCCATGGGGAGAGCATTTCACACTCCCACCTTCTTTCAAAGATCCTTAGTGATCTGGTGTCCACATACCCTCAAAGTCATTGTAGTATAGGGGCATTATTTTTGTAAAAGCATTTTAATGAGATGGATTTTATTCCTCCATTCTCTGAGCTGAATGTGAGCAGTGGGGAAAAGCTGTCTGGTGAAGGGTAGGGAGCTATGGGGAGCTGGGTGGCTGAGGCAGAGCTGCAGACTGGTGACAGAAAATTTGGGTGCCTCTTGGGGACGTGTCCCCTGGCACGACATCTGCAGCACTGGAGCCCTCCCAGCACTTCCAAGGAGCAGTGCTGGGCTTTGGTGCCCTAGCACAGTCCAACTCCTGAAAAAAGCTGTGCAAAGCGTGGCTGTGCCAAGGGGCACCTCCTTGGTGCAGGGGGCAGGAGGTGGCATGGCTGTGCTGGCCACCAGGGCCTCTCCCCAGCCCTGACCAGCACCACTTTGCTGGTGCCACTGACAGCAGAGACCTGCCTCTCAGACACAGCATTTTTTCTGGTGTGATAACTGCTTTCCAAGCCAATATATTTCTTAACGTTACCAGAAAGTTGCTAATACCATATGGCAAGGCTCTCTGTATTTTTGCAGGACAACAAACAAATTGTTGCTAGATGCCAGACTGCTCTGGCAGAGCTTTATCACTGATGCCTGCCAGCAGTAGCCTTTAGGGGATAGTAATAATTTGGGGTTGTTTACATTACAGCTTTAAAATAGGGGTTTTCTTGAACCATGTGTGTGTTTAGTCAGGAAAGTTGGCTAAAAATCTCTGACAGCATCAAAGACTGAAGGTGCCCAGTGTGGCCTGTGAATGTGCTCTTGGCCTCTGTAACTCCTCTGGCCCCACGGGAGAAGGAGCTGTTGTGTCACAGGAGCTGGGGGCTTCAGTGGGAGCCACCCTTTGTGAGGCAAGGAGACACCAGGGGATTCTCCAAAGCCTTTTTGCTGCACCTGGAGCAGATTTTCATCAGTTGGCTTTGGTTGAGAGTGAGGCGAAGCTTTCTTGATAAGCTGTCTTTGAAAAGCTGCTGGTGGAGCACCAGCTCCTCACTGCAGGGCTGAGACAAGGACACTCAGGGGTGAGCCCCGAGCCTGGTGCCCTCTGCACACCCCAGTCCTGCGTGGCGTTTGCGTCCCAGTGTCCCCGGTGCCTGCCCGTGCCAGGGCCATCCCGGGAGCCAGGGATGCTGCAAGGTGCTGGGAGGTGTGTGGGGAGGGCAGGGGCACCTGGGGTGGGCAGTTTGGAACTGATGCAGTAGATGAGGAGTTTGCCCTCCTCAGCTTGTGTATTTAAAACCACACCTAACTGCATCTTGGATTTGGGGCAGGACTCTCGGTTTCACGGGGTTTGATGCTTATCCAGAATTTTTCCAGGAGTTGCACAGTATTCAGGTTGCTTGAAAGGGACTTGTAAAACCTAACAAATTCTGGGGCTGAATGCTGAATTTGCAACATAAATGTGAGCAGGGTTGGCAGGGTGTCGGGTTTAATAGCAGGCGTTTCGTGGATCTCTCTGTGACATGTTCAGCCATAAACCATTCTGACTTGGCATCTCATGTGAAAGCAAAACTTGCCATGGCTCTTGCTGGATCTCACTCAGATCTCATTTTGAACTGTGGTCTGGGTCTTTGCTCTCCTCTGAGTCTGTTTTAGTTTAAGTCATCTAAATAAACACATGCAGTGGACCCTGAAGCCAAGCAACCTTGGACCCTGCCATACTTTGGGCAGGGAGACCTGATCCAGAACTGGTCTCAAGTGCCCAAAGATCTGGAATCAGGTCCTGCAGGATTGCAAAGATCTTAAAATCAATGAGATGACAAAATCACTTTTATTTTGGTTGGGCCGTCAGAATCTTCTGCATTCACCTGATCAGGCTTTTTTCCTGCAACCTGTGGAAAAAAATTTGAATTGTTGTTCTAAAAAATTTAGAAACTGAGATTCTCATAAAATTAAAAGTGGAAGTGGAAGCTAAATCACCCTCCTCCATTCTCAGACCCCAGACATTGTTGAGAAGCTGGAGAGGAGCTGCAAGAAGGAACCCTGGGATCCTGGTCCATGGCCAGTTGGATCTGAGTCAGCAGTGCCTGGAGCCAGGAGGGACATCCCTGTCCTGGGAACATCAGGCTGGGCCAGGGAGGGATTGTCCTGCTCTGCTCTGGGCTGGGGCAGCCTCACCTCCAGCCCTGGGGCAGTTTTGGGCACCAAAATATAAGGAAGTCACCTTTTAGCCATATGTGAACATCTCTAGTTAACTTAAGTTTCTCAGCACAGCCATAGTTCTTTAAATGTTTGCTCTGAAATAAAGCAAATGGTCCTTCTATTAAAAAAAAAACCCAAACTCTTTATTATATTATTTTATGGTAAGGACTCACAGTTGCTCTGCAGGGGATGTGAGTGTTGTGTCTGGTCACCAGAGAGCTGTGTAATGTCATGTTTCCTTTGGATATTCCTAGGAAGCCCCAATTCTGTCTCAAACTGAGCTTTGCACAGTCAAGGGTCACTTGCAGACCAAGCTTGTAAACTAGACCTCTGCATCTTTTCCTTATCCCGTGGCTGGAAGCTGTGCATCCCCTTCCAGGGAAGAAAACCATCTTCTTGAAAGCTGTGTGAAAATTTAATTTAAGCCTTGCTGTGTTCAGTAAGCAAGTGTCACTATGAAGCTGCTGACATCCTGTCCCCTGTGTTTTGTGGTGGCTGCAGCTGTGTGTCCTGTTGGAATATTTCAGTTCCCTAAGGTTTAATGTTAATTAAAATTAGTGATGGGGATCCCTGAGCCCTGGTCATGCCTCGCCTTGTCTGGGTGGAGAGGGTGTGCTGCTGAATGCATCTGGCCCTGACAGTTACCAAGCTGTCCAGTGCCTTCCTCAGAGTATTTAATCTCCTAAGTACAATTTGTTGTTGGTCTTGAGCATCTCTAAGATGAGGGTGATGTTTCTGCTGAGCATTCCTTTCAAATACACTGAAGTATTTGACTGCCAGAAGGAACAAAGCGCTGCAGCCCTGTCTCTCTCAAATGGATGCAGCTGAGATCACGTTCAGGGGACTCCTGCTCTGCAAGGACTGTTTCTCCTTGGCTTGCAGTTTGGTTTTATATAGGAGGTGAGAAAAAAGAGGCTGTTTTTGCAGTGGATAATAAAATCTGTGCTCCAACAGTAGCAAAATAGAGTCTATTTGACATGGCAGTTACAGAACTATTTTTAAGGTCAAGGAAAAGTAGATCTTGCTTAAATTAATTTTTGCTCTTGAGATTCTCTTACATTGTCTTTTGGATACCCAAAGACACGAAATTTTCCTGAGGGAGGACAGGTCTCAAGCCTTGCATTTGCTGCATAGGGATGGAAAGTGGTCACTCACAGGCTGGAACAAATCTGGAAGATCTTTTTTTATGGATGGCACTTGATTTGATGACAGATTTCTCTCTTTTTAGTAATAGAACTTGACATGAAGAGAACTAATGCCGTCCTGCATTCAAGCAATGACCTTCCCTGGTTCTAAATTGCCCCCATTTCAGCTTGCCCAGGGAATGTGGTGTCACTACTGGAATGTTGGCTGGATGAGATTGCATTTGTTTGAAACGATAACTTACAATGTCAGTGTGCATGTTTGTTAAGTGTGACTGAATCTGGGACCGACCCAGCACTTGCTATGAGGTCAGCAACTGCTCTAGTCCTGTTATCTGCTCCACTCATCATCTACACCTGATGTTTTAAACAATTTTTAAAGAAAAAATTTCCTATGGTGGTACAACTCTCTGTGTCATGGGATCACTGAGGCTGGAAAAGCCCTCCAAGGCCATGGAGTCCAAGCTGTGCTCAATGCCCACCTTGTCCCCAGCCCAGAGCACTGAGTGCCACCTCCAGCCCTTCTTTGGACACCTCCAGGGACGGGCACTCCAAACCTCCCTGAGCAGTCTATTCCCATGTTTTACAAATTACTCCTGATGTCCAGCCTGAACCTCCCCAAGCCTGAGTCTCTGTCCTCTCATCCTGTTGCTGTTCCCAGGGAGAAGAGAGACCCTCAACTTGCTACAATGATATATTGAATTTAGGCCTACATGAAATATGCTGCTGCTCTTCGATGGCTTCTACAGAAAGTTCAGGACTGGCCTGTGGAGGCTGGAAATGACTGCAGGAAAAGAGCTCCCAGCAAAGCCCAGCAGAACCCCTCACCAACAGGTTGTGCTTTGTACAGAGGGGTAAAAACACCTTCCCATCCCTTAACAAGTGTGGCCCCTTACATGTAACTGGACCTGGTGGGTGCAGGTAACGGGAGATGCCATAGATCTGCTCAGATAAACCATCTGAAACCTGCCTGGGGATTCAGACCTCCTGAAGAGCGGTAGCTTCCTGCTCCAGAAAACCTGCAGTTTCAACTTAAGCTTCCTAAACTTTCTCTTGGTTTAATGAAGTTCATTTAAAAAGTAGTTGATGTTTCTCCTCATTAATAGTAAGCACATGCAGCTCTCTGAGGTGCAGTTAGGAATGTCTATCAAGCAAATGTGCACCTTTCCAGCTGAAGGCAACCTGGTTTGCCCTGATTCCGGCTGTGGCCATCCCGCTGCACTCTTGGCAGGAGCCGTGGCAGTGATGGAAGGAGCAGGTGAGGAGGCCTGTCCTGGTGTGACCTCAGCCCTGCCTGGTTCAGCCTCAGGATAAGCTCCTTTCATCCATGTCCTCCTGCTCCTCCTGTGACAGAAAGCTCTCTCAGGGCAATGTGAGGGTTACTGAACTTAGTTAGAAAAGTGCAATTTTAGAATGAAAGGTAGAAGGAAAAAAAATTTTAAACTGTTCTCTTCCTTCCTTGGTTCCTGCAGCTTGTGTCTGGCACAGACAGGCACAGGGCTCTGCCAGGCCTGGATGTCCTGACCCACACATGCAGGACCGTGCCCTTTTTCCGTGTTTTCGGGAGGGATGGGCTGTTCCCAGCATGTGGGGGCAGCGTGGGCAGTGCTGCTTTAAACGGGGCCTCTGGATGGAGATGTGCCCTCCATGGAGCATCTCCTCCACGTGGTTTTGTGTTACTTCCCCGCCTCGCGAATGCACTTAGATGTCCTGTATACATAATTAACCTCTCTGCTGTGCTGGCAGACACTTTTATTGAACTCCCCATCATGACTCCTAAGTATTTTCCTCGGAGGATTGTGCAGGTTCAGAGGGCAGAGAGCTGGAGGAAACGCGCATGAGGCTGAGTGACTCTTGGCAGTTATGGATGCAGCTTCCCTGATTTACAGCCTGCTCTAGGAGCAGGAATGTGCATTTGGGTCAAGAGGTGTCTCTGTGGTCAGGATGCCTTGTCATAAATCCAAGATGCTGAGCATCAGGATGCTGCTGACAGATCTGTCCCTGTAATGCCCATAAAGTGCACAGGGCTGGCTGAGCACTCAGGCTCGCTGGTGTGAGCAGGTTCTGCCCACCCCGGCACTGTGGGCTCTGGCAGGGCTGTGCTCAGCTCCTCATCGTGTTTTCTGAGCTGCCTTTAAAAGATGTGTGTGTGTCAGGGGGGAAGAGAGGGCAGTGCTAAAGCTGTGACATTAACACAGCTCCTGTATTGCCTCCTTCCACTTGGGATTTTCCAAGCTGTGTGGGGCGAGTCTGGAGGAGGCTCCGAGCATTGCCCCTCTGAGCTGAGCTTGTGCAAAACTCAGAGAAGCAACTTCCTGAAGCCACATGTCCCTGGGCATGCCCTGGGTGAACAGCTCTGGGGCTTTCAGGGGTTATCAGTGGGGCTGGGCCGCCAGCCCGTGGCCCTCAGCTGGGCACACTTCAGGAGCAGCTCACAGGGACTGCTGAGCCCCGCTTCTCCTGAAAACCCAAGCCTGCCCTGCTGTCACTGCTGTGAAATGTGGGAAACACAGGGCAGGGTTACTTCTGTATAATGCACTGGGTGAACCTAACAGTGTCGGTGTCCGAGGGAGATGTTCAGCAGCCCTTTGAAATGATTGCTGAGCTCAGTGGGTGTGCCTGACACCTGGGGGTGGCATGAAATCCAGCACGGTGGGGTGTCAGTGCTTGTGAATCCCCTCGGTCTGTCTGTCTGTCTGTGGAGGGGGAGAGAAGGGTGGGTGCAGGAAGGGTCCATTTTCAGCGGTTTTCCTTGTAAAAGCCTCGGAGCTTGCCCCTCTTGGAAACCTTTTGCTTGAGCGGTGCCTTTCCCTGCTCCAGGTTTTTTAGGAGGTGGGGGCTTGTTTCCCTCGCAGAGGGAGATGCTCTCCATGGTATGGAGGGCTGGTATCACCACAGTGTGACTTCGAGCCTGGGGGCTGAGCTGGCAGAAAGGTGATAATTGGACAGAGACTCAGCCCCCTCTCACTTGAAATGCCGAGGCTCTCCGTGCCCTGTGCCAAGCCAGCATTCCTGGGTTGTCGCAGACGTGTTTGGTGGCGTTTGGGGTTTGTTGTTATTTGCAGCCCATCACCAGCCGCTCACCCAGAGAGCTCCTAATTGCAGCAGCGCTTGAGGAGGGGGAGTGTTTTAACCCAAGCTTAGCTAACAGCAGCTTAATTTGTGCCCTGCTCTTTGCAAACAGAGAAACTTTTCAGTCCTGGGGCTTCTCTCCCCGCTCTGCAGTGTCATGCGAGCTGCTCACGCCAGCCCATTGTTGCTGTAAAAGCCGAGGGAAGTTTGGATTTGCCTGTGCCCAGTGCGCCAGATTTGTGAAGCATAAATGAGAAAACCTGCCCGGGCCTCCCTTTCCCATAAAGAGCTGCTCAGGTGGCTCGGCGTGGCAGGCTGCTGGGGGAAGGCGGAGGCGGCTGCTGCACCTGCTGATGCTTTGGCTCGGGCTGGTGGCACAGAGCTGCCGCGAATTCCCCCTGAGCCGCAAGCTGTTCGTGGCAGGAGTGCCTCGCTCCGAGGAGCGCTCCTGCTACGACAACAAAGAGCTCTTTGATCCTTTCCATTTGGAGACCTTAAAACGAGAAAGCCAAACTACAATAAGACCAAGTTGGGTCATAAAAAAGAGAGCAGGAGCACCAAAGCGCTCCGGAGTGTAATTGTAGAAGCAGCAAATGCTTTGGCACTTAATTCTGCTTTAGTGTCAGTTCAACATGTTTCACGTTTAGGACTGGAGAGCCCCTGGCCAAATGCTCTGCACAAACAATAGGGGGCTGCTCCTTGGTGAGCCCCGTGTGCTCGGAGCGCCCCAGCCCAGCGCGGCCCCCGGCTCTGCTGCCCTCAGCTGCGGGTGGGCTGGGGCCGGCCCACGGTGCAGAGCCCTCGGACACCCTTCACTGCAGGGTGAGCCTTGGGTGGGTGCTGCTGCTGTGACCCTGCTCTAAGAAAACTCTGACAGCGCTCAGGGCCCTGCCCTGGCACTGGGCAGTGACCCACGGCCGCGGGGCTGCTCCCAGACCTTGTTCCAGGAGCCGCTCTGCTGGAGCCAGCCCTTGGTGCTGCTCAGGCTGTGCTTTCCCTTCGCTCTGCCCCAGAGGTGTCCCTGGAAGGTGGCATTTAGATCAGGCATCTTGCAAGGCATTTGTCAGAAATTTGGCTAACAGATACCACATCTTCCCAAAGCTGTTGGGGTGCACTGAAACGAAAAATTGCTCGGAATTATTTCTTTGCAAAGAACTGACCTGCAAGGTGGCATGGCCAGGCAGCAGCCCCTGGGCCAACACCAACAATTTGGTGGTGGCTGGTCCCAGGCGCTGCCTTGCAGAGAGCCTTTGTGCCTCTGCCGTGTCCTGCTCTGAGCGTGCCTGGAGCTGCTGCCAGTGGCAGGGTGAGGGCAAAAGGCAGGAGCACACACGTGGGCAGATGAAACCCTTGCTCCTGCCCTGGGTGGGGGACAGGGATGTGGGGCTGGGTGTGGGACCTCTCTGTTGTGGGGCCAGACCACCACCCTGGGGCTTTCAAGAACTTCTTTATTGTAAAGAATCAGTTGAAAACATAAAGCTCCGTGTTCTGGAGGGTGAGTGCTCTGCAGGGTGCATCCCTGCCAGCACACTGTGTATGAAATGTGCCTTGGCAGCAGCTCCCAGCTGGCATTGGTGACGGAGGGTGCAGCCCTGGGTCGTTTGCACCACAAGCTCCTGGGGAAGGGTGAGCCCGTGGCTGGAGCAGGGAGTGATGCTTGGCCAAAGCTGTGTCCCGTTCCTCTTTCACCCCCCTCTCTTCAAAGGAGAGAGGGGATGGCTGACAGACCCAAGGAGTGATTTGCTATGGCTTAAATAGGGAACTGGTAAAATTTTAAATGTCAGGCACCTGATGCTAGAAATTATTGAAAACTCTTACAAATTGATTTTTCCCCTAATAGATTGCTGTGGGTACAGCTCTTCATGGTGTAGGTAACTTGTGTGAAGGATTTATCCTGTTGGGGATTATAAGGGAAGCTGTAAAATGATCTTATCGGTATTTGAAAATCATTTGTGTGTCTGTGACGTGTCTTAGCACATACAGGAATGCTCTGTTTAGGGAAGTGAGGTCCTTATCCTGATTTATCTCTAGGTACTTGTAAATGTTGCTGTAATTTCATGTTATCAAACCATTTAGCTCTTCCTCTTCCAGAACAAAGTTATTTTATCTCATGCACCTTGTTTACTTCAAATTAGCCCTGAGGTTGGCCTGAAGTTGCACCTTGTTATTCCTCCACCTCCTGTCTCCGTCTTAGGCTCTGTTGGCAGATTTGAAGGTATAAGTAAATACTTTTTTGTTATTAATAGAATAAGTTCCCCCTCCTACACACATGTTTTCTTTTCATTCCAGTCTTCATTTTCCATGAAAAACTGACATTGCAGTACAAGCGGAAATCTCCCAAATTGCATGAAAAAAACTTAATTCTCCTAGCAACAAGGTCAGGGCTCAAATCCAGTCCCTTTCCCTGAGCATGGGGGGAACAACCCTTCCAATTACCTGCTCCCCCTGCGGTATGGATCCGGTCGGTTCACAGGCACCTGGGTTTGGGTGGATTTGAATCTCAGCCATGGTATTGTTTAAAAATTCTCCACTCACTGGGGAAGGGTTTGTAGTGGGCTGAGCCCTGAGAAACCTGGAGCTGGTTTTATGGCTTCCCATTGAAATCTGGTGGAACCCTGTGGTGTTGACTGATTTTCCCCTTTGCCACTCATGTGGCTTTGATCAAACCCAGGACTTGGAGAATGACACCCCCAGGAACTGGAACCACTGAGCTTTGCCCAGTTCTGCTGTTCATTAAAGCATTTGTGAGCTTCCCGTTGTGGATGGTAAAATGAGGACCTTTGTGCCTATCCAGGATGGAGACTGCTGGTCCTGTAGCAGAGCCCCTGTACAGGCCCTGGATTAGCAGAGCTGTTGCAAAAGTAGCCAGAATTTCCTTTGCCCTCTTAAGGAGACCTTCCCTGGTGCCGAAAGCCTTGAGGCAGGAGGGTGCAGTGCTGACTTAGGGCAAACTTCACCTTCTGTCCCACGGATGGAACTGAAGCTCTGCCGAAGGCATCAAGTCCTGGAGGAGCAGCTGGTCCTGGGAGCTGGTGCTGGAGAAGCCATCCTGACTTTTGTCTGTTGCTGCCCATGTCCCTCCAGCCTGGGTCACCGTGCCTGATGGTTCCCCTCTCGTGGGTATTTGGGGCTCAGGGGTGCAGGGAAGCAAGTGCAGCACAGCCTGGAGGGGTTCCCTCCTGTTCTGTGGTCCCCTGCCCTTCCCACAAATTGCAGCAAGCTCCACAGTGATTGTGCAGCACCAGGGATGGCTCCCCTGGAGGGGCAGGCTGAGCTGGCCTTGGGGAAGGGCTGGGGACCACGCAGGGCTCGGCTCCTTGCCCCAGCGCCGTGCCCAGAGGAGCCCCTGAGCAGAGCTGGGGCTGGGGACTGAGCAGCTCACACTGCTGCAGCTTTCCTGTCCCCCCTGGGACGTGATGGCTGAAATGGCTAAAGACTGAGAGGGTCTGACAGTGTTTAGTTTGGGAGGGGAGAGTTTAGTAGTAGCATATGTAGGACTGCAGTTCTGAAAAACTCATTTGATTTCAGTGGGAAGCTGAACTGGGCTATTTTGGAAATCCCTGCTTTGGCTTTGCTGAGCACTAAATGAAGTCCTGTATGATGATTCACACCTACTTACCCTGTACCTACTCCTTAATATCTTCTGATGCATAAATCAAAGTGCTGGTGCACGACACGTGACATTCCAGGAGCAGCACCAGTAACTCAGCAGTTACAGGGGAAAACGTGTTCTGGCAGAAGGTTATGGGTGAGAAGAATTTGCTCTGTGCTGAAGGACTTGAAGATGCTGTTGTGTGATGCTATCACTCCCTCCAGTGCTGTGTGTGCTGTGTGAGAGTCCTGAAAGCAGAGATCCGTGTTCTGCCATGTTCACAGCCCAGTTCTGGGTGTGATAGTTTGATCTCCAGGCTGAGCTGAGCCCAGTTTGCCAAAATCTTAAGCCAGTGGCTCCATGGGGACAGGAGTCACAGGGGGGTTGCATTCAGCGGTGGGGTGTTTGGGGAGCAGCAGTCATGGTCAGAAACCTCCAGTTCAGTGTTAATCCTGCCCCCCTCTGAGAGGAGGAAAATACTTCAGGGATGCGGCTTTCTCAGCCAGCTCTGGGAGCTCTGGGTGGCTGCTTTCAGTGTGAGATGGAGGGACTGCAGAAGGGCAAGGGCCATGCCCCCTGTGCCACCAGACATGAAACCCTCTCCCAAACAAAAACCTCCCCCAGGGGAGCAGAGCTGTGACACAGCCACTGGCCTGTCCCCTCTCTGTCAGCGGTGCTGGGGTGGCTGAGAACTCACTGCCACGTGTTGCCCCAACCACGGGGGCATCAGGGCGCTGGGGGGATGCCATCCCATCTGGGAACCATTCCAGGGTGGGAACAGCCCCTTGCCCTGCTGATGTCACTCGGGGTTGGGAGTCAGAGCCAAGACTGGGATGTGCAACACCTCTCCAAAATAACCTCTGACGTCAGGGCTCTCCAGGGTCCCGGGGACCGGAGTGGGGCCGGGAACCTCAGTGGCTCCAGCACCTCTCTGGCTCCCTGCTGGAGCACCACTTGTGGTCCATCTGCCAGGGCTGCACTGGCATGAGGTGGGGCAGGGTTCTCAAACTGCTGTGGAGGCTTAGACTGAGGCTTGTAATGATTTCAGTGGGATTTGGGTAGCTGGGGGTGCAAGCCCATAAGGTATTTCAGAAAACATCAGCAGTGAGGGGTGGAAGGGGAAATGCTGTTGTTTGGGCCGTAAGAGGTTCTGGGGTTTGAGTTTTTTCTGACTAAGCATGATGTATCCCTGGCACAAGTTCAATTCATCCTCCTTCCCTAATGGAAAAAAGCAAAGCTGGATGTCTTCTTTGCTTGCAGTTGAAGGCACTGGACTGGATAAATGTAACTGTTGTCTTTGAAAAATTTTTCTCCCCTTGGATAAGAGCATTAAAAAAAAAGAAATTATGACCTCACGCTTTCATGCTTAAAAAAAATTAAAATTCGATTTCAGCTGATGCTTGTTATGGCTCTTATTAACAATGTTTGAACCAAAAAGAGGTCCAGATGTGATGATTTTATTCATGCCAAATTGTGTTTTGGTCACTGAGCTTGCATTTAGATAATTTATTTTTTCTTTTCTTTTTTTTTCCTTTTTCAGCCTGATGGCACCAGTAAGGAGTGTGTCTTCATTGAAAAAGTCCTAGAAAACAACTACACGGCACTGATGTCTGCGAAATATTCAGGCTGGTATGTGGGATTCACCAAAAAAGGGAGGCCACGGAAAGGGCCCAAGACCCGGGAAAACCAGCAGGATGTACATTTTATGAAGAGATACCCAAAGGGGCAAATGGAGATACAGAAACCTTTCAAGTACACAACAGTCACCAAGAGGACTAAGAGAATACGACCCACCAACCCCAGCTAAAACCAGACAAATACAGTGTCACAATAAGAAATCACAAAAAGAAAAAAAAAAAAAAAACTGCACCAGAGGAATATTTTTACATTAAAAAATAAGGAAGAAGCTCTATTTTTGTACATTGTGTTTAAAAAAAATAAAAATAAAAAAAATTAATAAAAGACTAGGTGGCAAATGCTGGGGAAGGCTGTTCGGGATTTATTGTGACTTGAAAAACGAAATGAACTGCTCTATTTAAATTGACTTCTTGTTGTTGATGACACACAGGTGCTTATTTTGCTTTTTTGGAAAGGACAACTATTCAAGCATATCCCCAGAGGGAAAAAAAAAAAAAAGAATTTTTAAAAATAAATAAATAAAACCAAAGAAAACCAAAGGTCTTTCCCAAAGTTACTGAGACCCTGCCCTGCCAAGTGCCGGTTTGCAGTAATCTATTTATTGCCTGCTGCCCCCCGGCCAGGACAGGCAGTGGGAGCTGCAGGGAGTGAGGCCCGTGGAGCTCTCGGCGCATCGATCCTCTGTAACCTTCCTGACGACATAGGGAGTCACGGCTCCGTGATCCTGCATCCTGCTCACTTCTGGAGAATGCTGCTAACTACATTCAAGTGACTACAAGATGACCTAGTACACCAATGATAAGGGAATATTTTAAAACCAGCTATATTATATATATTATATATATATAAGCTATTTATTTCACCTCTCTGTATATTGCAGTTCCATGAACCAAGTATTACTGCCTCAACAATTAAAAAAAAATTATTTAAAACATCTGTACATATTTTTGCTGTTCACACTTCTTTCCCCTCCCTGAGTAGTGCTTTTTTAATGCGTATTTATCCTTTATGTGAGGCCAGCAGGAAATGTTCAGGGTAGTTTCCCCGCTATAAACTTCATTGCTGATTCTGTAGTTTCTCCTATTCCTTAATACCATCTTCCTCTTCCTCCCTGGTTGTTCCCACAAGGGAGATTCCCAGTAGGGTGATGGTGGACTGAGTGTGAGGGAATCCACACTGCTGTTTATCAAGAGCATCACGTTTGATACTTTTCAGTCCAAGGAGTATTTCCTAAAGCTGAGGCCAAGCAGAAAGTGAACTGGAAAATGAGTATCTGACTGCATTTACACGTGCTTGTGTGTGGCTTGTGTTTCCTTCATTGGAGGCTAGAGAGGGGCTCTTGCTTTCAGCTGTTTAACTCAATATTGTGCCTTTTGAACTTGCCCTCAGCCAGACAAATCCTTCTCCCTTGTCCTGCTCTGTTCACCCAGCCTATCCAGTGACTTGCTTCCCTGGTCAGTCCAGTTGGCTTTCCTCCCAGGAATTCTGCATGGGATACGGGAGGTGTAAAGCGCCCCACAAGCAGAAAGTGGGGAAAAGCAGCAAGATGAAATAACTGACCTCAGATTTTAGCTGGAATAGCAAGGGAGCCCAAGTGGAGTTTTGAGAAGCTCACTTGGCTTTTCCTTCTCTCTCTGTGCAGACATGGCTGCACTCCCTGGTTACAGCCAGGGCTGGAAATGCTCAAAGCCACTAAGAAAGCTTTTTCTTGTTAATCAGGAGAATGACTCTCCCCAGAACAAGCTTTCCCAAGATAACTTTGAGAGCTGCAGCCAAATCCTGCAGATCAAAGCTGTTTGGGAGATGGTTCAGATAAGCATGCAAGCTTGAGGATGCTTATCTGAACCAATCTCCAAACCTTGCAAGCCTAGAGAAAAATGAGCAGTGCTAAGCAGGGTCACTCCATGCTGCTCCAGGAGAAGCTGGGCAGCTGCACAGGTGATGCCTCACCCCAGCTAAGCACGGGAGGTCACTCGACAGCCCCTGTCCCAGTGGATTACTGGGAGCTGCTCTCCTGGTGCACCTGGAGACAGGCACAGAAGCAGGACCCAGCAGTGGAATTGGTTGGTGGAGGCTGGAAGGCTTTGCCAGCTTTGTCTTCAGATTGATTCATGTGGGAAGGATTTGGGGAAAGTTCAGAGGAGTGCTGGGGTGGAGGACTGGGAGCAGCTGGAGAGTTGCTATATTAGTATCTCCAAGAGGAGACACCCAGTTGATTTCCAGAGTGAGAAGTGTTTTATGGGTGCCTTTTTTCCCCTTGAAATATTGCCATGGCCCATGGCTCTGATGGTTTCGCTGTTAGAACGACGGGGCTTGTTTGCCATTGGAGAAATTCGAAGGAGTGGGAGCAGTAAAGGCTGGAGAAGTCTGGGCAGAAGTGATCTCTGAGGCTGGGAGCAACCAGGGAGGGTCTGCTCTCTGAGCCACGATGCCCACTGAGTTTGGAGACTGGCACACGGAGTGAGGGGCTGTGCAATAGCTGGGGCCTCTGTCCCTTGTGTCATTGGCTTACAGGAGTGTTTCCTGGACAGCAGTGGGACAGGTTCCTCAGGCTGTGAAAAGTCCATGGGGTGAGGAGATGTGATGCTCACCTGGATTAGGTGACGCTGGAGGGATTTGTTGGCTGATGGTGCACATTAAGTGTTTGTGTTTGAACATCTGCTTTCAGGCTTTATTAACAACAAAAGCAGGGGCAAAGATGAGAAGAATTCGCACCAGGTTCCCTTCAGAGGACCTTTATGTTGGACAGAAGGATGCTCTGGGTAGGAGACGTTCAAGGAATGAACAGAAATAGGGGAAATCCATCCTGTGCCCGGTGAGGGACGGCCCCGTGCTTGGGGCAGGCACAGGGTGCTCCTGACCTGGGCAGTGCTCGGGGGCTGGGCCAGGGCTGGTTGTAGGTGGGTGTTAACTGCTGGACAGGTCCCTGTCTGACCTCCAGACCAGAGAAGTAACTTGTCTGTGGTGTTTAACCTCATTTTGTCCTTTCAGAAAGTCTTTGGTCACCCTGAATACAAGCTGAGATTTCCCACGTAGGCTATTGCATTTGATTTACTTTATAATTGAGGATTATTAATGAGGATTTAATTGCTATTGTGGGATTCTCCTCAAGAGCAAGGGACGAAACGTGAGTGATGGCATTCATGTGCACGGAGCCCTGGGTGGGCACGCTTTAACCAGTACTCTGCCTAACTTAATAAAAGCATGTTGGAGCCACTGCCTCAGAGGCACTGCTGGGTTTGTCACATGGTTTCCATAGCTGAGATCAGAGAGAGGCACTGTGGGATAACACCAGGGTTGGCTTTGTTGGGGGCAGCAGCCACTGAGGCCGGGAGGAAAACTTGGTGTGTCCAAGGAAGTTTCTTGAGTGTGTTGCACAAACCAGAGCTGTTTGGTAAGACCTTCTGAGTGGGGCAATCTCCCATGTCATCCCTGCGAGGGTGAAGGGTCCGTGGTCACAGCTCAGCTAGGCTCAGTGTCTGGTCCAAGTAGGGCAAACCCTTCACCATGGTGCTGTTGTGCCCTGCCTGGGCCTTACCACTGGCCAAGAGGACAAACAGTGTCCTGGTCCCTGTGCAAGGTGTCTTCCAGCCCCCTGCCAGCCTGCCCTGGCCCACAGAGCTGTCAGTGGAGCAGGTGACTGGGTTCACATCCCTGCAGCTGGAACCCCGAAGTTGGTGTGGTCTTTCCTGCTCAACAGCAGAGTTGTTCCATTCTGTGTTGATGCAAACACAGGTGCCACGGCAGGCTCTGACCTGGAGCACCCTGACAGAGCCTGACCCGCCCCTCTCAGCTGGCTTTTGGCAACATTCCCGCACAGCCCCGAGCCCTGCTCAGTCACACTCATCCAACAGAGGGAAAAGGGTCACACAAAGCAGAGGTGTCCCCCAGGAAAACAGCTTTTCTCTGCTGCCCACTCTCTAGGCATTAAACATCATGGTTTGTGTCTGCTGCGAGGCAGAGCAGGTATATTCCTATGCATAATTTCCTGGTGCTGTGCCAAAGGGTGGAAGTTTATACTTAAGATTCACAACAGCTGTTTAAAGTGCCTAGGTCTCGTGCCAGCCATACCACCTGAATGGCCAAGGGATATATATAAAACTTCAATTATTTTTTGAATGTTTGTTGTTATTCATTTGGAGACAGATGAGAGGAGATTCCTCACAAATGATGTAACCTATGTAGACTGTTATTTCCAACAGTGTGAGCTGAAAAATTAGGGAGGAAAAACCAGGTCAAACTGAAAATTTACTTTTTTTTCTTTTTAAGTGAGACAAAGTACTGAGTGGAGTGATTTGGGTTTACTAGAGACATTTAATTCATCCTATTAAGGATTTCTTTTAATTTCTTAAAAAATATGTGATTTCATAGGGGAAAAAAGAGAAATAGAAGCTTCACTTTGAAAGTAGAAAACAATTATGTGGTGTAAAAAAGTCTTCCTGCCTATTTGTCAGTTGAAACTGATTAGACCCCCCCACTGAAATGTCAATCCTATGGCTGTTTGCTGTTTCTTTGGCAAAAGCTGCCTCTCTCCACTCACTGAGGCCCTGGATGGAACCTTTTCTGGAGCCCCCTGATGGGTGCAGAGCCCAAACCTTCTCCCTGTTCTACCCATTCGTGCTGTCCTCCTTCTGACCCCCCTTTTATCAGAGCTGAATCCTGGCTGATGGGGACAAAGCTCAGGACACAGTTTCCTTCCTCCTGTGGCACTTTAAGCTTGCAGTGCCTGGGTTAGGGTGCCAGCCCAAGGAGATCTACACTGTGAGTGTCCTCCACAGAGTCCCCGTCCCTCAGCAAGGTCTGGCACATGCTGGGGGCTCCGTGTCCATCAAGATCTGTGAATTTGGTGGTTACTGACACAGACGAGCCAAGCTGTGAGCTCTGGGCTGGTGGTGACCAGCCCCTGACTGTGTTTGTTGTGGGTGGGACTCGTTTCTACTCAGAAAATTACGGAAAGTTTAGTCCAATCAGTACAGCGTGAAGGTGGCTGACACCTGCCTGGGCAAGGGCTGATTCCCAGTTTTGGAGCAGACTAAAGGGTAACTGTCTGCACATCCCAGTGGCTGCCAGGCTGGACGACCCGTGGCTGAGCCACAGGAAGCAGAACTGAGTTATGCTGGGCTTGGAAAACAACCGGTTGAGTTTCCCAAGCCACATCAAACCCATCTAAAGAGAGATGAATTGGTCTGCTCAGGCCTAAAGGATAGAAAACACTGCCTTTGTTTTGAAAAAAACAACCGCAGCGGCCAGGAATAACAGAAGACGTAACCGCACCAAAGCCTCTGATGGGAGTTTCCTCCTCGGTTAAGCAGCGCAGGCATCCCGAGGTTTGCGGTGTGTTTTGAGGGATGTCCTGGATGCAGGACAGCATGACCCAGCTGGGGGAAGCACTGCAGGTGATGCTGACATTCCCCTTCCTAGCTGAGGGCTTGTTCCTCCCTTGGGATGTGTTTTCAGCTGCTTGTGCAATCCCAGTCTTGGAAGGGCCATTTTTTTCTGCTGAAGAGGAAATTCTGAACCTGCTTATGCCCCGAGTGAGTGCAGTGAGCTATGGTAACCATGGGAGAAATTTGTAATTGGGAAAGTTCACCCCAAAACTTTGCAGCTCGGGGATCCAGCAACATGTGCCCATTTTGGGGTACACCACTGTCACTGCCCAGGAGAGAGGTGCTACCAGCAGCTCTGGCATGGGTAGAGCAGCAAGGGTGCAGGGAAAGGCCAGCCCAGAGTGTTGTGAGGCTGTGCAGGCAGCTGGGAGCAGCCCCTGTGGTGGTCGGTTTGGAGCAGAGCCCGCCGTGGCCAGCTGGGAGGTGACCACGGCACGGGCCTGGAGCTGTGCCGGCCAGAGGGGTTTGTGTGCCAGGCCAGAGGGGTTTGTGTGCCAGGCCAGAGGGGTTTGTGTGCCAGGCCAGAGGGAGTGGCATCAGGAACCAGGGGAAAGTGATGGTGTGCAGTGGATGGGCCACGGCCCAGCCAGCAGGGCCCGAGTTCCTGGGAGGTAGCACATGTTACTTTGATCAGATGATCGGATTTGCATGAATCAGAATGTAAAAATCTTGGCTGGGGTTTACAAAGGAGTCTAGAGAAATGAGCTGCCTCTTTATCTATGTATCTGACACGAGCACAGAGTGAAAACCCTTCCACTCCTTGGTGGGACCATTTTCCAAGGAGAGACAGAGGAGCTTGGATGTTGTTTACAGCCATGGCAGGCTTTCGGGCTGTGATCATCTCTGCTCCAGAGCTTTCAAAAGGATAAAATGAGCCTCCTATTATAAGGACTGAAAATAATCCTAAATGAATAACACACATGCAGCTTTCACAGGCACACATTTCTGAGCCATTGGAAATGTTGGCACATGCAAACAAACAAAAACACATGTCCCAGGCCTCTGGTTTTCATAGACTTCTGCATGCCATGACATTTGGGGGGGTGGCATTGCCAAGAGCTAACAAACCAGATTCCCAGGCTTGACTTGCGGAGCTGGCTCGGTGACACAGGGACTAAGAGGGGAGGCCTTTGGGCTGGGGACAGGCTCTGGGGACCATGGCCCCACAGGAGAGCCTGCAAGGGGTGCCTGCCCTTGGGGCCACGGGGCGGCAGGGAGGGCTGGTCCCTGCGGGGCAAGGTGGGCAGAGGGGAGGCTCCAGAGTAAGGTATGCAATGGGGAGACTCTGGAGAAAGTTTAAAATTGGGAGGCTCTGGAGCAAGGCGTGCAACAGGGAGGCTCTCTAGAAGCACCCTGAGGCCAGGGATCTGCACTCAACTCCCCTGGAAGGCAAAGAGGCGATGGAGAGCAATTGCTTGGAAGCCCACAGCTGACGGCAGTGCCTAAAGCACTCTCTGGAGTGAAGGTCTGGGTGAGTTGCATGTGTGTGACTCCATCTGATCTTAAAGTTGCCGTGACAGTGACATTGCCAATCACCATCAGAGCCAGCACCAGCCTCTGGGGACCCCGAGGGTGAGGGACAGGGACCCTGCATCTGCCCAGAGCTGGCAGAGAGCTGGGCTTGTGCAGGCTGTGCCCTGCAGAGCAGCTGGGTGCTCACGCAGCTCGTGTGCACCATCCGTCTGCCTGCCTGCCTGCCTGTCTGGATTCCTTGGGAAAGGTAAAACACCGTTTCCTGCAGGGTCAGATATTTTGGAGGGGGAAGAAAGCAATTTGTGGCTGTGTTGTCTGCCTGATCAAAAGTGTTACCGGACTGAGCTACACAATGTGCACTCTTTAAACCGGTCCCAATTAGCCCCTCTTGCTAATGCTGCATTTCATTCCTGGGAGACTGCACTGGGAGAGCTGTTATGACTTTGTGATTGTGCACATACCTTTATGTGCTTTCATTCTTAATCCCCTTTTTGCAGAAGCCAAAAGGTCTTCCAGCCAAAAAGGAAATCAAAACCTTTTGTTGGCTGCTTCATAAGAATTAAGGGTGGGATGAAGGTTGTAGCAGGATCTTAATTAGCCATTGTAAATAACGAGAGCGGCAGTGCCTGCAACCATATACCACCTTGGGTTGAGATATTGTCAGACCACACAAAGCTAGGTGAATGGGCAGCACAATGGCAGATAAAATTCACCCCGATAACTGCAAGGCAAGGCACGGCAAGGAATAATTCGAGCTGTGCCTGCACTCTGTCGGGTTCCACGTTAATTGTAATCATTTACACTCACAAAACGAGTGCAATCACAGCCACTCTGGGGTCTTTTTTCTCTTTGCTGTTCTGAGAGTAAAACAAAATATGAGGATGGTTAAAGAGAGGGATGCAAAATATTCCCTAATTCCTGTCTGCTCACAGCATAGATCCAGAGGGGACCCTTGCTAACACGCCGAGCTTCTCTCTGGATATCTGATCTCAAAAGGGGATATAGTGGAAATAATAAGTGTTCAGAGGCTGACAATGAAAATACTTAGAGGCCTGGTGAGGGAATGCTTTATGTAGGTATTGAAAGGACTGTGCCTGCTTCATTTAGAGACAGGAAAGTAATGAATAGTCTAGACTGCAGAGAAAGTAAATTGGGATCTCCCACTCACCTGCTCTCCCAACAGAGAGAAATTCAATGAAAGGCAGCAAACGTCAAAACTACTGAAAGAGAGCGGTTCTTGACTTGGGGAAAATTAACATGTAGCATGGAAACTAAGCTTTGGGATCAGACAGCAGGAGCCTGGGGACCAGTCTCGGAGGGGCAGGGCATCACACCCCCTTACAGACTGGTGCTTCACCCATCCCGCCCAGTGAAAACCACTGGGGTTCAACTTTGTTTCATCCATGTTAAATAGCTCTGGACAAAGAATGAAATAACGCCACATGTGCTCTGAGTCCCAACCCTGTCCCGTGTCACACAGGGCTGTTGTTCTCACACTCCTGTGCTGGCTGAAGGAGCAGCAAAGAAGCTGCTTACAAGTGGCCTCATAGGACACTTGTAGGGTCCCTCCTCGATCTTTTGTGTTTCCACCCCCACAAGAAGCTCCACAAGCACCTCTTTTCAAGGAGGCCTTTGCCCATGTAGCAGCCCTGGTTGCAAACACTACCTTGCTTTTTCTCTCAGTGCTTTTTGGATTCCAGTCCTTCCTGTGTCACAGAGGGACCATCCCGTCTGCTCACCATCGAGGCAGTGCCTCTGTGGGGTGTGGCAGGGATGTATGGCCCTGTGTTGTATGGAGCTGGAGAGAACTGTCCTGCCCCTTCACAGGGTGCTCCAGAGCTTGTCCAGCCCTTGCTGCCTTTCACATTAACCAGCCAGACAACTAAGCACAAGTGGTCCCATTCTGGAGGTGGAGAAGTTGGGATTAGTCATCTGTTCTTGAACATGGCAAATTTTGCCCTCTGTGTTTGGCAGCCTGATCCTACAAGCTCCTCGCATACATTCGGGCTGAGCTCTTTTGGCGCCTGGGGGATTTGGGTGTTCAAGTCCCATCCATTTGGCACCTCACAGCCGGATTTCCCCCGTGATTTCAGGAGGAGATCCATGCTCATGGCAGGCCCTTTGCTCCGGGAATCGGAATGGCTGCACGGCAGGGTTTGCTGGGAAGCACCAACAGCTGCTGGGTGGGAGGCGAGCCTGGCTCCGAGAGCTCTGGGCGCTGCCGTGGCTGGCTGTCCTCTCCAGGGGCAGGGCTGGGCCCGGGCAGCCAGGCTGTGGGCCCAGCTGCGGGCGCTGCCGCCAGACGCTGCCGTGGGTGGTCTGAGCACAGCCCAAGGTGCCCTAATCTTCCATCTGCTGCCGCAGCCAAGTGGTTCAGGGCTGGATGTTTGCTTCGTACCTCTGAAAGGTGTGAGCCCAGAGCACAGCCTGCTTCCACAGAAGACAACGGAGGCAAGACGCTCACCCTTTCCAGGTGGATCCTCCAAACACAGGGTGGCTTCGCTCCACCTGCCACCAGCCCAGCCACAAGGAAAAGCCCTTCTCTCTCCCAGGGCATCACTCTCCAAATGCTTGGAGCAAGCCAGATACCACAGGCAGCTGCCAGCCACCCCAGGAGGCAGGGATCGCCTACAGGAGGTGACTGACTTGGCAAATAAACCCAAACCCTGCCCTCGGGTGGAATTCATGACATGTAAATTTATAGGTGACTTCTGTGTAGCGAGGGAGCAGAGATGGAGTGAATACCTTAGGGCTGTGCTTCATTAAACACCTTTCTGCCTGAGCCAAGAGGTTCCAACATCAGAACAGCACTCAAAGCTTCTCCTGGCAGCTTCACAGCCATAGAGAAAAGGGCCACGCTGTCCCTGGGACACAGATAACAAGTTCCAGGGTGGGTTTGGCAGTGAGCAGAGGGGAGCAATGACACCTGAAGCAGCCCTGCTGGTGGGGTCTGTCCCAAAGAGGTCAGAAAATAATTGCTCCAGGAGAAATTACCCCAAGTCCTTGAAAATGCCAGAAAAAAATGGATCATAGGACTGTGCAGAGATGAAAATTAACAAAAGTCATTCGTTTTCCAGAGAAGTGGTGGTGAGTGCAGGTGAAAATGTGACTGTGGCTGGAGGTGAGAGAATCAGGCAGGGCTGTGCCTTTGTCTACTGGCAAATATCTGAACTGGAGCATTTTGTTTCATTATCTGCTTCTGGGGGTGCATTATCAGCTTCACATCTGTCAGGCAACTTCTCTGCTGTTCGAAAGGTGTTGCTGGTTCCAGACCAGGAAGTGCCTCTTCCCGGAGGGCGAGGGACACCTGCGAGAGGTGTTGGGTGTGCTGGGACCATGGAGGGGAAAATCTGAGCACCCACCTGCACGGGGAGGGTGCCCTTGCCCTGCTGTGTTTCAAACACATGCACTCGGTGTCCTGCAGTGATATCAGGGGTAAATTGAGTCAATTATCTCACACCATCTCTGTTGAAAGTGGTACTTAATCCTTTCCTTTAAACCTTTTATCTGACATTAAATGGTCGTTAGTTTAAAAGAATAAAGCTAAGCTGACTCACTTTCCAGCTGGAAAAACCTTTATAACTGCAGTAAAAATGCACCGAGGGCATGTACTGATAACATTGTTTTAGGGAAGAAACAAAAACCACCACCGGTTTTGTATTCATTATTTTTCGGGGTAAAAGAATTAAACAAACAGGATCATCGGTTTGTAACTTGTGGGCACATTATTGTGTTTACTATGAGACCTTCCTGGAAATTTCCTGAGTTAGAAGAAACATTTAAATTATAACCAGCTACACATTTCTGGTGGGAATCTTTCCCAGTCATAAATAATAAGGAAGTCTTTAGGCTGATGAGGGGGAATTCAGATTCATCTCCCCAATGTTTTCAGTCAAACTCAGGAACCCAAAACCCTACTGCTCTTGGAGTGAGGAGGGATGCTGGTGGGGGTGCAGGGATCGTTGCTCAGGCTGTGGGTGCAGTGGTGAAAGCAGGAGACCCAACTCACCTGCCTGTCCTGCTCCATGCACTCGTTAGCTGTTAGCATCATTAAGGAACGGCTCTCTGCTCTTGGTTGGGCACTTATACCTACCCTCAACACCTACATCCAACACCCACACCTACACTGGAGCACTGGAGCACCCTGGAAGAGCTCAGGTTTTCTCCCAGGACTTCTCTGGCTGGGATGTGTCACAGAATCACAGACTGGTTCAGGTCAGAAGGGACCTTAAAGCCCATCCCATCCCACCTCTGCCATGGGCAGGGACACCTCCCACTGGCCCAGGATGCTCCAAGCCCCATCCAACCTGGCCTTGGGCACTGCCAGGGATCCAGGGGCAGCCACAACTGCTCTGGGCACCCTGTGCCAGGGCCTGCCCACCCTCATAGGGAGGAATTTCCTCCTTAAATCCAATCTAACCCTGCCCTCTGGCAGTGGGAAGCCATTCAAAGGAACAGAGAGGGAGCCAGGCTTGGTGGGAGCTGCTGGGAGAGTCAGCAGCCCTTTCTGCTCTGGCCACAGTGTGACCCAGGCAGGGACGGGGGTGCAACTGGGACCCTGGAGAAGCTCCCACCCCACTGTGCACCAGTGACCACTGGCCTGGGGCACACAGGGACACCCTCACTTGTGCCTGCTCTTGGCACCACCTCAGGGGACACCTTTGCCAAGGCCATGGTGAACCTGGGGTTGCACTGGGATGATTAAACAAGGACTAAACATTAAATCAGGAATCAGCTAGGGATCTGGTGAAATATGACTGGGAATTTTGTCCTTTGTGTCTTGAAAAGTACAGCTACAGGAAAAGTACAACTACTGTATTTTTTAACCAGTTTCTTATTTTTTTTTGAAAGTTCTTTGTATTTTTCCAGCCTAGAAACAAAGTCTAGAAATAATAAAATGTGAAAATAATGCGTTTCAGGTCCCAGGTTTTCTGCTTTTGACAAAAATATAGGCTTCCTTAATGCAAAATGCTTGCTTATCTGTAAATGTGTGGAGATTTCCAGTCAGCTCTGACATTGATTATTCAGCTCTTAAGTATTGAAATGGCAATGTTGAATTTTCCTGTGGTTAACAGTGCAGTGCCAGTCCCTCTCCTCCTGCCCCCAGCCCTGTGTCATCCATGGCAGGGCAGCACTGAGCCAGAGCAGGGCTCAAGAGAGGAGGGCAGCTGCTTGGTGAATCAGGGCTGTGTTGACATGGCCAGTCCAGCTCTTGCCATCCAAGTGTTTCTGACCAGTTTGTATCCACAGCCCCAGAGCAAGATGTGCCATGACTCCTTCCCAGGACCCACACACTCAGTGCCGAAGCAATCTCACTCCTTGTTTAATTTACTGGCAAAGTATGAACTGTGTGGCCCATGAGCCACTGCATTGCTGCTGCTGAATTTACATGGCAGGGATAAAGTTCCTGAAAACCCTCCTGTGCCTGTGGGAGCTCAGCTGTGCCCCACGAGGGCCTCCTGGTTTGTCACCAGGTAAGGGAAGGGGAAGTAACTCCAGCCTTTAGGCCTGGGTCTGTTTTTACTTGTGGACACTTTATTAACAAGCCACACGACCCGGCTGTGGCTCCCCTGTTAATGTTGGGCGAGTGGGCTTTTTGCACTCGTTTGAACATTTTGCTTGTGCTGGCAGAGAGCCCTCCCTTGCGACCTGCTCTGCTTTGTTTGCCATAGCCAGGGAGCTGGCAGGACCAAAGAAAGGCTCGTGGAGCTGCGTGTGCTTTCCCAGGAGCTCAGTGCTGTGCAGGTGATGTGGCAGTAACAGCAGGGAAGCACAACAGGGTGAGGGCAGGAGTGAGAGCATCCCCGGCCCTGCTGCTGCCTGGGGCTGCCAGGCTCTCCACTTCGGCTTTCTGTGGGCTGTGCTTTCTGGGGCTGGAGGTTTGTCCAGCATTTAGCTTTGCATGAGAAAATCCATCGTAACTAAAGGGCAGGACAAAGCACGACAGAAATGACACGGAGCAGGAGCCCCTTCTCTGTGCACACGAGCTGCTGTGAGAGGCTCCTGTTTGCATAACGAAGAGCTCGGCTTTTGCTGTCTGCCTGACTCATTTATGCTTTTCTGCAGCTCCGAGCCCCAATCCAGCCAGACTTGACATTAGCAGATGCCAAATGAATATTTGCACAAATGTTCACCAGCGAGTTTTCGTGCCACTCCCTCCCTCAAGGTGGCAAGTGTGGGTGTGGAGAGAGCTGCCCTGCCCCTGTTTGCGAACATGTCCCTTTGAACTCCCTGGCGGGGAGGGTGAAAGAGAGGGGAAAAGGTTTTCCAAGCAAAAAAATAAAAATAATTAATAAAAAAAAGTCATCTGAACAGGTTCCAGCCTGTGTTATTTTGTTGTTAACCCAGAAACCTGCAGATACTGAAATCTGGGAAAGGAGTGGAGGAATGGAAACGGACTCAGTAAGAGCGGGAATGTGGTGAGAAAGCAAAGCCGAAAAGCCTCAAATCATGCCTTTGCTTTGTTGATATGAAAATTAGACACATACAAATTAGTTAGGAAATATCCTGTTTCTTTCAGGGTGTTGGGGAAGAAGAAGGCATTAACCTTAGAAAGGGAACTCTCTGGCCACCCCAGGGAAGGTGGGAAGTAAGTGTTGGGTGATGTGTTGACTTTAATGCAGGAAAGGAGTTCTGCTGCCGGGAGCAGCACTAATCCTGCATCTGCCTTGGGCTGCAGCTGTTGACATCCTCCTTTGTCTCCTGGACACAAGGGCCTCCTTCCAAGGGGTGCTCACACACTGTCCGGGGCTCCTGTCCCTGGGGAGGGCTGGAGGGGCCGGGTGGGAAGGGATTTCCAGCTGAGGAACCCAGACCTGCTCACCTGGAGGCTGCAGCGGTGAGCACAGCAGTGGGTGCTTTGCCACACACGGGGAATCGCAGGGATTTGGTGGTGGCCCCCACGGGAGCAGGACAGACCCTTCCCATTCCCACAGCCGGTCAGTGGCTCGGGTGGGAGGCAGGACCAGCCACCTCTCCCAGACCTCCTGAGTCTCCAGCTGCGATTGCCACGAGCCTGGGAGTGGGGAGTGGCAGCGAAACGCCTGAGGATGGAAGAGTTAAGCACACCCTGGCAATGCTCCCCTGCCTCCCCTCCCCGAGCTCATCTAGCAGATGGGGGAAATACTAATTATCCCCGAGTGAGTGGTAGCTGTGTGGTGAGGGTGATGCTGTCCTGGAGCTGTGCCACACCGCTCAGCACGAGGCGGCGCTTCCGAGGGAGCGGGGTGAGCCTGTTCGGGGTGACCTGCGGGGACGTGGTGGCACCAGCCTGGCAGGAGGGTGCTGCAGCAAACCCCCTGTTCAGCAATCAAAGCAAGGGCTGGAAACAGGCTTGGCTTTGCCCATCCTGCTGTGGGCACACTGATATCCCTAATTCCTCACAGGAATTCCCAAAAGAAAAAGTAGTTTTTAACCACTGCAGTTCATCCTTGCAGGTAAGTGGAAAGCTGCTCTGGCAGAGACTGTTTCGTTAAAAAACAAGCAAACAAACAAAAATCCATGGATTTAGCATGTCTGAGATGCCAAAGGTGCCTTGTCAGCAGGCAGCTTGTCCCTGGGGTTTGCCGGGTGGAGGGACAGGTTCCAGCTCTGTCTTTTGAGTGAGGGTCCGTGCACCTGCCCCTCCCTTCTCCCCCCAGCTCCCTGCCACTGCTCCGGGCTCTGCAGATGAAAGCTGCGTTCCAAACAAAGCATTATTGATTATTATCCCCTCGAATTTCAGAGCGGGCTTGCATTTCATGTACACGCCACAGTCCATGGGCTTGCTGGAATAAATAACACATGGGAGCTTGTTCGTATGCCGAGTCAATAGGGAGCTGTCGGCTTTCATGTGATTTCACACATTTTTTCAGCTAGCTCAGCAATCCAAATGCAAAAATCCAGCAAACAGGGACATCGTGTTTATTTCTGACAATCCCTGGAGAGGGCTGTATCCGTAAACCAATGAATGGATTACACTCATCCATAGATGATGGGGTTTTTTCCATCTGTGACAGATATTATATGGAAAATCTCCACTTAATATCTGATCCAAGAATAATTCAATACAAGTGAGTAATATAAGTTAAAAATGCTCTGCTTAACTCCTTCAGGGTGGAAGGCAGAAGCTGGGGGAGTGGTGCTTGTTCATGGTGTCTCCACTCAGAGACCTGACATCCACACAACTCTTAGGAGCACGTGTGTGACCGAGTGATCAGGTTTAGCCCTTTGTGAAGGACATCCTAAAACCCTGTCTGGGAAATGAAAGAGGGGTCTCAAAGGCAGAGGTTGCAGGTGGATCCCAGTCAATGTTGTTTTCATGAGGGATGGCTGGTCTTCTTCTAGACTAGTCCAGAGTCCTGGAATCATAGAATCACAAAATGTTTTGGGTTGTAAAGGACCTTAAAGATCCACCTTATTCCAATCCCCTGGCCATGGGCAGGGACACCTTCCACTGTCCCAGGCTGCTCCCAGCCCCATCCAACCTGGCCTTGGGCACTGCCAGGGATCCAGGGGCAGCCACAGCTGCTCTGGGCACCCTGTGCCAGGGCCTCCCCACCCTCCCAGGGAACAATTCCTTCCCAGTATCCCACCGAAGTCTTCTTTGGCAGTGAGAAGCCATTCCCCTTGTCCTGGCACTGCAGACCCTTGTAAAAAGTTTCTTTCCATCTTCCTTGTTGGCTCCCTTGAGGCATTGGAAGGCTGCAATTAAGTCACCCTGGAACCTTCTCTTCTCCAGGTTGAACAATCCCAATTCTGCCAGCCCTTCCTCATAGGGAAGGTGCTCCATCCCTCTTACCATCTTGGTGGCCTCCTCATGCTCAGATGGAGCACTCAGGGTATGGATCAGCAGCTGCAAAACAGTGGTTAATTGTTAATGTGTGGTTCTCAATTCAGAATTGATGTTTGTGGGTGAATAATCCTCCCGAGGCTTGTGCAGTGCTGGCTTGGGCTTTGCCCCTTTGTGGCACCAGGTGCCAGGGGTGCCCTGCAGAACAAACTGGGGAGATGAGGCTGCTGGGTGAGACTCCTGAGCAGCAAAGTGAGGAGTACAGAAGCACCCTAAGCAAAGGGAGGTCAGGCTTCTGGCCAAAATCCTGAAACATTGTGATCTTGGGCTCTGTGCACCAGCTCTGGCCTTTTGGGTGTTCCCAAGGTGGCTTCCGGTAATTCCTGAGCTGGTTTGGTTTGGACAAAAGGGGCAGCTCATGGGCAGAAGACTCCAGACCTTCTCCTGAAAGTTCACCGGGATATCTGAGAAGCAGTGGGAGAGACTGAGACGTGAGCTGGGTGTCTGAGATGGAGGCTGAGGGCAGCAGCTTCCGCTGCCTGCTCCGCTCGCCTGCACTTGGGAAAAGTGATGTGGTCCTGAACATACAGCAGCACGGATGTGTACATCCATGTGTACAGCAGCTGTACGTGCACACGTACACACACAGACATGTACATACACATGTACACACGTACATACACACAGACATGTAGATGTACATACACGGACACGTGTACACATGTACATACACACAGACATATACATGTACATACACATGTACACACAGACATACATGAACATACACAGACACATGTACACATGTACACATGTACACATGTACACACACAGAGACACATGTACACATACACACATACACACAGACATACATGTACATACATGTACATACAGACACGTACACGTACATGCACATGTACACACTCACACATGCACACACGTACACATGTACATACGCACAGACATGTACATGTACATACACATGTACACATGTACACATACACACAGATGTGCATGTACATATGTACATGTACACAGATATATACCAACACATACACGTATACACCTACATGTACATATACACATATGCATGTACATACACATGTACATATACATACACATGTACAATACATAGACATATACCAACAGGCGCATACACACGTACATGTACATACATGTGCACATACACCTATGTGTGTGCCTGTCCCCACCGGCACCCTCCCAGCAGCCCAAAGCTTTTGTCCTTGACCCAGTGACGCTCAGGAGAGGAAAGGCAGCAGATGGGTGCAGACAGAGAGCGAGCGCAGGGAGAGCCGAGCCAATATTGCTCACTATGATAGACAGTGGTCTTAGCACACCAGCAGCCTAATGCAATGTTTCTTGCTGTCAATTTTTCAGTGGATATGCTGGCAACGGATGGATTTAAGGAGGAATGTGAAGTGTCAGAGCTTGCTGCTGTTTGCAGGGATTCTCCTGGTGCAGAGGAGGGCACTGGGGCTCATCAGTGTCAGCAGAAAGGAGCAGGCATGATGATTTATGGCTGAAAGTCCAGCTGAATTCAATGTTTTACCTGCCTGGAGACTGGTTCTCCTTCACACAAACTGGGGATGAGACCTAGGGGTGGCTGTTGGGAAAAACAAGGAGAGGAGAAAAATTAGGTTTTGTTATTACGATGGAATTTCATATGGGATAGACTTCTTTTATCCTTAAGAGAGCATACCATCAGTACATGTATGTGTTTGTAAATACAGACTGTAATGGCATTAGCATTCAGTAATCAGGACATGAGGGAATTTTCTCCCTGAACAACATCCTTCTCTCAGTCTTCAGCTCCACGTGCCAGGACTCCAATGCTCAGTGCAATCCTTCCATCCCTGCCGGTCACTGGTCCTGGGTGCTGCAGGACCAGTGACCGGTCCTCTCACCACTGTGTATGCCACGTGCCTCAAGATTTTTCCTTCATCTCAGTGCTGTCTCAGGAACACACCAGCATGCTTTAGCTGAGATTTCAGCCCTCAAGACCTTTTAGCTACCCCCCAGATATGTTCCTTGCTTGTACTTCAGGAAATGGTCTCAGGCTGTGGGATTGCTGCCTGAGCTGGATTCTGCCATGAAAGCCTCCCCTTCCTGGAGAAAAACTCCTGGGAGTGCTCTGTTCCCCTTTCCATCCCCTGCAGCTCATTCCCTTACATACTTGCAAATTCTTTGAGGTTATTTCACAGAATCATAGAACAGTTTGGGTTTGAAGGGTCTTTAAAGTCCATCCACCCCCTGCCATGGGCAGGGACATCTTCCACTGTCTCAGGCGGCTCCAAGCCCCATCCAGCCCGACCTTGGACACTTCCAGGGATCCAGGGGCAGCCACAGCTTCTCTGTGCCAGGGCCTCACTATCTTCTGAGTAAAGAATTTCTTCCCAACATCTACTCTAACCTTGTCCTCTGTCAGTTTAAAACCATTGCTCCTATAAAATGTCTCTCTCCCTTCCTTTTGTAAGCCCCCTTTAGGCCCTGAAGGGGCTCTGAACTCCCCCTGGAGCCTCCTCTTCTCCAGGTGAACACCCCTAGCTCTCCCAGCCTGGCTCCAGAGCAGAGGGGCTCCAGCTCTTGGAGCTTCTTCATGTTCCTCTCTGGACCTGCTCTACCAGTCCATGTACCCTGTGTTAAGGGCCCCAGACCTGGACACAACACTCCAGGTGGGGTTTTCCCCAGGCTCTGATGTCTTCTGGTGTAATTCCAGATGCTCTTCCCAGCTCTTGTCTTTGTTTGGTTTGACCCACTGATTCTATTCCTGACAACAGATGCTGGGTTCTGTTCTCATCTCACCTCCAAACCCTTGGTTAATACTTTTCATTTTTTTCTATCAAAGCGTTATTTCCCTCACCTTCTGATTCCAGTGGTGCTCAGATGCCCTTGGCAACACCGGGTTATGTTTCCCCTTTTTTATCCTGCCCCATTGCATTTTTATATCCCTGCGTATCCTACCTTGTCCTGTGAGCCATGGACTCCACATGACTGTGCAGAATTCAGGAATATTTTGGAACATATGTTCTCCCACCTCTCTGGGGCCAAATATTTCTTTTTTTTTTTTTTTTCCAAATGTAAGGGAGGAAGTAGCTGATTAACACGTTCATTACTCATTTCTGGTACAGCACAGTCCAAAGTTCTCAGGTAGAGCCCCTGATTTTTGCAGTGAGCACATTACTCACTCACTGAGTAACAGCTGTGGAGCACTTCGTTCTTGAGAAATGAATTCAATTTTGTGTCTTCCCAGTAAGCAAGAATTATATCATCATTACTGTGGAGCAGATTTGGCTAAACCTGCTGCCTTGAAGATGCTTGTTTATGGTCAGAGCCCTGCCAGCTCTGGTGCTGAGGTTTATAGAGCTGTATAATGTTTGTGTGTGTCCTTGTGCCTTTGCTGTTCTATCAGTGAGCAAAGAAAGAGGAAATCAGATTTGTTAGCAATAAAGTAGTGTACAATAGCTATTAAAATAGGGTAATTACATAATTAGCACGGTAGTGGTAACTCACCCAGCATGAAAAACAGTAAAACAGGCCCCTGCTTCCCTCGGTCCGACTCGAGCCGGGACCCTAACAAAATTTCCAAAATGGTTATTTAGTAGAAACACACACCAAAAACTTAAAAGCCATCGTAAAACTGAGAAGGGAGGCCCAAAAAACCACAGGGAAGCCAAACACTTTCAAAGAAACAATAGTAAATTAGGTGTTAAAGATATAAAAGCCTGTTCCCTAACAATTTAATTAGGTAGCATGTCTGTTACAGACATTATGCTGCTAGTTTTGGAACCCATGGCAGGGCCTCACAGCTCTCAATTCACACTAGCCCCCAAGAGAGGAGTTTGTTATGAAGGACTGATGTTTTTGCTCTACAGAAAAGTGTGATGGTAATCAAGTGAAAATAGCAGGTAGCACAAGAAATTACTATTTTTCTTTGCAACTTTCCTTGACATATATTTATAGTAATTAAAAGCCCAGTTTGAAGAATAGTCCTGGTTTTAATTAGCACCTGCTTCAGTTTCATCTGAGCTCATTCCCTCGAAGAAGGATCAAAACAACCAAACTTTCCTGGAATGGGCTTTAGTTTGAGTGGAGCGAGATAAGGCTGCCCCAGCTCCTGTCCTGCCTGCTGGAACGGGGCTCAGCCCCTGGGCTGGGTCTGCAGCCTTGCCTGAGCTCTCCTTTAGCTCCTCCTGCAGCCACACTGCATCTCTCCTACTGGAAAGTGAACCTCTTCTTGCCCGTCTGAACTCTGGCTGGTGGGATTCTGGCTCCACCAAAAACATGGGAATCCTGGTGGTCTTCACAGAATCGTAGTTTTGCCTGGGCTGAGCCTACTGTGAGTGACTTCAATGATTGGATTTGTGAGGTGGAAGTGGGGACAGGAATGCCAGGGGAAAGAAGGGGTTTCCTTGTTAAGAGGTTGCTGTTAAATGAAAGGGACAGTCCAAGTGCTTCAGTGCTGCTCAAAAAGTCACTCCATCACTGGACACTGTGATAGGCCCTCTGCTTTTACCTCTGAGGCTTTAAAGCCCCAGATGTGGCTTTTTCTCTTGATGGCAAAGAGGGTTGCAGATAATGACTGCTGTAGAAAGAGGGGGCTCTTGTGGGAAGACTGTCCCTGACCTCTTCTCAAAGGTAGGACACTGAGCAGTAGTTCCTGCTGTGTTCAGGGCAATTTTCAGGGATAAAGTTTCCATCAGAGTGTTGCTTGGTGGGTTGTTCTTCCATCACCTGCTAGCAATGTTTATACCCAGGAATGGAGAGGCCATCACGAATGGAGGTGTCATTTATTTTTAGTGGAGTTTCTTTGCTTAAAAATGATGGCACATCCCTGATGGAGTTAACCAAAGCAAGTGGAGAGGTCCACATGTAAGCTCTCTGTTGCTTTGCAGGCTGTGCCTGAACCCTCCATCTGATTTTATGTCATCTCAAGGTGAATGTGCTGCCTACCCTCAGCACACCATCTCTGAGCTGCCCTGCATCCCCTCAGTGCTGTGTCTCATCCAGCAGATCTCAAACCAGTGACATTGTCACCAAATGAGACCAAGCCTGTTGGAGAACTGGCTCTGCTCCCGGCAGAAATGGGAATCTTCAACCACAGTTCAATGTTTGTCCACCCCAGGATGCAGACATGCAGGTTCACTCCAACACTGCCAGCTGGAGAAGCAGTCAGATCTTCTCTCCTCCAGGGCCTGCACAGGAGCTGCTCTGCTCAGTGCACTCCAGAGAGGGGTCATGGCACTTCTGTGTCATTTTTTGAGGCTTCTAAGCTTTACTTATCCCTTTGCACTGCCAGACCTTGAATGCTGTGCTTTGCTGGAAAATGGAGGAGTGCTTTAAAACAGGAAAGGTCTGCTTCGAGCACCTCTGTTTTTGAGGGCAGGGTGATGGGGGAAACCCTTGAGGAGGAGCTGCTCCCCACAGCCCAAGTGTGGTCCCTGTGCTTTGGGAACAGGCACCCCCTTGTTTTGTATCTAGAGAATGAGCCTGGGCTGAAGTGCCTCTGCTTGAGAGAGGCACTGCAGGCCTGGGGCTGCTCCCGTGGAGCTGTGAGAACTTGTGCAGGCAGAGCAGGATTTCAGAGGCAGCCACCAGTGGGGTTGGATGGATGGGCTCCTCTGACCCCACGCCAGCCGCCCAGCTGAGCTGCAATGCTCAGAGAGCAGAGATCCAGCGACTTCTCTTACTCTGGTATCCGTGTCCAAAATTTCTCCCCAGGCCACCGAGATTCCACTTCTCCTCCCAAAGTAGCTGGCAGCAGCTCCCCTCCCTGGGGAGCAGAGGCTCCTGCATTTCCATGCTGTTGTGTGTGTTGTTTGCAAAGAGATTTGGAGTGAAATCTTTCTCACAAGGCGCGCTTTTTTTTTTTTTATTAGCACTTCATTGTTTTTTCAGGGCTGGAAACATAAGCTCAGCCATCTCGATGCTATTTTGGACCTCACACCTCTACTTGACCTAAGAAAACTAAGGACAGCTGCAAAAATACAAACAAACAAATAACTTAGAGCATTGGATATGCTTTAAACCACTAATGAGCTGAGCCTAACAACCCCCCTAGGAGGCATATGTTAATTTATATGTTTTCATTAAGTCTAGTCTTCAGCTTCCCGATTTGTCTGTGCAGTGTGGCAGGGTCCTCAGTGAGCAGAGGAAACAGTGCTGGGGCTGGAGCTTTGGAGAGAGTGCTGGAGATCAGAGCATTTTCAGCTATTAAACATCCGCTGGAAAGGACAGTGGCAGTGTTAGGGTGGTGTGATGGGATGTTCTGGTCACTGCATATGCACAGACATCAAGCAAGGCTGCAAAGAGCTGAAAGAATGCCTGTAACGGTGCCTGCTGGGGAGGAGGATGGCCCAGATCTGCAGGGAGCTGCCTCAGCCCTCTGTGGGACTCGGGGCCAGGGGCTCCTTTCTGCCAGAGCTGCAAACCCCTGCCCGTCTCCCTCCACCTTACTCCAGCTGGGCTCAGATTTCCCACAGCCAAGCACTGAAATTGAGGGAAAATCAACCACTGGAGAAGGGGACGGTAATGTTCCCCCTCATTGCTTTTTGGTGTTACTGGATGTCAGCGGTTCTGGCATAAACAGCATGTTCCCCCTTCCCAGTCCTATTTTCCAGCTCGTTCCTGTGAAGCTGCAGTTATTCGTGACTTCACTCCAGATCTATTGCTCTGGGATTTGGGAAGTGCTGCCACTCCCTCAGCCCACATCGCTGCTGTGGGGTGGGGAGAAGGAGAAGTGGGGAATAAACAGAGCTGTCACCTTGCACGGAGTGGCAGATGGAGCTGCCTGCACTGCCCAGCCCAGCTGCAGCCCCCGAGGTGGGAGCCAGGGCTGTGACCAGGGCCAGGACATGCAGGAGCTGAAGGAAACCATCGCCTCTGTGCATAAATAGCAACATGAGATCCTCACAAGCAGCTGAGATAGGCAAGCACTGGACACATCCATGCCCTGCAGCTCCTCCTCTGTAATTCCTGGAGGCGAACGCTGTGTGTTGGGTGGTGCAGCAGCAGGGTCAGTGGCTGGCGAGGCTCCTGCAGCCTCCTGTGCTCCCCCTGGGCTGCTCCATCCATGGGAAATCCTTCCAACTTGCTCCTCTTACACAGGGCAGATGTGGCCGCTGGGATTTAGGCCTGAGAGGTCTGACCTGTGGAGGAAACGCTGATGACCAGGGGGGTGTTGAGATGATATGGGGCAGTTGAGATAGCAGAGGGATGCTGATAGAGAGGGGAGCCATCATTGCTCATTGCTCAGCCCCACTGTGGGCAAGGGGACACCCCAGACATTGGAGTCCACTGACTCCAAATGTCTCTTTGATTGGAGAACTGAGATGGGTAAAAATAGCAGCTTACTGTTGAGGAAAACTGCTTCCTGTCTGGGCCTGATTTCATCACCCAGGCCAGTGCAGCTGCGAAACCACAGCCTGGCTCTGTCACTTTGCTCTCTACATGGTTACTGCACTCTAATCACAGCAGTTCAGAGGGGCCTCTGGTCCTCAGGGCTCTGCTTGGGGGTAGCTAGCCTCAAATATTTGGGGCTCCACATCAGTCACTTTTGAAATATACTATTTGTTTATTTGCACTGGAATTGCGTTGAGAGGCTTCCTCACTCTGTTAGGAAGTTCCCACCCTGTTTTACTCATGATCTAACCTTGCAGCTTGTAACTCTTTGGCTGGGGGTGGGCACCCATGAGATGGAAAACTCACTGTCCCTGCTTTGTGTTGGGAGAGTGGTCATTTCACAACTGGACTCAGCCCCAGTTGGATGACAAGGGGAAAGGGCTGGAGGGCCCTCAGGGAAGTGGAGAGAAGAGCAGGTCATAGACTGGACATGTCCCTCTTGAATGGGATCCAAAGCCAGCTTAGGTGCAACAGAAGGCTGCTGGGTGCAGGAGCAAAGGCTGAGGGAACTGGAACCATTTGGTCAAGATCAGCCTGGAACTAGCTGATCCTTTAAATTGTCTTACATGACGGTTCTTCACCTCCTAGGACTGCAACCCTTGGTTTGCCTTGTAGAGCTGAAGTAATTTTATGGGTGGTCTTAGAAACAGCCCCTGGAACAGGATTGAAGCCTTTTCTAAGGCAAACATTCCCCTGGGTGCTACTGGATTTCTGGAAGCATTGGTTTGGATCACATCTCATCCTGCCAGCCCGTGCTTCCTCAGCCTTTCTGCAGATGACTTTCACTCCATGCTGCCACAGCCTGTCTGGTCACCCACCCTCTGCTTCCTGCCCTGACAGGTTACACTGAACACACAGCAAGGAGCTGCAGCACCTGAAACAGGAACTCAGGCAGATGGCACATGGGCTCCAGCACCATCAGAAGGAATGGAGCATCTCTGTCCCAAGAGTGCTGCTCTGGAAGAGGGGAGCGGCTGAACCTCACCCAGATCTGACCCTCTGCACTGAGTGGTCTCATGTTTCACAAGCACTTGTGATGTGACACCAGGAAATGTTTCCTCTGCTTTTGGTGGTATCTGGTGTGGGTTCCAGCTCCTCAGCCCCTGGGCAGGCTGCCTGTTCAGTGTCATATGGTGTTATTACTTCAGGGGCTGGAGCTTCTTCACATTTGTGTCACCTCTCTCATTTTTGGTCAATCTGCATTCAGATTTTCTTCTCTTCTTCCCGTTTTAGGAGTAAAATAACTCAGAGGATTTGTTTCACTACAATTCCTCTTCCCAGAACAGTAGAAAAATATTTCAAGCTGTGTCTGATTTGATTTAAGATCTTATTTCTGCTGCTGCTGAGGTACATTTTCCTTGCGCCGAGGACAGGCTCCATCAGAGCAGTGATGATTCACCAAGGGCTGATCTGCCAGTTGTGTTCTCCGGCTGTTGCTGGGCTTGGGAAGGAGATCTACCCTGGACCTTCCCTCAGACCCAAGGGTTGCAGCTGGGTCAGCCTGGGTGTTAATGTTAGCTGCTCAGAAGGTGGAATTTCCACTGTAGGAGAAACTCTGACACGCCCCAGTTCCTTTTGTTATTGAATCAAGATAAAAATGTGAAATTTGGAAGTTTCCCACAAAATGTAAATTTAGGAACTGCTCAGAAAAGAAATTCCTATTATTTTCTTATTATACAAAACAAGGAAAAATGAAGACATTAGGCAGTGAAAAATCTAAAATCTCTAGAAGGTTTGAGTCAATATCCAGCTATGTGCAGCAGTGGAAGCAACAAGACCAGAATGAAACGAAGCACGTCAATGCCATTGAGAAGAACCAGCACAGCAGTGATGAAACACCATGTTTTGACATTCTCCCGGTGTAAAATTTAATTGAAATTGACAAACTGCCGAGAAATATTTTGATTTTTAAATAGACTTTACTGGATGAGAAATTGCTCTGTTGAAAAACTTTCAGCTGGCTCTGCTGCAAACTGAGTCAACAGCTGATGAGCAGACCATGTCACTGCTGGGGAGGGCTGGAGACACGTGAGGGTCAAACCCCCAGCGCTTGAGCAGCCACTCATCAAATACCATTTCCTGGAGCAGGAAGCTGGGCTGAACGAGAACGACAGCGTTTGGCACCTTGGGGGTTCCAGATGGCCCCGCGTTGGCTCTTGAGAGTGGACACAACCCAAGTCGTTATCAAGGCTTCTCACAGCAGCCATCACAGACACTGACAAGTCAAGACGCCTTTGCCAGGAGCCAAAGTCAGGTCTTAAATCAGCCTCTAAATTCCAAGCAGATGTAAGATGTGGAAGCAGGAGGAGGATAGTGAGAGGAGCTGTTCGCTGGAACAGACACCCTGAACATGTGTTCGGGTCTTCTGCTGGAGGGGCCTCTGCCAGAGGAGAGCATCAGATCTGAGGAACTGCTGGTTCAAACTGACACTTGATCTTCTCTAAAGTGATTGCATGTGCATCCATGGCATGTGAATCTGCTGAGTCTGAAAGCCCACTTTGTTCTGTGGTCAGCTTCAGAGCAAGAGGAAACAAACATGTTGAATTCCACAACTGCCTCACTTCCAGTAATTCCCTGTAAAGTAGTCAAAGTATGTACTTGAAGTGCTAAAAAATAATAATAATTTAACACTTAAGAAGAGCTGTCAGTCAGGAAAATGTGTGCCCTGTTTCTGGGTACATAAACATGTGCTGCTTTTTCTCCAGGTGCAAAACTCAGCCAGACTCAACCCAACCTGTCACAGGTGCCTGTGTGCATGGTCCAACCTGCCCATGGCTACACTGGGAAAATGTGGGAAGACAACAGATGTAGAATATCCTCTGACTGTGGTTTCCTCCACTCTTGTGCACTCAGACTATTACCTGACAGGAGGATTCGTCTGAAGAGTTTCATGGTTCTTTCTGAAGATGTGTGTGATAGATTTATGGTGGGACATAAGACCTGTTTTGTATGTCTGAAGAAGGTAGAACACAACTCTGAAATGACAAGAGCCACGTTGGTTGGTGAATCCCATTTGCCTGCAGTGCTGTGAGCCCAGGGAGGTCAGGGGGTGTTCGTGCTGGAGCTTGGCCACACCTCGCAGTGGGGACACGGGCTTGGTTCATCTAGAGGGGGAGATAAAAGGGGGAGATAAAAGCTCTTCCCTGCTGGTCACAGGGCTTTGACATGGGCCTGAACAGAGGCACTGCAGCACTTGTGGGGTCACCGCTGGCTCAGAACTCGCACAGCAAGAGGGAAACCTACAGAGCTCTGGTTTGCAGTGAAGTTCTGCTGTTTGGCTTCTGCTGACCCTCTCGGTAAACAGATGCTTTATCACAGGGTCATTAAGGCTGGGAAAAGCCTCCAAGGCCATCGAGTCCAAGCTGTGCCCCATTCCCACCTTGTCCCCAGCCCAGGGCACCGAGTGCCACCTCCAGCCCTTCCTGGGACACCTCCAGGGATGGGCACTCCAAACCTCCCTGGGCAGCCCCTGCCAAGGCCTGAGCACCCTTTCCATGGGGAAATTCCTGCTGGTGCCCACCATGAGCCTCCCTTGGCCCATACTGAACAAGAGCAAGAGTTCTCAAGGCTGCTTCTTGAAACAGTGTAAGCACTGAAAAAACAAACTGTTCTCTGAGGGAGGAAAGAGGGGCTCTTGCAACCCCAGAAGGTTCAGTGTCTGGTTCAATGGGCTGCACAAGTCTCTTCTATTTCCCAATCTTTGCGTGACCACTGAGGCTTGGCTGTGAGTCCCCACCACAGTCACACTTCCCAATTCTTGCAGGAGTCTCCCAGTTTGCCCTCATGATGCAAACTCTGCCAGAGCTGCTGCACCCACTGCAGCCCTCTCCAGCAAAGCCTGTCCCTTGCTCCCCAGAAAGCTCCCTCTCCCTCTCTGCACTGTGGTCCCAGCTGGCCTGGGGCACAGGAGCCAGGACAAGGGCTGCTGCCCCAGAACAGTCCTGCCCACAGTGGAGCACATCTGTGAAACAGATCTGAACAGGACAGATGTGTTTCAGCATTTGCCTGACAGCAGACTGAGGGTTTGCCCCGCTTCCCCCAGCACCTCTTGGAATCCAGACCCAAACCAGCCCCTACTGTATCCCTGCCTAACTCTTCCAGAGCCCAGCTTTTGTCTCCTTCCAGGCTTCTCTGCAAGTAGAGCAGAGAGAAGGGGTGAAGAGGAGGTAGAATGGGTGATGTCTTTTAAAGCGGAAAGAGTTGATGTTTTCCTGGTGGAGTCAGTGCACACGTATCCAAGGAGAGACTGAAAAATGGGAAAGGAACAGAGCCCAGCCTACATAGCTATGCAGATAACCACGGGTTGGCCAGCAAGGAGCAGGAGCACTGTGCCATGACAGGAGGCTGGCATGGGATCATCTCACATTAGGAGTGCCTCTTGTTTTATGAGCGAAGTTCTGGGGGAGGAAATATGTAGTGAAGTGAAACTGGTGATTGTACAGGCACGCCGGCGATTAAGGCTGCAGTGGGTGGGCAGTCTGTGGGGGCTGCTGTGTTAACTCCAGCCAAGGAGAGGCACATGCTTTCCAATCTATGCTATCTCAGTTTCAGTGCTGCAGTCAACCCATCAGGGTGTCATTAACAAGCAGTTACTCCGCTCTCGTTGCTGCGCTTTAAGGAAATATGTCAAAGGCATTTCTGGTGAGCGAGGGCTCGGTGCGATCAGATTGCTCCGGCCTTCTCACAGCATTCCATTCAGATTATAATACACAATAGTTCAGACCCTGCTGTGTCCCATTACTCAATTATGAAATTGCTTTGGAAGTTGGAGCTTACTGATTGGCTCCCAATGATTTCATACCCATCATATTTCTGTGCTTGTGCTCTTGGGCTGACTGCTCCGTCTGGTTGGTTCGAGCCATTTCACTCTCCTGTTTCATGCACTGGCATGTATTTTATACCTGTCTGTATCCCTAACAAAATCTCTCAATGTGCTTTGCAACTTCAAACCAGGCTGTGAAAGTGCAAATGGCCTTTGAGGGCTCTTGTTCAGGGGTATGGAGCCTTCATGTTATTGGCTCAGGGCTAAGAGAGGTGGGAAGGAGAGTGAACCCAAGCACAGCCCCCCAGTGCAGAACTCTTCTGCCTCACCTGCCCATGAGGGAGCAAAATGGGGAGAGGATGATGAGGTGGCAGCTGAATTTATTTGTGCAGCTTCTACCAGTCAGACTGAATCCTAAAGCATTTATCCTCTAAGCATCACAACCATTTAATCTGCTACATGTCACAACCAGCATCTAAAAAATTTAACTTTGTTCATGATTTACTTGCAAGAGGCAAGGAAAAAGTGATACTGGTAGCTGGTGAGATATCCTTTCATGTATCAGGTCTTTACACCACTCTTTGCCCTCATGGAGTAAACCTTTCTCACTGGTGGAGAAAGTGAGCAGGAGAGGCACTACTGCTTTATGTCAAACCAGGGATTTTACACCTGTTGGAAATAAACCCCAGGAAACCTGAATGGATGTGGTTTGATTCTACTGAATGGCCCAATTTATCCTATCCTGCACAAAAGGAGAGTGAACAAGAATGAAGTCAGGAGGACTCAGCTTGTGCATCTTTGAGATGGTTGGTCCTGTCTGAACCCACCCATGCAAGAACTGAAGCAAGGTCCTGTTATAAATTAAAACAGTGTTATGTGTTCTAGTTTAGAGAGCCAAAATAAATTTGGGCTTTGATTTTTTCTCAAATGACTGCAAATATCACTTTGAGCACCTATTGTTAATAGCAGTGTTAATTTTCAGTAACATTTTGTGCCACCCAAAACAAAAAAGCTGAGGCTGATAAACTGATAGAACCATGCATTGCCAAAGCCCATTAGAATCAAATTGTTGACATCTTCCAGGGAGATGCTGAGATTACAAAAACAAATCTTTGTAAAAATGTCCTTGGTATGCAATTAATATTCTCCCTCCTCTGTCAATAAAAGAACGTGATTCAGAGTCAGAGTGAGCTGTTCAGCGGGTTGGATGTGTTTGGGAGCCTGTGGACGTGGAGCAATTGGATGCCATTGACCTCATGCTCAAGCCCTCGATCTGCTGTTCAAGGGGGAGAGATTTCTTAATAAAAGCCCTGAACTCTGGTGGTCCCTCTAGAGCTTCTCTTGGGTCAAATCCTGAAATCCTCTGCAGGTTAAGTCCTCGCTGGAGACATTTAGGTACATGCACAAATTAAGATGAATTCGGGACCCTGGATCTGTCTGACTTGTTTTTAGGGACTAATTTCTTTCCCAGAATCAGTGTTTAGCATTTTTTTCCCTCCAGTTCAGATTAGACCACCAGCAGGTTTGTTTCACCCTCTAGGTGTTATCAGGGAATTACTGGAAAGCAGCATGCCTTTCTATACCTTTGATGCTGTTAAAATGATAGTCCCTTCTGCCTACACAGGGATGTAGCTAGAAGGTCTTTAAAAGGTTTCAGCTTATGTTTCCAAGATGAGTTAAGGCTTTGGCAATGGCAACAGGATCCTCTCACCTGCCAGCAGATAAGGATCATCATAAATGTTCACCATTCTGGGTTATGCTGTTCAGTCAATTGAATATCAAAAAATATCCAGAATTGTGCCATATAAATTTTTGCCTTTCAGGGTTTCCCATGGATGTGATCATTCTGACAGCCTGCCCCCACCACTAGGTGCTTATCTTGCAAAGTTATTTCATGTATTTATTAACTCATTGTATTTACTTATTTAAATATTCTCTGCAGATGAGACATATGGCAATTGCTGGCCAGCTTAGTCTCAGCTGCTCCTCAGATCCAGCTGCTAATATAATTTCATAACTTGGCTCGTGCAGTTCAGATCTGTACCAAACGACTCTGTTTTGAATTACCATTATATTTGATATTAATACTAAGCATACTCACAGCTGTCCTACATTGCTGTTTCCACCCTCCCTGGAATTCAGCTCTCAGACAGAGGACATAACACTCTTGTATGTCTGTGTCTCAGGCTTTCAGATCTGTCCTGGACTCGTCTTGTCTACAGCAGAGAAGATGTGCTAATTGCCTCTGCGGAGTTCTCAGCTCGAGAGTTCCATGGCTGTTTCAAGGTTCTAACCTGGAAAGTTTTTCCAGCAAAGCCACAGCAACCTTCAACTGGGCAGCCCAGGAAAGACTTATGTGCAGACTATCCAAAGTCTCTGAGGGTGTTTGGGATGGGATTTCAGAAGTATTTAGTCACCTAAAGATGAGGAATGGTATCTAGCAGGGTTTTCCAAACCACACTGGGCCCGGATCCTCAGTGGTGTTATGTGTCTGTCTCAGGAAGTCAATGGGAGTTAAGCTCTGAAGCATGCTGGGGTGGAGGTCTCCATGCCCTGGACACATCTGCACTGCTGCAGCAGCCCCAGCACCCTTTGGAGCCTGGTGATGGTGAATCCCAGACAGGAATTACGTCTTACCCCAGCTCTGGGGAATGGTCTCACCTGCAGAGTGAAACCTCCCAGCTCACCTGCACTCAGCTGCTGGCTGGGGCTCAGGTGTGGGGGCACCCAGGACAGGCATTTCCAGCTTGCTCCATCAGCTGAGACTGCACAAACAGCCCTCATCTGTGGGAATGACATTTCAGTCAGTGGTGTGACCCAAATATTTTATTTTTCCCACAGAGGCAGAGCTGTTAGAGAGAGAGAAAACATCAAACGGTTGGATTTTTTGTGTTTTCTGAATCCTGGACAAGCAACGCTCAGAGTCACTTTTTAGTCCATGCTGCTGATGGGCCCAGGGCCCTATTTCTTTAGTACATTGGGAAAGTGTGGCCTTCTGCTAAAGAACAGCTCAGCTCTTTCCAGAGGGGCAGGGTCTCCTGCCTGTACTCACCAAAGCTAGATATTTCTGTTGGTGACAAGCTAACTTGTCACCTTTTGTGGATGAAAAGAGAGAAAAGATGTGAATCCACTGTAAATCCTACCCTCAGCAATGCCCTGGGACAAAAGGCCAGAAGGCACCTTGGGTGCTTGTGAGGTGTGCAGCAGGTTGGCAGCTGTGGCACGAGCACACTGACACCCCCAGTGCTGCCAGCAGGCACAGACCTGGCTCTGGCCAGACGTGGGTCTGAGGTGCACCTCACCTGGGAGTTTTCCAAGGTACACCGGGATCGTGCTGTGCAGCTGAGAGCCAGCTCCTCACCCACCATCTTCTGCTTTCTCCTCAGAGAGGATTCAAGTTTATTTAATCTCAGATTTCTTGCTGAAAAGTGCTCAGTGAGCATGAAATGCCTTTGAACTCCGGGGGTTTTGCTACTGCCTGTAACAGGGCCGGGAGCAGGAGACGGCGCTCCCGCAGCCAGGGCAAACCCCTCTGCTCCCCACGGGAGCCCCGCCATCCCTGCAGGCCCTGCACGCCTTGGGAGCGCCTGGGCAGCCCGGGGGGTGCCCTCCTGCCCTCTCCCAGCCCGCACACAGCACACGACGGGCGCACACCGAGCTCCATGCGAAAGTATTTCCAGCCCAGACAACAAACAGCTGCGAGGGACTTGGAATCCATCAGAAAGTGGATAGCCAGGAAACCCTTTCCATGAAGAGAAGAGGGGATTCAGTTGCTGAGTGCTGCAAAGATGCATATATTTTCCTAAAAAAACATTCGTGGTGCCAACATGAAGATTCAGTGCATTGTCAAAACAAGCCAAGATTCTTATTAAAACCAATTGCTTTGGTTTGTTAGGCTACTTTACTGTGGTGCCTCTAAGCCAGCAGATGTGTTGGGGTTTAGGAGAGCTGCTTCAGCCAAGCCTGAGGTGGCTGGAAATGCCTGTGAGCAGAGCAGATGCAGGGGATCCTTTGCCCAGGGCTCCTTGGGAGGCTGTGCCGTGGTCCCTGGGACATGGTGTGCCAGGTGCTGGCTGGCTCTGGGAGCAGAAAGGCTCCTCATGAGGCTCTACATCAGAAGAGGCACAGACAATTCTCTGGGAATCCTTGGTGCCCCCCACTTGCACACACAGTAATGAAATAGAAGAAAATAAGACAAAAGCCACGTGCTATTTATTGTAATCTCCTTTTCATTTGACTGAACATCATGAATAACAAAGATCATTTTGAAGAGAGAGGTAATGGCTTTTATTAGGCTGACTATGATGATACCAGGAAAGCAGAAGAAGCCCTTGTGCACTTGAAAGTCTCTCTGTTTCTCCAGCTATATTGGACTAACAAAAGCCTCTCATGGCTCCAGCAGTGCCACTGTTAGCTTAAGAAATAAATGCCATGCTTCTGATGTGCTGTTCTGCCCAGGCTGATGAAGTCAGACAGGGTAAATGAAACTGGAACCAGGCCTGACATGTCTCTGGTCGATGTACTAATGCAAGTATCAATTTACTACCTAAGCCAAAAAAAAATCCTCTTCAATAATCTATTGAATGTGTATTTGAGGCTAGAATTATTAATATTTACTTTAATCAGACTATAGCACTGGAATTAACACCACAAGTCAAACAAAAGAGAGAACTTTTAGTGGGATGGGGAGAGATGGCAATTCCAATAGTAAATGCATCAAAAATCAGGAAGCTGAGAAATAGGAATTCTTCTTTTCCTTTTTCTTTATTGAGCCTTGTAGTTCCTCCCAGCTCACATCTCCCTGGAGTCAGTGCTAATGTACTTCCTTAGACACTGTCCCAGCTACTGCTCCTCTCATCGTGGCACAAAGAAGGAAATCTGAAAGCCCCTATTTTGGGAAGAGACTGGTGAAAGCAGAATGATTTTTCAAGAACAAGAAGATAAGAATCAAAAAGTGCAGTTAAAAAATATTCAGCTTCCATGGACCTCCATCTCCACAGCCCCTAAGTGTGAGTTTGGTCCTGACTCTCCCTGTAATGTGTTGAGTGACCCTGATCCACCACCCCATGCTGAGAACCCATTTCCCAGAAGAGTTTCACAGACCAGAGGTGCACTGGGCTGCCCCAGAAGTGATGGTCTGTGCTGGGTGCTGGGTCGAGCCGCTCGGCGCTGTCTCACGGTGAACACTTTGGGACCACTTCATTTGCAGGTGTTCTGAAGTGGACCTGAGAATCCCAAGGGGAAGATGTGTTTTTGTGTCAGGGGAGCATTTGTAGATGGCAGAGTAGTGACTCTGTGCTTGGTGTCCTGGATGTGCTGCTGGACATGAAGATCTGCCACCATTCCCAGGGCGTCTCCATCCTCAGGGAGCACTGGAGCTCACTACCTGCCCTTCCCATGGGCTGCTGAGGGACACTCAACTTTTTAAAAGCAAGCATCTCCAAGAAGTCAAAGATTCCCATGATCTGAGAAAAAGCTCAAGCTCAGCCTGCCTTCTGTGAGCGGTATTCTCTCATCTGAGCCTCAAGGCAAGCTCCCAGCCTATCTGACTTTTGGCAGTAATTTCCACACCAGTTTGTTGTATTTGGACTTGAGATTCCCCCTTGACCCCAAAAGTCACACTAAAATGCTGAACGTATTTTCTTTACTTGCTAAAGAAAACACAGAGGGCTTTATTTAGTTATTCAGCCATTCTTCAGCCACTTCATGATTTCCAGAGATGGTATCTGTGCTGTTGTCTCCCAGCTCAGGCCGCTCGGAGCAGCTCAGAGGGGAAGGAAAGCTGTTACATTTCATTGTCCTCAAAAGAGGGAAGAAAAATCCAACTCGTGCTCCCAACCCAAACAACTCTGCTGCCTTGTGCATTCTTGACAGCCAGGAAGGCTCCCTTGAAACCGTCTGCAGCCTTTAACTCCCTTCTAACAAGTTGGCCATTTCCATAGAGAAGATTTTTTCCCCACTGATTTATGAGTTTTAATTTATATGCAAGCCTGGAATACTTGATCTGGGAAGAGTTCTACCTCCAGCCAAGCAAGTGCTGAGATGCAGAGCACTCCTCATGGTATGTTCGGTATTTCCACGGCACACTCTGCAGCAGCCCCAAATTCCCCAATTTCAGAGCCAGCCTGGTTGCAGGTGGTGCTGAGCACTCTCCTTCGAAGCCTGGCTGGGCCAAGAAGTTGCATTACTGAGTTGGGTGGATTCAGGAGCTTTGGGAAGCCTCTGTGTGACCCAGGCAGGCACAGTCTGTAAGTGCAGAGGTGCTGTGGCAGCCTGGGCTCCCATGCAGTCCCTGTGTGAGCTGGGACATTGTTTAACCAGGTTTCCATGAGTGGTAATGGGGTTTTCCAATCTGGAGCTGACTCACTGGAGCCTGGGTATAGGTAGGATTGTGCTGACTCTGCTGTTTCCTTTGGAAATGATGGAGAACATTTGATCTTTCTCTGCATCAGGTCAGGCTTACAGTGCCTGGTGATCTGCACCCTGAGGCCTGGTACCATCCCATATTGCTTCTAGGACGATCCAAGTTGCTGCTACTGCATCTCAGCTCAAGGGTGGTACCTTCCAGCTGAAGGGTGGTGGATTTTATCAATGCATTACTAATTTCATCGCATGCAATGTAGGAGCAACACACTTTTCATCCACTGGTTTATAATCCCCACTAGTTGTGCTGTGTTACACGTGAGGGCATTGAGGAGCCATGCTGAAACCACTGAAGTCTGGTGGAGCAAGGAAGTACAGGTCTCACTTAGCCCTTCCTGCCCTCTCTAGTGTGAGCTGTTCTGGAATAGAATAATAGAATCAGTGCTTTAAAGTAGACTCTGCTTCTGTAGAACCAGGTGGGATCGGGGAAGGTGGGGAGAGCTGTTGTGTTCACAGATGGAATGGTGAGGAGCTCAGCAGTGCTTGGTTCTTGGCAGCAGGTTTGGTCTGCTCAATGCCCCACAACTGGTCCTTGCCTGGGTCACTAGGTGATGGAATTAATTATTGTTCAATAACTGGATCTGAAGTCTGGAAGGATCCTGCCACATCTGAGGAGCTCCTTTCATCTGCTGGACACCTTCTCTGACTGCTTAGCTCACGGCAGCCCACGGGGTTACCACTGACTGCAGCAGGCCTCTCTGAGGAACACCTTGAAGGTCTCCTCTGGAAAGTGGTGTGGGGCTTATGGAACAGCCCCTGGTGGGGAATGCTCAATCCTGAGGATGCATGTAGGTCTGAATGGAATAGCGTGATGGACATCCCAGGAGGCTGGGAGTGTGGATTTGGATCCAGGCACCGAGGCTTACTCACACCCTTATGATAAGGCAGCCTGGGGGAGAGGCATGGGGTTATTTATCTGTTTGGCTGTAGACAAGGCAGTAAAAGGTGATCTTTTAGAAAGCTCAGAATAAGGAAACCTGAGTCAGAGATAGCCTCAGCCTCCTCTGCTATCTGTTCTGCACTAAACAGGATAATTCATCACTCTCTCTGGCTTATATAAAATTGTTCTCTTGGATGTGACTTCCCTCACGGGACCCACTCCACCCATCAGTACCTCCCTGACCTCATCTCCCCTCTCCCTTCTCCGCCCGGCATCTCCCCTGCAATGCCTCTGCTCCTCTCCCATCCCTGCTGGCTGCCAGGGCCAGCTCCTCGCTGGTGCTGAGCTCGCTCTTGCCAAGTCTGGCTCCTGCCTGGTTTTTCATTTCCACCTGGGAGTCCCCTCCCCTACCTGCCTCTCACCTACACCTGCCTTCCAGCCTTCCCTCTGCACCGCTTCCTGATCCTCTAAATATAGGCTCTGTGGTTTGGGAGTTGCGAAACAAAGAAACAAACAAAAACCAGCGGAAGGCTGTGGTTTCTGCTGATTTTATTTTGCTTACCACCTTTCACACAAAGTCATGGCTGAGCACAACCCAGCCCTAAGCCAGAGAATCACCAGCAGGGACGGGATCAGCCACGGGGGATCAGCTGAGATGGTCCTTGCAGGACATGGAGCACAGTCCGTGTAAAGCCTCTGCTTCCCCACCCTTGTGAGTTACTGTGCTACATCAGCTCTGTGTCACTGGTAAAGAAAACAAAGCCCAGAGGTGGCCATCAGAGTAGCTTCTTCATCACGTGAGGAACATTATTCTCCACCAACTAAATCAGCATGGGATGAATTGATCTAGGTTGCTTCTGGGAAGCAGTTAAAATGCTCATTGAAATGCCCAGGAACTAAAGCTGTCTTTAGGCATGACACATCCAGTGTTTGATCCACGGCTGTCTGAAGAAAAGGTCTCAAAAGCAACAGCAGCAACAAAATTTAAATGTATTAGTATGTATATAAATACATGTATATTATGTCTGAGGAATACAACTTGTCTGATATTAAAATTCCCTTGTCTGGATCCTGGCAGGGTCTGTCCTGGAAACTTTCTGTCTCTGCCTCTGGAAGAGGTGGGCAAATGTGGGTGTCTCAAGGACTGTATTGGCATGAGAAGGCACCGCTGTGACCATTGTGTGTATCCAGAGGGTTGTATGCAGGAGACAGGCAGTGATGGCCCCACTGAACAGACCAAACCTCACTGATGTTATCAACACTAGTCCTGAGTGGGGAAAAATCTGGCTGAATGCACTGATTTGGAGTTACTGTCTGACCTTGATTCACTACCTGGCTGCCCCAGTTATTAGATTGCTTCTGCCACCTCTTGTTTTTCCTACAAGTTCCACTGCACTTTAATTCCCTCCTTCCTTCAGCCTTTTGCCATAGGTCAGTGTCTGGCAGGGGTGGATTCAGGTTCATAATGACCACTCCAGCGCTCCCTCAGTCGGGTCACCAAACCCTACAGACAGTGCTGAGTGATGTGGGAGCCATCCTGTGCTCTGCTCGGGTTCTTTTCTCCAGGACTCTGCAGCCCAGGCTGTGCTGGACAATCTGTTTGGTGTGAAGGGGGTTGTGCTAAGTGTGTGTTTGTGCACAGCAGGAATTACCCTGGTGCAATGCTCAGGGCTTGCACAGTCACACTGGTGCTCCCATGCCTATTCCAGTGCTGGCTGATCCCTTGCCCAACCTGCCCAAACTCTTTATATCAATAAACCCAAAGACCTGCCCAGAGCTGTTCATGGTGTGAGTTTTCCACATGAATTACAGAGATTTCAAACACAAACCAGACTGCAGATCCTTGGAGAGAGCACATGGTCCAGTCTGCCTCCCTTGGGGGTTTTCCTCTGCTTCTTGTGTTGATGCTCACCTACAGGGAGAAGTGATTGAACTGGAAGGACATGTTTGCTTTTTGTGCAAGGGCAAAGGGTAAGAGTCCCACCCCCCCAAGCATCAGCAATTGTGTTCCCATCACAATGGGATGGGGGAAAAAACCCAAGCTTTTAAGACACAGTGTCTTACATAGCTGCCCTCTAGGCCCCAAGGCTTGGCAGGTTGTTCTCACCTGCATCAGTTTGTCTGATAAAATGTGCATCTTCGTCTGTGCAGATTTCCTTTCTAGAAAGAAAACTGCACAATATCTATAATGCCTATGGATTAAGAGATTAATGGAGCAGTCCCTGGCCTTTGATTTGTGGGAAACCAGCAAGGTATTGCAACACCTTTTGTTGTGTTCTGGTGCTGCAGGGGCGGACACTGCTCTGTAGCTTGCACATCATCCTCCTCGTATTCCGTTTTTGTTTGTATTCCTTCTGTGACTCCTGAAGTCACAGAGCTGCATGTCCTGGATTTCTTTGCATTCTGCAGTGGGAAGCAAACCCCTCCCCCGGCCAAGGTTCCATTCAAGAATCCTGTGCCAGTCCCTTCCTTCACCTTGGCATCAGGGCTCTGATTTGCCGCTGTGCCGTGACAGTGGAGTTGTGTCAGGACGGAAGCAGCTCTGTGAGCTGATAGTTGTAGGTCAGTATTTGTGGTGCACTTCTCAGTGAAATGCCAAAGAAGCAATTCAAGAGAGACAAAAGCAATGAAGAGCCAGGTCAGGATTTTTCTGTTCTTGATATCTAGCACAAGCCTGGTTATCTAGAAATATTATTATATTATCACTTCCACTGAGATGGGCAAAATATAAACCAAGCTTGTCACTGGGTTAAATTTTGTTCCCTAGGTGCCAAAGTAAAAGGGAAAGTCTGAGATGATTTGCCAGTGTTCAATACCTTTATTGAGCACTGAACTGTACTGGCTTTACATCCTAACCATGAAAATGAAATGCATTGGGCTAGAAACTGGTTGATACTGGAGCATCCACGTCATAGTTATGTTGTGTTGGAATGTCCTGAATGATTCATGGCTTTGAGGAGCTTGTTTGCATACATGGTTAAAGCAAGTTTGGGGGGTTTTTTGCAATGCATTTTTGTCATGTTATTAGCCATTGGGGATGATGCCGTGTTTCAGAACAGGCAGCAGTGGTGTACAGCCACAACTGTGTAAGTACAGGACAAGGGAAACATAAAATGAAACTTTTCATGTTTCAGAGAGTGGAAACATAGAATGAAAAATGTAGGACAAACTGGGAAAGAAAAGGGTTAACCATTTAAAGGATTGAGTCAAACAAAATATATCTGTGCAAGAGTCTCCCCAAGGAAGTCACTGAGACCACATTGCTTGGATCATTTAAAATTGGACTGTACAAAGCAATAGAGGGAATTCTGCAGGGAACAATCCTTCACTGGCAGGTGGGATGGACTCAATGACCTAATGAGCCTTTTCCATCTCTAAGTCTACAAGATGAGCCTGTAACTAGTGCAATATGGGTTTGCCCAGAGTTCCCATGAGTTGGCTGTGAGCAGAGCCAAGCTGCACCAAACTGTGCTGTGTTTAAGTTAACTATTTCTGTAGTTCCTTTGCCCCACTCTGGTTCCTTTTTTAGCAGAATTCCTCCCCAGACAGATGACTCTTTTATACTCACTCCATTTTTTGGTATGTAAAGCACATTAAATCAAATACTGCGTCATATACTGTCCTTAAAATAGAACAGGAGGGCAGGAAGAGAGCTCCTTTCCCTTCCTTTTCTGCACATGACCCCAACTCTCATCTTGGGACGGATTTGGACCACCTAGGTCCTTGCCCCAGCTGTCCATCAGGCAGTGCCCAGCATCTCATCACCCACGTGGCCGGGAAATGCCCCTTTTTCTGCACATGCAATGTGGCACCAGCTGGAGCCCTGTGTGTCCTGGTGGCACAGGGTCACCCTGCCCACAAAGATACATTCTGGGGGCTCAGAGCTCAAAGTGCATTTTCTTTTGCTCTCAGGGGATCAAGTCTATCTGGATGAACCCAGAGTTTGTGTTGTCTCTTCCCTGCACAGCAAAACCTCAAATTCATGATGGGAAAGGCACTGAGAATGTGCAAATGGCAAATATTGGACTTGCCATCACACCTGCAGGCAGGAGATTGAGCCCTGCCTGGGATCAGAGGGAGCTTTAGGATCTCTCTGCCCCTCCAAGATCTTCTGTGAAAAAGCCCTGTGGCCTTGACCCGCCTGGCCTGGCAGAGGGCTGCTCCTATGCCCCCAGGAGAGCAAGTGCTCCAGACTTTGTGTTTGGCTCCAGGCTTTTTTCCCTCTCCACCTCAGAGGGGTGTTGGCAGAGGGCAGGCAGTGAGCTTGGATGGGCTGTGAGGTGATGGAATGGGGTCCCTGTGCAGATTCTGGGGCTGTATTCAGCTTTCTGCTGCTCTGCCAGCCCTGGCTGGGCAGGTTTAGTCTCTCCTGTCCTTCCCTCGTGTTCCACAAGAGGCATTGAAAACTGGTGATAAGCAGAAAAATTGTATTAAGCTATGGCAAGATCAGGGGGCTTCCCAGGGACTCACTGGCAGGGGAGCCAGCCTGGAGCTTGCAAACTACACTCATTCCTCTCCTGGGGTATCCCAGTTCCTTGAAGCCTCATCCCATGCCCAGGAGATAAAGCAAACTTCTCTGGATGCCCAGAGGAGGCCCTGGGAGCTCAGCCCTGGGGAGGAATCCATCCCAGTGGGACAGGCCATGCAGGAACACACCCTGCCCAGAGACCTGGGCTCCCCTTGGTCCCACACAGGGACCTGGCAGAGCTCACTGCCGAGCAGGAGGTGCCATCCATGGACGTGGTGGTCACTAGAAGAGGTGGGTGAGCAACACCAGATACTCCCAGGCTGCTGTGCTGCCTTCAGCACTCACACTATTTATTTCTCCTAGTTCTCAGACATGGACCTGTTTTCATTTTTATCATCCCCAGGCCATTAAAAATCCCTGCTCCTTGCAGGGGGAGCCAGCCTTTGTGCTTGGCTTTTCTCTCATGTCTGTGTTTCCATCTCTGCTCTGGGAGGGGATGCAAAGCTCATCTTTCACTGCTGAGACTCAGCCCAGCCAGCAGCTCTTTCTAGAACTGCTGCCTGCACCAACATCTCACCCTGCTGCAGCCTCTCTGCTCTGACAGGAGCTCCTGTCAGGGTTCCACAGAGCTGGGAGGGTGCAGGGAGCGAGTGATGAACCAGGTCGTTGTCTGATGCTCCTCACACAGGAACACCTCTCCCTAACCCCTGTAATTCATGGTCCTGGTTAGGATTTAGTAGAAGGTGCTCTGTGACTTTTCAGGGAAGGAGAAAGTACCTGTGGATGAAGGGACCCTGCCAGGACTGCTCTGGGCACCCAGCACCACTAAGGATGGCCACGATCGTTGGCCCTTTCCAATGGCCATGGACAGAAGCAAGCTCACATGAAGAGGAATAACCTAGTGAGCTGAAGAAGGCTTTGGGCTATTTTTGGGGCTACAAAACCATTCTGGTACCACAAATTAACTCTTTGGATGCTCCAAGTTGACAGTTTTGGACAGTGCCACAACCCACATCACCTGAGATCCAGGGCTGTGGGACCTTTTCTCCACAGCGATACTTTCCTACCATGAGGTTTCTAAGGGATGCCAAGGCTGTTGCCTTCTGTGCCCATCCCTCAGAGAAAGTAATTATCCTGGATCTTTTAGGGTCCAGTAATACACACACTATGGGAACCTGGTGAGGATAAAGGTGTTGGTGTCACCTGACTGGCCAAACATCTTTGTTTTCTACCTGATCCAGGCTGTGTGCTGGGGACAGGGATGCAGAGTCTCTCCACCTGCCCCGACTGAAGCCCAGCCCTGGGGCAGAACTGACCCAGCTGCCCCTGTCCTGACTAGTATCTCCCTGGTGGCTGCTGCACTGCTCTCAGGCCTTGAGCAGCAAAACTTCCATCCTCTCCTTATTGTTGTTGGGTTTTTTCCAGGTTTTATCAGAGGAACAACTTCCCTCCCCATCTGGAGGCAGAGCTAAGGGAGGGATTGCAGTGACCAGAGCACACAGAGCACCAACAGCCTGCACGCCCAGGAACAGGCCAGCGGTTGGAAAGGGTGGGCAATAGGATGAGGAAATTCTGATTTGCACCAAAATCTCCATGTCCTGTCTCCATACTCCAGCTCATGCCATGACTGCAAAAACCCACAGCTGTGTGAAGTGTCTCCAGCATGAGTCATTCATGGCATCCGTGTCCTGCACTGAGCACGCGAGGCACAGGTCTCTGCTAGGAAAGAAAATTTCCCTTTACAGCTTTTTAGACCTTTTAAATATTTGTTGTGATTGCTGTACTAATTAAATTCAGCTGTTGCAGGTAATATAACTCGTGACAGCTTTTTTTTTTTTTTTAAGTTATTTTCTCCCTTTTAGAGGGCAAGTGAGCAGCACTTAAAGGTATATGGTGTGTCCACTGGGATGGCTGCTGGCAGAAATGCAGAGCCTTGATTGAGCTCTGAAATCATGGCTTTAAACTGTGCCAGTTTGTCTTTGCCCCAAACGGGGAGGGACGCAGCCACAGGGCTCTGATGGGAGGGCACAGCCCACCATCTGCCCGGATTGTTCCTTTGAGTCTGAGAGACTGGACAGCCAGTGCATGAGGTGGGAAGGGACAGTGTCCATCTGCTGAGCCCTTCCCTGGCTTGCTTTGTGTCTTTCTGGACCTCAGCACCACCAGCTCGGCAGCTGCTGAAGAGCTGTGCACAGCAGAGCTCCCCTGCTACCTCCTCTCCTTCAGAGGGGTTATCCAGCATCTAAACCTTCATCAGCGTGGTTCAGATTCGCTGGCAAATTGTGCAGATGAAAAGGCAGCGTCTTACAAGAAAACTGCATTTTTGTGGTCTTGTTCCGATGCTGTGCTGCGCCGTGTGTGGGGTTCAGGGCTTCCCGGCGCTCACCTTTCAGGTTGTCAAGGAGAATTTCTGCTTGTCAAAAATGATTCGAAACGCCCTCCCTGTGTGTCCTCCAATGTTTTGAATTTTAAAGAGTAGCCCCGGGGCAGTATATTTAAAACATGATCTCAGGGAAACTGGTTCATTGCATTTGGAAGCCTAAAGAGCGAGAATGACAACGATAAATAGACATTAGGGTTTGCGGAGTCACACCGAGGTCAGGCGCTCCCCCTCCCGAGCCCTCCCCGCCCCCTCCCCCATGATTTGGGCAAGTATTGCATTTCCTCATTCAAAGCCCAGCCTGTTTCTTTGTGCTGTACAATGCTCATCCCGTGGCCCTTCTCGCCAGGCTCGGGGACCGGGGCGCTGGGGCCGGGCTGGCCAGGGCCGGGCGCGGGGCTGGATTCACCCATCTCACAAACCCCTCCATCTTCGGAGGGCTGGATTCACCCATCTCACAAACCCCTCCACCTTCGGAGGGCCGGAGCACCTGCAGACCCCATCGCTGCCCCTGGGACCTGCGAGCACTCCCCAGCCTCTGAAAACACCACCCCAGTGTGTTAGAGACTCGAGATTGGGATGATAGCGGGTGATTGAGTTATTGCAACTTAATGAGCTGCTGCTCATCTGCCAAGCCGCAGCAGCCCCGTGTGTGTGCATGCACGCACGCTCCCATTCATCCCAGCCCCAGGATCGGAGCTAAAAGAGTTCCTGTGGATTTGCACTGGTTTGGCAGCAGTCCTGAGGCCAGTTACCAGGCACTGCTGGTACGCCTTAGCCAGTGAAGTTTAGAGCACTTGAGTCTGAACATCTCCCCTTGAAACACGGCCCTCCCAGACCCCAGACGAGGGGACGGGGAGTGGGTGCAGCTCCTTTATTTTTTAGGTAATCTGGCTCCTGGTTTATTCTGAGTTTTGGAGTACAACAGTGAGTTTGGAGAGACAGAGTTCCCCTGAAAATTCGAGTGGAGCTACATTTGCATTTAGCTAAGTGCAAAACCGGCCTAGCAAATGCCACTGGGTATTTGAATGGCCATGAATTGCAACCTACAGGCTTCCTTCAGGTGTTTCCAAAGCCTAGGTTTGCCCTCAGGGTGTTAATTACACTAATGAAGAGTGGAAGGACTTTTGTGAGAGTTGGTCCTGGCTCCTTATTCCAATTTTCCTTCAAGATGGCTCTTAGCTTTTGGTTAAAGCCCTTCCAGTAGTGAAACAGGAAGAAAAAAAAGCCTTCTGGACTCTCTTTCAGGTCCCTGCAGTGCTTGGCTCTCCACAGAGGTCTGTGATTGAACCATCACTCAAAGAGTCAGGGATAGCAGAACCTGCCTGGGTGACAAGCCATCAGTTTGTCCTGTGCTTCAAAGAAGCCATCTGTGATCTGAAGAGGCCAAATAATATTTTTTCCCCATAATTTTTTTAACTTTGGGCACCTTTGCAAATGACTGTTCTGGCTGGGATGGAGCCCTCGAGTGCCAGAACGCCACAGGAAGAGGCTGCTCTGTGATACTGCCAGCCTGAGGAGGAGGAGGAGGAAGCGCTGGAAATCCCCTAAGCACGCCTGTTTTCTTGAGACTCCCAACTCAATTTTGCAAACTCAGAAGATTTTATATAACTTGGTTTAGTCAGTTCAGAGGTTTAAGGCACTTGGCTACGCATCTGGATTGCATCTTGGGGGTGGGTTTTCCGAAAAAGAGCTCAGGCAGAGCAGTTGGAAATTCAGCCATTGCTAGTAAAACCAAAGGAAAAAAAAGAGCAAGGGAAGGGAGTTTCTTCTTTGCTATTTGGTGTGCTGGACTCTGGATTTAAACCCATCATCTGTCTCAGGACTTGTCAGAGCCACCAGGTAGTGGAGGAAAGGCAGGGAGTGCTTCAGGCAGCTGGATGTGCCACAGGCCACTGTCATCTAACCTGACACCCTGGCTTGTGCCAGTGAAGGGAACTTAAACACCCTCTCCAATGAACTGTCTGTGCCACCCGAGGGTCTTTAAAACAAGAAAAACAAATTGATGTATAATTCCTGAATGTGCAAATAACTCTGCCATCAGAGCTGCAAACAGAACAAGCACAGCTTCCTGCCATGGTGGTTTCTGCACCAGCGCCCAAGGGCTCCATTCAGGCTTCCCAGTCTGCAAATCTTGGCCTTAAAAAGCCCCAAAATGAAATGTTTCAAGTTGAAAAGTCCAAGTCGCTTCAAAATAGAAACAAAGAAAGTTAATTTTAAGAGAAGTCCAAGTCGCTTCAAAATAGAAACAAAGAAAGTTAATTTTAAGAGAAGTCCAAGTCGCTTCAAAATAGAAACAAAGAAAGTTAATTTTAAGAGCCCTTTAATTTCTAGCTCATAAAAGCCAAGAAAGTTGTGTATTGATGAGGCGGTGCCTCAAGACAATTGAAACTCAGCTCAGCACCCTGCTGGGGTGTTGACTATCCTTAGGTCTCGCTGTCTTCAAGAGCTGATAGAGATCAGCACCTCCAAGGCCTGAACCTTTAACCATTTGCCATGTTTTGCCTCACAGGCAGCTGCACTTCAGCGGTGGGTGAAACGATTCCTCTTTGTCTGAAAGGGCAAATTCTTCCCTTTAGATGTTTGTGCTCACCTCCCATTAACTTTGGTATGAGCTGAGCTCATGCTTCCAAGAGCAAAATTTGGCTTATAATTTCTGCATGCTTGGGGTTCCTCTGGGTACCATATAAATGTAAGATACTGTGATTCAGTGCTAAAGGGCAGAGAAAACGCAAACCCCCAGGAGGCACTGTCAGAAAAAACCATATAGAACTTTTGTCTAAAACAAAAAGAAAAAAAGGAGAAAGATTAAGAAAAACAGTTGAGATTCATTCCAGAGGTGATTTCACTGCAAGCCAAGGATGAGAGCGCTCATCTCTTCTGTGATCACTTCCCTGACTCCGGTGCGTTCTGGGCCATTGGATCAGGCACAGTTTGGGAGCATTATTGAAAACGTCTTACCTCCTATATTTTCTGTGTTTTAATCAAACTCACTGCACTGCCAGAGGTGTTTCATTTACCAGGAGAGGGGTCAGTGAGGCAGCCCTGAGCAGCAGGAAATAGCAAATGCAGAACAGTTCCTCCATGCTTGGAAGCTCTCCGAGGGCAAGCAGTGTTTGGATGTTCATTATTGCCTTCCCTGCACCCTGCACAAATCAGGGGCACCCTGCTGTCTCCCCTGGGGGACAGCTGGGACATGGGGGGGGCAATCAAAGGTTGCTGGGTTTGGGAATTTTGGTAATTGTCCTCTGATTTCACCAACCAGCTCTGTGCCAGTGAAAAGAGCTAACAATGCATGTATTTTATAATCCTGTTTTCTGTCTGCTGCCATTTTAGAGTTTCTTGGCTTATTACAACTGTCATAAAATTACTTTATTATATCTTCCCATCTGTTACATTTTCCCCTCTTTACAGGGGGACATTGCATGATGCACATGAGCTAATTTAGCTTTAAAATTATTGTATGACTGTTGTTTATGGAAAACGAATGCTGTATTTGTGGAACAACATGTGACTTCTCTGCAGCACCAAGGAGAATGTCTCAAGTCTGTAACCCCAAATGTCAGCAAATGGACAGGGCTGCCCCCTCCCCTCCTACCCCAGCCCTTTGCCTTCATTTGTGATATCATCTACCTAAGTTGGAGCTGCAATTGCTCAGTAATTTAGTGATCCCCTCTGCATTCCCAGCTCAGCTGAGGGATTGATTCTCACTGGAGCAGTGCATGGCCTTTGGTAGTGAAGCCTTTGGAGCTCTGGGTGCAGACTCAGCCTTAGGAGAAGTGATTTCACACACACACACACACACATAAAACATGAACAACCAGGTGGATCCACTCTTCCTACCTTGCCTTTCGTCTGTTGTCTTTGCTTCTGTTCAGCTTCGTCAAAGCCTCTTGGTTTGACCTTTCTTTCTCATAGCAAGTGTCTATTGGGAAGTGTGAGCTGCCCCCAATGTTCTGCTCCCACCACAAAAACTGGGCTGTGCCACCATGGTCTGGGTAGCAGGCAGGCCTGGGGATGCTCTGAGAACTCACTGGGGCTTTAACAAGGCTTTCTGAAACTCCTTCTCTGGCTTTTTTTGCTTTTTCACCCCCACTTTTTATTGCAATTTGCACTGACACTGATGGCACCATCAGCTCATGTTTTTCAATATTTATGAGATGTATATTAAAGACTTGGTACTGTTAAATTATGCATTTTATTAGATGAAATTGAGTGTTTGAACTGGGGATTTGGTGATCCCAAGGGGTTTCTGAATACACAAAATCTTGTTTTAAGAAAAAAAATAGACAGTAACATTTCAGAGTCCCATTTATGTAAAATCCACTCCCTTCTTCCCTTCACCTCTCCTTCTTGCCCCCGGGTGTAATACACTGTACTTTTTAAACATCATTTTATCTACAAGAGAGGAAACTACTCTGCTCTACTCTACTCTACTCTACTCTACTCTACTCTGCTCTGCCCTACCCTGCCCTACCCTGCCCTACTGCTCTAAAGAGTGGGCAAAAGGAGACCATTCCCATGAATACCTTCGGTGTGGGATTCAATACCTGACTGCAAAATGCAGGGAGGGTGCTGTTAGCTGTGCCCTGATCACAGCTTACTGGGAAGTCTGGGAGCATTTTCAATCTCTACAGTTACCCAAGAGATTGATGGCAACAGATTCAGAAAAGGAACTCCATGTTTCCCATTTAGAATGATTTTCATCTGTTGATTGTGGTGAAGAGGTTAAAGCCAAAAGAGGGGATGTGTTGAGATGACACCTGACCAGGGCAGCTCCAGGTGCCTCTCCCTTCCTCTGGCAGTAGGTGCCTCTCTGGTGGCTGCTGTCCTGCAGCCTGAGGAAAGGGAATGAACAATTACACACGAAACCGTGGCCTGTGCTGGAATTTAGCTTGATGAAGACCTCAGACTGAACTGGCAAGTGGGTTTTGTTTGAACCCTGCAGCCCCTCTGCTCAATTCTTTATTAACTTTTTCAATATGTTCTATTGCAGTCAGGCAACAATATGGGAGCTATCTTGCAGCTAATTTAACACTTGTAAATTCCCATGGCTGGTAATGAAACCTTGTATAGGGTGAAGCATTTGCTTCACATATCAAAGGTCATTCATTCAGTATTTGTTAACACTGTAGCTTTTATTAAATTTTTTCCAGCCTTTTTTGCATCAGTGTGCTTACAGCCTGATTAATTCTTCTGCTTCCCAAAGCTAAATAGGAAAAATGAGTATTACCTGACCCAGAACACTGAGGCTAAATTCTTTGTTGAAATCTTGAATTAGCCTGCTAGAAATTATGCTTCCAAAGCTCCTCACCCATTCAGGGACAAGCAGGTTGGGAAGCAGTGTGAGAAAGGGGAAAGAGGAGGCGAGCTCCTTGCAGCAAGGAGCAATGGCTTTGAGTAACCTGTGTGCCTCCCAACATTTAAATTAATCTTTATGGCATATTCAACAACTTTACACCTCTCTGCTACCATGGATATTTTTTTTTCCTGGCTTGCCCATTTTTGCTTGGTTTTTGTTAAGATAGTTTACAGTTTTGGACTATTTGGAGGCAATCCTCGGGAGACAGACGATGGTGAAGAGGAGGCATAACCCAGCATAACCCAACCAAATAATCTGCCAGTAAGAGATGCCCTCCCTCAGTGTGCTTGGACACACTGCCTGGTGCTGGCTGGGGTCTGAAAGCCCCTGATTTGGGGATGGTCTCCAGCCCAGGCTGGTTGGTTGCAGTCACACAAGACACATCCCTGCTGCACTGCCTGTGATAAAACAGCTGACAGAGGCAGCTCTGAGCCCCACAGCTGCTTTTTCTGGATGTTTTGTATCTAAACTGACCCTTTCTCAACCTTGTCATGGGCTGGGTCCATCACAGTAGCCAACTTTTCAAAACACAACCAGCACAAAGCAACATTTTGATGAAACCAAGCAGCTTCTGAAGATGAAATCACAGGGATCCTGCATCCAAGTGGGAGCTGCTGGGAAGTGCTGAGTGTGTGCTTCTTCACCTGGAAAGGCCCGGGCACGGGTGCTCTTTATCAAAATACCAACTCATTGAAGCCCAGCTGGCAGTGCTGTCCAGAGCATTGAATGAAGCACTGCTGTTTCCAGACTGCCACAGTCTCACCAGAGAAGGAAATCAGTGGGCTCAGAATAAGCCCTGAACACAGAACTCACCCAGCAGTGTCTGACTCTCTGAAGAACCTGCAGCCAGCACTGCCCCACCAGCACAGACCTTCCAGAGTGGCACCTTCCACTCCATCCTGGAGTGATTCTGGACTCTGCATTTCACAGTCAGTGCCACTTGTCACAGCTCCCCTCCCAGAACCTGCCAGTAGTGATCCAGGTTATCCACAGAGAGAAGAGATTCTGGATGCATTCCTGAGACTCCCTGTTAATTTAATCTAAAATAAGCTGTGCTTTTTATTAACATCTTTATGCTCCAGCGTTTTATACAATATTGGGTTCTTTGTAAGGCACACATGCTGGTTTATAGTCATATCTGTGTCAGCCTCAGAGCTGGCTTTTTGACGCAATTCATTAATTCACAACTGAAATGTCCTTCTCATTCTACAACATTTAGACACCAGATATTTTCTACAAAGCTTATTAAAGTGTGTTTTGTACTTCATCACTCACGGTACTACCAAGCAGCCACGTGGATATATTCCACAGGAATATTCAGCCTGCAGAGTAAGACAAACACCCCCTGAGGCACACATCTCTTTTCAACAAAGGAAAAGATAATTGTTACCAAGTCAGAGGTGTTCCAAAGTCATCAGCAGCTTCTGTCTGTATTCTGAATAGTGTAAATATGATTTGCCATAGCTCAAACACACTGATAATGTCAGGCAATTCATCTGTGCTTAAATAATAAGCACCATTTGAGGAACAGGACTATGAAACCCCCTTTCATTTTAAATAGCAGTAAAACCTGGGAAGGGCTCAGCTTTTCAGTGATGGGGCAACTGCACCCATTGGCTTGGGAAGAGCTGCCCTGGGAGCCCCTGTTCCAATGCTACCCCCTGTGCCAATGCCACCCCTGTGCCAAGGCCACCCTTGCTGGGGTCAGATGTGTCAGTGGTTGCACCAGCAGCTTCAGCAACCTCGACTGTTGCAGGCACTGATGCCATGATCCAGACAGCAGCTGCAGAAGGGAAGTTTGAGTGTGCAGGCATGTCCTGTCCTGCCCTCAGTGGGGCATGGGAAGGGCAGAAGCAAGAGGGGTGTGTGTGTGTTTGTATGGGCATGTGCCAGGGGAAGCTCAGGGTGGGCATCAGCAGGAATTTTCTCATGGAAAGGGTGCTCAGGCCTTGGCAGGGGCTGCCCAGGGAGGGTTGGAGTGCCCATCCCTGGAGGTGTCCCAGGAAGGGCTGGAGGTGGCACTCAGTGCTCTGGGATGGGGACAAGGAGGGGATTGGGCACAGCTTGGACTCGATGGGCTGGGAGGGCTTTTCCAACCCTAATGACTCTGTGATTCAATGATTCCATGTGTACATGTGTGTGAACATGTGTGTGAACACACCCTGCCCAGGTGGCCCAGAAGCACCAGTAGAGAACCAGAAAAAGCAGAACAAGTGGACATCCTGCCTTGTGCACAGAGCAGCCCCAAGAGCCCAGGACTGCCCTGCTGTGGCAGCCCCAGGCCTGGGTGCCAGGCAAGGCCCACAGCCACGTGCTGGGGAGGAGAAGGATCAACTCCAATCCTGCTGGCAGTGAGCACATCTCACTTTGCCAGAGGGCCATTCCCCATTCTCCCAGCCTTTCCCACTGCTGCCACATGAGGAAAGGATGCTGGATCCAGTACTGCTTAGACCCAAGATTACAAACTTGACCAGCACACACCAGCTCACCCCTAGGGTGCCAGGACCAGGCTCTTCCAACCACAGCCACAGTGAATGGTGGTTTGAGGTTCCTTTTAACTGAGGCATTCAATGGTTTTAATTTAACAAAACCTTGATTTTGTTGCAATTTCCCCACATGTGTTTTAAAAAGGCCTGAAATGATGCAGGCCAGCCCTGCCACCTCTCCATCAGAAGAGCCGGTGCTGTGCCAGGGCTGGCCCGAGCATCCCTCAGGATTCAGACAGTGCCTCCCCCTGCAATGCTTTGATGTGCACTTTTCAAAGCATTTAAACCGAGATAGAAAACTCATATTTGACAGTGTTTCTGTCTGTTTGATTGAACTTCTCAAGTCTCTCCATTTCTCTTCAGACGTAGAGAGCCCGTGAGCGAAAAGCCAAGCTTTTTCCACAGCTTATGTTCTTGTAAAAACAGCTCCAAGTACACACATTCTGCTCCTCGCTCCAGTCGGGCTCTGCATGCCAAGTCAAGTATTTATTTTCATTACTTTTGAGACCACCAAAATTAATGTATCTTTCAGACAGGAAGAATTTTATTTATTATGGTGGATTTGAATCCAAGAGATGAAAGAAGAGCACCGTGCATCTCAAAAGCAACCGAGCCTGGGAGTGGGAGGAGACGGCCCAACCTGAGCTCCCCTCCCTCCCTGGCAGCAGCCCCCACCAGCCCTGATGTGTTTCCATACAGATGGACCACAGCTCCACGAAACACTCCAAAACAACACCATAAATCCTGCCACAGTTACAGTAGCAGGGGCAAGTGTCAGTGCTTTCATGAATTCCCCATTCTCCTGAGTCGCTGGTGCAGCTGCCAGCTGATGGCACAGGTTGAGTGGGATGTGAGGCTTCTGGAGGGAATCTGCTCATCCCCGGGGAGCATCATCCAGAGAGAAAACAGATTCATTTTTCCCTTTTTCATGTGCTGATCCCTGAACTCTACACCATGAGCCTTTCCCCTGAGCTGATGTGAAATTAGGTGAAATGGCCAGGCCAAGCTTTGTCTTCAAGGTGCTGCTACAGCCCCATCAGTTGTTCCCTCAGATAAGCTTCAGTCAAACTGCTTAAATTGGGATTTCAGCATCAGTCTGTGATGCTGAAGGAGGACACTAAAGAACCACTGCTCAGCTGTTGACATGATTCAAATCCTGATGTTGTGATGGACCTGGATGTGCGTTTCAGATTATCTCCAGCCCAACCTGCTCTGCCCAGCCTGGACTGTCCTGGGGCCTGAGTGTGCCCCCAGGCTGGCTGCAGCTGGGAGGACACACACCCTGGGTGCTCCCTTTGTGTCAGGATGTGCTTGCAAGAGGAATCCATCACTGTAGACTCGGGAGGGATTGCTGTGCTTTAGAGAAACAAATTAGAAAAAACACAGACAAATCTTGGGCTTGCTCAAGCCTTTCAACCAAGAGCTTGGACACAAATTGGCCTTTATATAGTGAGAGAAATTCCCACTGAAAATGAGAAACTCCTCAGCTCATGGAAATACAGATACTTTGAGGATCCTGGTCCCAGAGCTGGCTTTTCACCTCCACCCTCCTTTTATTTCAGCACTTTGGTGCTCTCTGCCAATGGCACTGCCCCCGAGTTCCTCTTCTGGGAGCTTCCCCTCCTGCTGCTCACTGAGTGATCTCACCTGTGTTGTGCAGGTGTTGTCTACTATTTTTTGCTGTTTGTGACAGCATTGTCCTTTGTGCTCTCCTTCTCAAACCCACCCCAACACTGCAGCATTGGAACTGCTGGGTGTAAAAGAGCTGGAGGCTCTGTCCTTGGACCCAGCACTGTGCTCTGCAGTGCATCTTCATCAGGAAATCCAGACCCAGCAGGATTTTGCCTGTATGACTTGTTTTCATATGGATCCCATAACAAACTTCTTTGAAAGTGTAGAAATGAAATCTTAGCTTGTTAAAGGAAAAAAATGCTGCTTCTGTTCCTTTCCAATGTGGCTGGAGTTCCACCAAAACATTGCCAAAGTCATTTTGCCCATTAGGAAGAAAATGGATTACAACTCTGTAACAACTTCAGAAAACATCACTTCTAGGTCAGAGCCAGTCACAAGATGGATTGGGCTGGTCATCGACACTGGTAATTTTTAGGTAAAAATATCCTACTGAGAACCCTCACTAATACCACTGCACTCGAGGCTCTTCCACACTGGGAGGCAGCTGGGTCGTGTCACTGAGATGAGAGGAAACTGTGGTGGGACTGAGAGGAGGACAAAATCCATGAGAAATTAGGCTGGGAAGTTCCACATCTCATACAACAACTTTCTTCTGCTTCCATGAAAGTCACTGAAGCTTCAGACAAACCCTAAATGTGTTTACAAGGCACCTGGCCCCAGATGTCCTGCTTGAAATAATGCCAGCTTAGAAGTCCTCAAGTCTAAAAATATCAGATCACTCCCAGGCTTTATTTGATATGATTTCTCATTGCAAAACCTGATGTTTAGTTGCTTTCATCATCTCTGATAACACCTCAAGCCTGGTCCCAGTTGTTTAAGAGAGGAAAAAAAAAAAAAATCAATGCATTGGACACGCAGTAAAGGAGAATTTGTAGTATCCACAGTTAGTTTGAACTCAACTTAACTGTCTATTCCACTGAGGTCTCTGAAGAATAAAGAATATGGAATAAAATATTTCTATCACCTCAGCTTTTCTCAAAACATTCACAACCTGTTAACCACTAGGGTCACTAACTTTGAAATGATCTCACAATTTGATTTCATTATATTTTAATTGCAAATGAAATATTGCAGGGCTCACGGAGAATGAGAAGCTGGGAGCAGGCAACATTAAAGCCTGCTTTTTTTCAATTCTCCAGCCAGATGTACTGCAGGCAGGTGCAACACAAACTCCCAAATACCCTGCTAACGTAAGGAGAGCCTGACCTAGAGGGACTGATGTGAATGGGCTTTTCAGCCTGCGTGCTTATTCAGTCCTGGCTGGGGAAAAGCTGCCAGCCCCGACACGCAGTGCCAGAAACGTGGTGGTTTTTTTAATGCAAAGTTGCAAAACCACAAAACTCATTTTTACTAGTGACCTTTTTACCACTAATTGTCAGGGTACTTAAAAAAAAAAAAAAAAAAAAAAAAGCAGCTACTTTGGTCAGGGCTGAATTGCCATGGCAGAGACGCTGCCCCAGCAGCTGCTCCCGCACCCCGCTGCTGCTTTCCCAGTGTTTGCAGCCAAACTCCACTGGGTCCTGCCTGGATGAGTCAGACAGTTTTTTGGGTTGTTGTTTTATTTTTTTCTTGCAAAGCAGCTTTTGATTATGAAATAAGTCACCAAAAAATAGCTGGAGTTTTGGAAAGAGAGAGCAGAGTTGGGGTGGGGGTGCAGCCAAGGAGGCTCCAGGGCTGTGTCTGCACCGAATGCTGTGTGAAGGTGGCTGCTTTCCCCCCTTGCCTTCGCTGTCTTTTTCTCTCTAAGAACACACAGGCCTATTTTGCCTGATTTCCAAAGTTTTTTTACACATGGCCAGTCAGTAGCTACAGCTGGACTCACCGTCCCTTTGAGAGTTCAACCAGGTTTTGAACTCCTTTGCCCAGCTTTTAATTCTGATTCATTCCCTAATTCCATTAGAATTGGCGACATGTAAGAGGTGTATTTGTGAGCAGAGCCTGGCCTACTTTTTCCACCTCCTCTGCCGAGCATTTTACAAAGGGACTGAGCCAAGGCTCAGCTGGGGGCAGAGGCACTCTCAGCCAGGTGACCTTTCAAGTCCATCCAGTTCCACACTCTCCACACAGTTTCATGGAGGATCCCAATTTCAAATGAAAAAAGGAGACCAGTCTATGCTGACAAGTTCCAATAAATTAAAACAACTCAATGTTCTTGGCCTACTTTATTTATAATTTTTGCCATGTTGCAGTTTTATTGAATTGTAAGGGTTGGAAGGGATCTCAAAAATCACCTTGTTCCACCCCTGCCATGGCAGGGACACCTCCCCCTGTCCCAGGTTCCTCCAAGCCCCAATGTCCAGCCTGGCTTTGGGCACTGCCAGGGATCCAGGGGCAGCCACAGCTGCTCTGGGCACCCTGTGCCAGGCCCTCACCAACTTCACAGGGAACAATTCCTTCCCAATATCCCATCTAACCCTGCCCTTCTCCAGCTTAAAGCCATTCCTCCTTTTCCTGGCACTCCAGGCCCCTGTCCAGCTCTCTTGGAGCCTGTTTAGGCACTGGAATGGCCTCTAAGGTCTCCTTGGAGCCTTCTCTTCTCCAGGCTGAACAAGCCAAACTCTCCCAGCCTGGCTTGGCTCTTTTCTCCCCCCACTGTCCAAGAGCCCAGATTGTCACACTGGGTATCTGTTGTCACTTTTACAGATGGAAAATAGAGAAATTTCCAGCGTAAATGAGAAAGAACCAGAATGTGCAATAAAGCACTTGATGACTAATGGCTCAGGGACTGTGCTTGGTCACATTCATGTGGTGAAGGAATCTCCCTTCTACAAAAGGATTTTGTTATTGCTTGGTCTGTTTGTTATTTTTAGTCATTGTCTCCCAAATTTTTCCTGTGGTTCAGAAATCTTAAGGTGATTTCCTCTCCCATTCTAAAGTCACATCTTCCCAGAGTCCAGCAACTACTGCTGGACATCTTGGTTGTAAACTCAGGGTGGAAGCACTTTCCTCTGCTTTTCCTCCTGTCAGCATATCCCAATTTTCTTTTTCTTTTTTTCTTTTCCACTTCCCAATATTTATAACTATCTCCAGAAAGTCCTCTTGGCCTCTCACTTGCCCAGGCTGGTTTATAGCAGTGCTAAATGCTCAAAACCATCCCTCTGCTTTGGCCAGTGGCAGCTCCTGTCTGGCCCAGCCCAGCAGGACAGGGCTTCACGGAGCACAAAATCTCCCAGCAGAGCAGCTGCTGAGGGAGCACTGGGCTGAATGGGAGGTGCTGGAGGGGCAGGGCTGGCGCTGGAGGGGCAGGACCAGCCCTGAATTCACTCCCATCCATTGCCTGGTTTCCCCTCCACAGCCATCGCATGGTGTTCCATCTTCACACACTTGCTTGAGAGCTTTTTGCTTTTGGAAACATAATTTCAGCAGTAAACAGTTTATGGGGTTATTTACAGCTCAATTTCCTGAGCATCCTGCCAGAACACCAAGGGACTGCTGTGGTGTGTTGTCTGTTGAGTGTGGTCAGCAGCAGAGAAATCTTCCTGGAGTTTTTTAAAGCATTTTGGACCCTTCTCCTTCCTCCCCTCCCCAACCATCTCACTGGTACTGGTGCAAGCCTTACACATGGGAACACTGCAGCTAGAAAATTACAGAAACCCAGAAAGGCAATGAAAGAAAATAAAAATGGGTCTAGAATCACAGAATTCTATGGGGTAACCTGTAATTTTCATAATTTTCAGGGTTCTTTTTTATTTTTTAAAAAATTATCGCAAAGGATTTGTACTTGAGATCTGCCAGCACCCTAAGTAGGTTGGTAACTTGGCAGGGGAAAAAAGTTCCACTGCTGAGTTCAGAGGGAGATGCTAACAGGGCATCCTCATCCCACACCAGCAGCTGCTTTTTCTTGGACTGGATTTTGAATTTCACTTTCATTGCCGTTGAGCCTGACATTTTTCAAGCAAGCCCCCCAAAATCATTGAAACTTTGCTCTCATTTGAAGGCAGGGAAAGCCTTACCCTCAACTGAAGTGAGTACAGAAACAAGGGAGCTCAAGGCAGTTTGGAAACAAGGAGTTGAGATGTCTTATAATCTCTGCCCCAGAATGGGGCTGCTCTGAATTTCCTGGAGAACTCTGTTAACCTGAGGCTTTATTCGTTAATGTTCAGTGAGGAGCTCCTTAACTGAAAGCATCTACAATAGTGCAGAAGGCTTCTCCTCAACGAAATACCAGCACTGTCACGGTACAGATGGATATGGCCTTCCAGGGAACAGCTCTAAAGATTAATTCTCCAGAGCTGCAGCAGTGTTATGGTGGTTTGGGGCTCCTCTAGGAGCCAGTTCCCCCAAAGACCCCTCAGTGACCCCAGGAAAAGGAACTGTTGCCCCATTGACACACAAGGCACAGAGGTGCCTCTCCAAAGCACCAGCGAGGTGTCTCAGACCTCAGACCTGGTGAACAGAGGTTCTCTGGATGGTGTGAAGGCCCCCCAAATCAGAGAGGTATGGCTGGACTGGGACAGTTTGCAAGGAAAAGTCCTTGGGGCAGGATCCGAGGCCAGTGCTGGCTGCAGAGCAGTGGGACAGCCCTGTGCCAGCTGCCTGCTCCACACACCAGGCACAGCTCGGGCTCAGCAGGAGCAGACACTGGGCACAGCAGCTGAGCACCAGTAAGAGCAGCCAAATGTGTGAGGTCTTCAGGCACCCTGGAGCTGCAGCTGCCCGGGCTCTGCTGGCTCTGCTGGCCCTGGAGGGGACACGGTGACATCCGGCCACACATCGTCCAGGGCAGCACAGGCGACTCATGAGCTTGGGCTCCCTCCAAACCCATCTGGCTGCTCAGTCCAGCCTAGCTGTACCCAGCCCTGCCTGGGCTATGGCACGACACGCCTGTGGCACCAGGAGAGCTGGCACCCTGCACGTACAGCCCCCCACAGCCCACCCCGGGGCTCCACACGCACCTGCTCCTGCCGTGCCCTCGAGATGGGCGTGTGCTGAGACTGTCCTGGGGGAGCCATCCGTGCTCCAGAGCCAGGCTCAGCTCCAGAGCCAGGCTCAGCTCCAGAGCCAGGCTCACCTTGCAGAGCCAGGTTCACCCTCCAGAGCCAGGCTCAGCTCCAGAGCCAGGCTCAGCTCCAGAGCCAGGCTCACCTTGCAGAGCCAGGTTCACCCTCCAGAGCCAGGCTCACAGCAAGCCTCTCCCCAGCTGGGCCAGGACCATGCATGGCTGACAGTGACAGGCTTACATCAGACTTTGCCAGCTGTGGATGCCACCCACAGCTGTTGGATGTGACCTCTCCTCCCTGCACCATCTGAGCTTGCTGGGGTTGGAGCAAGTGTGGACTCAGATAAACAAAACCAGATACAGGAGGAGAGGAACCTGTTTGAGATTTGAGATGATGATTCTGCCCTCAGTTACACTCTCTTGAACTAGAGCAGATTTGGTTAGTAACAAGATACAGCCCTAATTCTGACTATTTTTACACCAGCATAGCCAATGATTGTGGGAGAAGGAGCAGTGCTTTACACTGGCACTGGTGCAACACCAACCACTGCTGCTCTTCAGTGCCCTGGATATTTTCTCTGCAAGATGGTTTCAAACACTTGTGAGAGCAGAAAACAAAGGAATGAAATACCAGCCTCGTGCAGACTTTAAAATGAAAAATAAAATGTCCAGGAAATCCCTGCGAAGTTTTGGACTGAGCAGGAAGATACATTACAGAACTTTTTCAACCTTTTTTTGATTCTTTTTTTCAACTTCCAAGCAGCAGAACGCCAAAATGCTAACAGGCAGGGCAAATTGAGCAAAAATAAAATATTCTGTGGACTGGTTTAGAGAGTAAGGCAATGTTTATTTTTCTATGCTTTACACTTTGGCCAGCATTTATCCCGAATGAAGGCAGCAAATGTTATTAGATTTCATGGAATGTAAATAAACAGTTATTGGTAAATACATTTTGGTGGTCTGCTTGTTACACTGCATGTCAGGAAAACTATAGGGAACTGGCAGGAGTTCAGACGTCTTCAAGGAACACAGAAAACAGACATGTTTTACTAATTATAGCTAACAAAAACACTCTGAGATTACAGTTAAATTACATTAAAATATAACTTGTTGGCAAAGGCTGTGAGCATAATGCTTTGCCTATATCTTTCTGTATAATGTTTCATCGGAACAGAGCAGGAACATCGGGAAACCCTGGCACAGCCCACGCCGCCGTGGCCCTCAGGGCTGGGCCAGCTGGGCATTCTGGGTCCTGCAAGAGTTTCTGCAGGTCCAGTGGGGTTTCTAGGGGGGCCATGACCTGGATTTGTCTGCAGCAGGGACTGCAGAGGGATGACCCCACATCTCCACCTGCACAGGTGGGAAGGGAAGGAAAAAGAGGCACCTGCTGAGTGGCCCCAGAGAGGGCTGGGGGGGCAGGGGCAGTGGGAGGTGAGGGCTGCACGGCTGGAGCTCCCAGCAGGAGCTTTTGTCCCCACACCACCGTGCCTGCAGGGACTGAGCCACCTCCAGCCAAGCCCTCACTGGGCTGTGAGCTGGGTGCCAAGGCTGCTTCACAGCAATGCTCCTTCTGCCTCTGGATCTGCTCTGCAGCATCTCTGGGACGAGAAAGACAGCAAGGATAGCTCTGGTATGGAGCTCCTGTGGGCACAGGGACATGCTCTGGCAATGTGAGGATGCAGGGACCTCCAGCAGCTCATTGCAAAGTTAAAATGGGAAACATGCCTTGACCCAAGCCCGGAATTCTCATCCAGTGGGTCCCCACTTCAGTGAAGGATTTCCCTCCATACAGGAGGGGCACTGGGCTGGCTGACCCCAGACACTGGTTGGGGAGTGGTCTGAATGGCTCTGGCAGCCCTGCTCACACCCGGGGAGTGTCTCTGGCTGAGCACCCCCTTTGCTGCTCCCCAGCTCCCCGCCCGCTGCCAGACCCAGCCCATGGCACTCCTACTCCATCACCAGTACAAACCATTCCTGCAGGAGGGAAGGGAGGGCTTTCTGCAGAAATCATTATGTTTTAACGACATCCAGGGTTTTCAGGACAAACGGGCTGTTGTGAGTGCTGTCCCCCCACAGCACTGCGAGGGGCAGACATGGAGATGAGCTGCAGGGATGCTTGCATTACACTGAGCTAGGTTATAAACCATTCACTTCATTTTTGATGCGCAGTTTGCATGAAATAACTCAATTAAGAGAAATGCTCAGAAGCCTTGCATCCAAGCAGCATTTGGGGCACAAAAAAACAGGTGCAATATCTGTTTTGTTCTCCCGTGGTTGCACATCAGCAGATGACATTATTGTTACTTTACAGAAAGTCTCTAAACTAGAAGAAAATTCCTTCCTTCAGCTGTGGGATATTAACATTGAGTGGTCCCTGGCAGGGCGATGCAGTGGGGCTGGAGGCTTGGCTGGCCATGATGATGATGATGATCCATTTTAAACCCAGGTAAATCAAGGTGGTCATTTAATCTGACCCCAGTTTATGAGGAAGACAGGGATCATTTCGACTGCCGAGTAAATGAAAGGGGAATGCACAGACTGATCTCCCCAGAATATCAATAACACTCCTGCCACTGTGCACCACTCCTGAAACACGCAGATCCCGGGGACTGGGTTATTCTTGCGTCCATGGCCGCGTGTAAAGAAATCCTGTAATGAAATCATGCTTCACCATTACCCCGTGGTAATCTCTTCACTTGGACTGTCTTTATGTCACATTTATGGCCTATTCTTTGCTGGGAAGATTTTTACAGGGGATCTGAAGTTTAAAAGAAGACAGATGACAAGCTGTGATCGCGAGGAAGAGAGGCTCACCATATGGAAATAGAAAGCCCTGGCTCCCTCCCCTACCCCTCCTCCCCCCTCTCCTGCCGAGTTTCTCTACTTCACATGATGCTATTGGGATTTGAAGATCAGAATACAAATTAAATTATTAAATGAGGAACAAAAAAAACCCCAAAAACAAAACTCAGGCCTTTCCTCTCCATCCTTCCATGTGATCAGTAATTAAAAATCAAAGTGGAGAAAACAACCCCGCTGGAAGTTGGCATTTGGGATCCAGCTCTGTTGCTAACAGAAGGATGTAATGCTCATGTCTGTGCCTTTGCATGCTATGGGGGTTCATGCATGAACTGCTTCTAGAGCTAAGACATTATTTTAATGGCAGAGTTATTATGGGGCATATTTATTGCATTATTTATTATTTACTCACTGGGAAAAGCAGAAGCACCCCCCTCAATCCAGTGCATGTCTCTGGCACTGGACTTCTTGTCACCAAAAACCACTCCGTGTCCCCAAAACGAGGACAACTGAACCCTCATCAGACGCTTTTCAGCCATTAATCTCTGCAACCTGTATGTGTGACAGCAACGCCTCAAAGCCTGGGCAGTGAAAGAGAAATGAATGAATCCATTTCAGGTGGACAGAACTTGAGCTGTGGCAGTTTTCAGGTTTATTTTGATGGGACAAGTTTTAAAGGAGTTGGTGATGTGGCCAGAGGCACCCACGGAGGGTGCCCAGCACAGATAAGGGACAGGGCCCATCCCAGGGCAGGCCACGCTGGGCTCCAGGGGCACTCCCTGTGCCTGGTTCAGCTCTCAGCCCTCCCACCTGCACCCTCTGGGAGCTACTGGGGATTTTGCATTTTTGAAAAACCCCAAGCACACACAGGAGGCCCTGAGCTTGCAAAATTTGGCCCCATTTTCAACACTGGCCTTGCAAGGCTCGGGCTCAGCTGTTGGCCTCAGTAGCCAGACTTACAGAATAAGCACTTGGTCCCCTTAGTGCAGGTTTGGGCTATGGACATCCCATTTAGGTACTCGTGTTTGAACACTGTTTCCTTGCAGCCAAAATAAATAACTGAATCAATGCTACACAGAGTTTAATCTAAACAGGTAATGGAGTCAAGCTCAGATATTCCCTGTGTTCCATCGGCAGGTCCTGGAGATGGCAGACTGAAGCCTGCTTTTATAGTGTGCCAGCTCAGGGACCTGTTCCCAATTTGCAGATTTGGCCTGTTGCATTCTAAAAGATGTTTAATATACTCGATGCCTGTTTGTGTTAATGTTTACCATTGAAGTTTTTCATTATTTGATGTTATATTTGGCCATAGCATTAAAATTCCATTGGACCGACTGAAATCTGGTGTCAAACCAAAGCCAAAGAAGCATCTTTGTGATAGACTTTCAGCTCCCATCCAAGCACTTTAAAAAACAAAAATCAATTGTAGGTGTTTTCTTTGTAGCTTTTCTTCCTTTTGCAGAGAAACAGCAAGCACTTTATTTATTAGTTGGTTTTTATATGCACAGCTCTGGAAGAGCTGAGCCCACAGCTATGGACCAGCAGGGAAGCACAAGCTGCTCTGCCAGGAGGGCACAGCTCCATCCCTGCCAGGCTCAGGAGGGAGTGGGGATGGCTGACAGCCACCCCGAGCCCTTCTCCAGGCCCAGCATTTGGGATAACAGGATCACCTACAGCCCTCTGTACCTAAACCCCAATGCCCTGGGCACAGCTGATGGACTGCACCGATTCTGCTGCGTGGAAATGGGCTGTTGTTATTTGGGTCATGGAATCACAAAATCCCACAGTGGTTTGGGTTGGAAGGGACCTCACAGCCCCTCCAGTGCCACCCCTGCCATGGGCAGGGACAGCTCCCACTGCCCCAGGCTGCTCCCAGCCCCAATGTCCAGCCTGGCCTTGGGCACTGCCAGGGATGCAGGGGCAGCCACAGCTGCTCTGGGCACCCTGTGCCAGGGCCTGCCCACCCTCACAGGGTCAGCCTTTGAGCCCCAAAGAAAAATCCATTTCCCAGACATCAGAGCTGCAGGGAGAACAGACCTGCCCTGAGAAGCCTCAAGCCTTGATTCACAAAACTTAGGCTTAAGCACAGGCCTAAAATGAGACACCTGCCCTGGGAGCTGCTTAAAATGAGGTGCCTGAATGAGCTCTGCCCTCGTGAGGAGCGTGCCTGAGCTGGGCCCGGCCGTCCTCCCTCTGCTCGCAGACCGAGGACAGGATTTTCCCTGGGAAATTCGGTGATAAAGGACCAGGAGTCTATCCCCATGTGCTGTGGGGACTCACAGCCTTTGGGGGATGCTGAGGACATTTGGCACTCACGGATTTGGAGCCTGCAAATCACACACGGCTCCCAAAGCCCCTGGCATGGCTCAGCAAGGCCGCAGAGAACATAAAGGGAGGTCTACCTGAGTCCAGAGGTTTCTGAATTCAAAGGAAAATATGATGGCCTGGATTAAAAACTGGGAACCACCATTGAAACATAACGCTGGGAGCATAAGTTTGAGGAACAGTAAGCAGATATTCTCTTGGCCAGTTAAAGGGGAAGCTCTGTGAAAAGCCCCTTCTGCAGTCCACCAAAAAACTGCCAAAGTGGACAAGGATGTTGCAAACTGTGTCCTCTCTCCAGAATATGTCCTCCAAATTTCTTATCAAAATTAAGCTACTTTGCATTTCAGTGAACTTTTTCTTTTTTCCAGGATGGTGTTTTTTTGATTTTAATGATAATAAGTTAAATTCTGTAAATGTCATCTCAGTACATATGAACATTTCTTTTGACAGTATTAATTGGCATATTTTGATTAATGCAGAGTTCTCACTTTGTTCCAAACTGGATTTATTTCTGAAATGGGAAAAAATGCCTTCAAAACTTTCTCAGCTTTAGTTAGATGCTGAGAAACCAAGAAAAAAAGATCCACAGCACTATAGTGAAGCAACAATTCTATACTTCTACTATGTAAGCAACAGATCTGAAAATCACACCCAACCCTGGGATTACTCACAGGAAAATGTTCTCCTTTAGAAGTACACAAGAAGTTGGACATTTTGGGAAAATGAATCCACATTCCTAAGAAGTTCCAATGGCCTGAGGCCACTCAGATGACCCTTGTTAGGGTGAGATTGATGTCTCAGCAGTCAGCCTGTTAGCATGGCTTACTGGACTGTTTATATTTCTTATTACTTATCAAGATCTGTTTATCCTGAAGGGCATCATTTTAATATATCATTGATCTGATTTCCTAAAAGCCTCTGAGATCCCAAAGTTACTAGTTGAGATGTTACACACTACTGACGCAAAAGTGAAGAAAACCAACCTCCTTCCAGCACTAGCACTGATTGTAGTGAGCAGCTTAGGATAGTTTACCACATCTTCCCACATCAACATCTGATTTTTTATGTTTGTGCAAAAATATACTGTCCAAAGGGAGGAATAGGTTCAGGTTTACTTTGTGACCTTGCTGCTGCTGCTGCTGGCTGCATGCAGCAAAAAATCTGTTAGTATTTAAAAGTTCAGTAAATTGTTCCCTCTAGGTAAAAAATGTTTGGTGCTGGACTTAGTGCAGATGCAAAGCTGCTGATGGTGGTGCTCAGTGACAAACTGCTGCTCTCACCATCACTGCTGCCACCTCCTCTTGACAGGTGTCTCCTTTACAGCACCTCCTGCCTAGAGCTGAACCCCTGCCTCTGGTGTCACCCCCTGGCCCTTAATGCTGGGCCCTGGTTTAGGGGTGCCATTCCCAGCTGGTTCAGCTGGTGCCATCACTTGGCTATGTGGTGACCACTTGCAGTCAGGTCTGTTTGAAACCATTTTCCTCCTGTGCTCCTGTGTTTATTTATTTGGTTTGAAGGCCAGCAGACCCTGTCCAGTAGAACAAGACAAGGATAACTTGCCTGTAAGGACAGGCTGACTTAACAGACTGTGCACTTCCCATCAGACTCAGGACAGACATAGTGATGGGAAGGGCACTTGAAACAACAAGATGTCTTTGCACTCTGCCAGTGTAAATCCCTTTTGTAAAAGTGAGGGCTGCAGGGGGTGGGGACAGAAGACTTCTTCAGGTCTAGCAAACAGCCTTGGCCACCAGCAACTGCATCACCTTCTGTATCCTGAGCTGGAGAGCCCCTCTCCCATGCAGGGCTGACCCCAGGAGCTGTTCCCTGCTTCATGCAGGCAAGAAGAGAAGGGTCGGTGCAGCTTTATGTGTAGTAGAAGCTTCTTTCCCCTTCCAGTAAAAGAACTACTGGCCTTACAAGGGGTTGAAGTAGTTTCAAGCTTTAGTCAATAAAATCAAAAAATCCCAGAATCCCAGAATCTCTGAGGCTGGAAAAGCCCTCCCAGCCCATCCAGTCCAAGCTGTGCCTGATCCCGACCTTGTCACCCGGCCCAGGGCACCGAGTGCCACCTCCAGCCCTTCCTGGGACACCTCCAGGGATGGGCACTCCAAACCTCCCTGGGCAGCCCCTGCCAAGGCCTGAGCACCCTTTCCATGAGAAAATTCCTGCTGATGCCCACCCTGAGCCTGCCCTGGCCCAGCCTGAGCCCGTTCCTTCTCCCCCTGTCCATGTTCCCTGGGAGCAGAGCCCAACCCCCCTGGCTGCCCCCTCTTTTAGGTGGCTGTAGGATGTGCTGTGGTCTACTCTGAGCCTCCTCGGAGGAAGGCTGAGGGGCTTGGATCCAACCATTCCAACAGCTGGGCCAGGCTCTTCTGTGTGAATTGGATTGTTCCATTGGCTCCACTGAGCAAACCCAATTTTTATTAGCAGAGGATCACAAAATCAGCACTTGCTGGGCTGTCCCAAGTCGTGTCAGTGACGAATCTGGCCTCCAGACACAGTTGTCACATCTGCCACTTCCAAATAAAAGGGGCTCGTTGTATCAATGAAATGGCATCAGAGGGAACTCAGAGCTGAGGCAATATGTTAAACATTAGTCACAATGCTCACAGGCCTAGGAAGGCCTGATAAGCCATGATTAAACTTAATTATGGATTATTTTATATTACCTACCTCCAAGCACTGTGGAAAATTGCTTCCTTTTAACTGCCTTGGCGGCTTTCTCTGACCATGCACATTCTGGGGGAGCTTTTCCCATGATTGATGTATTTGTTTACCAGGCTCCTTACTCAAACGGGGCCGATCCTCCCTTTAATCAGAGGTGTGAACACCTTAATAGTTGTCAGAGCCCACATTAACCTCTTGATTAAAAGACATCCTCACACTTACCACTAAAGAAATACATGAAACAAATCAAATTTGTATTCTCAGTATAAACCCCACAATCGGCAAATAATAGCTTGGTGTTCATGGACTTGGCTCGTTGGGATTTCATCAAGTTGTGTCTTACAAGGGAAATGGATTTTTTTCCTATTTTTCCCCTTTTACCAGTGAGAGGGAAGGGTTTTGGTGGGCTGATTTTTTTTTTTTTTTTGCATTTGCCTAAGGGCAAAAAGCTCCATGAACATCATTTTTCACTCAACTTCTTTTGCCTGCTTATCTACCCTGGCTATTACTCTCTTTGGCTGCAGCAATATTACCAATAAAATAAACATGTCAAAATTCAGAAGCACAAACAAGTTCATCTGTGACACTAATTTTGCCTGGCAAATAATTCTCCTTGTTTCTGTAAGGGCTTCAGTTTCTTGTGGATTCAAAGCAAATTCATCTTAAATTTGATGCCTCCGTCTTATTTTTCTTTCCCAATCTCATTAGAGTAAAAATAGCAAGGATATCCATATGATTAAAGACTTCATGTGCAAGAAAGCAATCTGGTCATAGTGCTCCTTAGCTTTATGTACTTCTTTCTATTTGACAACATTAATTTGCCATCTGTCAGCTCAGTTACAGAGTTTACTTGCTGCTTGCTTGGCGTTCACCTCCCCCTTTTTCGTTGTCAGCTGTTTTTAATAGTTTGGCCTCCTTGAGTGGGCCATTTATGCAGATTTGAAACAGGAGAAATCCTAAAAACTGACCATATGGGAACCCACTTTGTACTCCCCAGGCTGGCATAGCCATGCACAGACCTCCTCCCCCTTCTAGGCATCCCCAGCACTTAAAAAATCCAATTTTTCTGTACCTCTGTAGCACCTGCCATCTGGGGGACTCCAGATCATCACACCATGGATACAAACAGATGAATTTTGCTCTCTTGGGCAGGTCAGCTGAATTGTCCAAGATTCCTGGGAGCTGCATTCAGCCCTGAATATGCAACCAGATAAACAGAAGAGATTGTTAAGATCACAGAAGGAAGGTGGCCAGAACAAAACAATCATGTCCAGGCAAACATTCACAGGACCCTCCAGCACCCAGGGGACCCTGGGGCCATGTCCTGCCCTGCCTGGTCCCATGGGCAGCACAAGAAAACCCAGAGCTGGTACTCATCTCACACAGACATCTGCAATAAAGGCTATGGATGTATCCTTAACTTATTTTTCAATCTTTTGTGATAATTGTTGGAATTCCTCACAAGGTTTCTTTTTCAGCTAAAAGTCTTCATTTTAGGAGAAAAAAACCAGGTTGCTCAGAGAAGCTGTGGATGCCCATCCCTGGAAGAGTTCAAGGCCTGGTCAGGGGAAGATTGCCTGCCCATGGCTGGGGGTTGGAACTAGATGTTCTTTAGTGTTCCTTCAAACCCAAACCGTCCCCTGATGGTTCTATGAAAAAAGCAACGCTTTACATCAGGGTTGGTATTTCCAGCAAAGGAAAGATGGCAAAGGTTTCCCAGGCCTGACAGCCCAAGCCCAGCACAAGCAGCCATGAGAAGATCACCCCAGAAAGGGAAGTCTGACTGTGAGGCAGAGCCAGAGCAACACCTCCAGCCCTGCTGCCCCGGTGGGAGCCCAGCCAGATGTGTGCCTGCCTCTGGGGCTGGAGAGGCCCTGTAATTTATAACACTCTCCAGGCTGCTCTCATTTACGTGGGGGCCAGTGCTCAGCTCGTTCAGACACAGTTCAAAGGCTGCCCCGAGCAGCTCTGCAGGCGGGGTGGCCACTGACCAGGCCCAGGCCAGCACCTGGCACCATCCACTAATCACACTTGGATCCACCCATGACTGTCTTGCTCAAAGAGGGCTGGTGGGCAACTGACTGCTCTAAAAGGCTACCAAATGGTAATCCCACTTCCTCCAGGTGCCCAGCAAGCTCGGCTTTGCATCACCTCTCTGTAATGCAGAGATACGCCCAGATTGATGGAGGGGGCAAAAATGTCCCACAAAGACACCTCAACAGGGTGTGAAGGTGACAAAGCTCATCCCATCATTGTCTGCCAAAGACATAACTTCAGGTGGGTACCAAAGGCAGTATTTCATAATTCTGAAATGTAATCTCTGCTGCAAACATTTCCAATATCAGCACACATTAGATTCAGGTATCCAAACATTTAAGAGAATCTTTTGGGACACCGTTGGCAGAACCCTGCCTTGTGTAGGCAACATGCTGGTATAGATGGCAGAAGTTATAATGGCAAAACAAATACATCAATGTTTTGACCCAACAGAAATAGTGGGAAAAAAAAAACATCAGCACGATGTTGGCAAAATGGGGCTAAAATGTTCAGTTTAAGGAAGCTGAGACATTTTTATTTATAGTAAGGCCTGACAGCTTTCAGGACATGCTGTCTTTACAGAGACTGGATTGATTTCAGAAGCTCATTCACTTGCACAGGGGTTAAGTGAACCAACCAGACCTCCACCTTCTTGTCTCTGGGAAGACTCATTAGCTGCAGGGAACTCAGTGTGAATGGGAGGTGTTTGTGAGGTATGGGTAATTACACCAGCACCTCTGAAATAAATCACCAAGCTACTGTTGATATGACTGCAAACCTGGAACTGATCCTCATTTTGGGCTGGGAGAAGGTCTTCAGCAACACTCTATAAACTACAAAGAAAAGAAAAGGAAATTGACTTTAAAAGCAGCATTTTAATAATACTGAGGTGTTGACAAAACCCTCAGAGAGCAAAGGAGCACCATCACACAGGATGGACTCACTGCTTAAGAAGTGGATCCTGGCATCTGCTTGGAGCTTTGCTGGGGACAGTAATTCAGTGGCTGAGTGACTGCTGCTGTCCTTGGTGTCTGGAGGAGATGCTGGGGTGGCAAACAGGCTGCAGGGGTTTATAAACTGGTACTGCCTGTGACACTGACTGTCCCCAATCCCTTAAATATCCATGATCCAGTCAATGACATCAGCAATGTTCCACACTTGCACATCCTGTGTAATACCACAGATGCCTCTGCTGCCCCCTCTTCAGCTGTGACCACCTCAGGGACAGCACAGGACACCTTCCAGTCCCCCTCCCCACATGGGCAGCAGCCACACCACCAGGACTCACTTTGTTTTAACTACAGGGACAAAAGAACTGCACTTACACATATTTTGGTTATGCCCTGTTATTTCTACCTACTAAAAAGGAAATTAAAACCCTTTAAGTAACTGAATTTTACGGATCTTCCTGTCCTGAACTTGTGCTGCTGTCCTGGGTCAGCTGCAGAGCAAGGTCCTGGCTGAGACTGCAGGAGAGAGACAGCACAGTCCAGCACTGCTCCCATGCTCTGTTCCTCCCTGCCTGACTTCACTCCCCTCGTCTCCCTCTCAGCCTTCCTTTCCTCAAACACTTTGAAGCCTCTTTTGCATCGTGGTTGGTTTTCAGATGTGCCATAAAAATGCACGTGCTGGGAATACTCTGGTTAAGATATGGGAATGCAAACACTGTGGAAATAACTTGGCTTTTGTTTTTCTTTTCCTTCCCTTTTTTCCTTTCTATAAATCCACTTTTCCACTTTTTTTTTTACTTCTTCAGTATGTTGGCACTCAGAACTTGCTTGGCCTGTTAATAGAAACAGGACTGAGGAGGGTCACAGAAATTATCTGTTTTGAGAAATGAGCAGAGGCTGCTGCAGCTCTCAGCCAGGACTCCAGCAGGTAATTCCGTGTGGAAGGACCTGCACATCCAAGCATTCTGCTGTCAGGAGCTCAGTGGCTGTGACCCATGACCCTCCATGCCGCTGCTGGCACAGCTTTCACACCCTGTGTGAAGCGTGTGCCCAGCCCTTGCCTGCCCATTCCTCTGCCCCAGAGGATTGCTCTCACCCATCTCCGTTGACTTTTGGCTGGCTCTTGTCCATGGGCCCTTTCCAGGCCCTCCCACATCCCTTCCTTCCCCCAGTTTTGAGGTGACCATTAGCTCTTGTGGCTGCCCACAGCCTTCTCCTCCGGGGTGCTCACTGTGCTCTCCCTGAGTGGCTGAAGCTGAAAATGCTTTTGCATCCCAACAGCACAGCTGAACCACCCTGGGGAGTCACTGCTGCATCTCCTCACTGCTGCACGTGGGCTGAGACACCCCCCAGGATCCTCACAGTGAGCCTCAACCCATCCCACACAACACTGAACACTTACAGGAGGAGGAGCAAGTTCATGGTACTGGCTCCCTCAGTGACCTTCACTATTGCATGCCCTGTGCTCTCTAAAAAAATCCACAAATATTTTACTAGCATTAGAGTTTGGGCTTTTTCAGTGCTTCAGAACCAAAAAGACAAATAGCATTTTCTTTCTTCCACCAGTGGCTCCTATTACTTCATCATCAATGTCTGCACCATCTTCAGGCCACCACACCCTGCCTCTGTCTTCACTCATCAAAGGAAGAAAAGACAAGTATTCCACTCATGTCACCTGACTCAGAGAGCCCAGCTGTCCTCGAGGGGCCTTGCAGGAGAGAATTCACTAAGGGCCAGGCCAACACTTCAGCCACTTCCCTTCTCCCAAAGTCTCACTCTTCCTCCTAGGAAGAAGCATTTTTCAGACCACAGTTTTTGTCTTTCTGGTAAAGAAAATGTTTCCATGTATTTTTTAAAAAAAACCCTCAAGATGTGATACCAATAAAAAAGGCAAAAAAGGTTTATTTTTTATGATCTGGACTTTTTATTTCCTGAATGTTTTGGTTTGGTTGGACTGTCATAGAATCCTGTATCACAGAATGGTTTGGGCTGGAAGGGACTTCATAGACCTTACAGCTCATCCCATCCCACCCCTGCCATGGGCAGGGACATCTCCCACTGTCCCAAGATGCACCAAGCCCCATCCAGCCTAGCCTTGGACACTGCCAGGGATCCAGGGGCAGCCACAGGTGACCCTCACAGGGAACGATTCCTTCCCAATATCCCATCCATCCCTGCCCTCTGGCACTTAAAGCCTTGTCCTGTCCCTTCATCCCTTGCCCCAAGTCCCTCTCCAGCTCTCCTGGATCCCCTTTAGTCACTGCAACAGGCTCTGAGGTCTCCCCAGAGTCTTCCCTTCTCCAGCATGAGCAGCCCCAGCTCTCCCAGCCTGTCTCCAGAGCAGAGGGCTCCAGTTGCTCTTCAGTTTTTCACTCTTCCTCATGGTGTTGGGGACATCTTTGTGCTGTTCTTGCAGTGCTTTGGACACTGACGGCTATCCCAAAACTCCTCTTGAAAGCAGAATAACACAAGGGTGATTTGAGCTCCTTTTCTCTGGCCTGTTGCAAAGTGCCTGGGGAGGTGCCGTTGTAGGCAGATCATAATTAATAATTAGCATTATTTATAGTGGGGCCTGCAGAACAGAATTGAAAGTGTCATCAGATTTTACATCCAAAATATTGTCTCAGTCAATCCTTTCTAATTCCCAGGCATTGCTGTGGGAAGATACAATTGCACATGTGAATACTTTCCCATGCCTCCTCTCCATGTGCCTATTTCCATGTGTAAAGCATCTGGGAATGCTCGTAGGGCCTCGTTGGAAATGCAGTGTGTGTGTGTAAATTGTTGCTTGTCTACATCTGTGTATCTAATTGCATGTGAAAATCACTACTTGAGTTGCATCAATGAAATACAACTTTTTGAAAATACAGCTTGCATGTGTTTCTCATTCATTTTAGTGAGGCACAAGATGATCCAGTTGAAAAACAGTAGCTAAGACCAGATGTTCTTCTGTTCCTACAGCGTGAGAGAAGCAGCTCAGCCCTAAGAAACTCAAAGCTGCTCAGCTTATGATACTTGCAGTATCATGGGAGAGAAAGATCACCTCCTCCAGTGGCCTCCCTTCCCGAGGACCCACTGCCAAAGGAAAATGGCAGGAGTTCACCTTTGCTAACAGGAATTTAGAATCAAACACCAAGGCTTCTTCAAGTGCTGATGAGCGATGGCTGGAGATGTGCTGTGGTCACTTAGTGGGTTTGGAGGCAACCAGGAGACATTCCTGGGGATACTCCTGGCCAGTTAAGACTGGACATATGGCAAAGGTTTAATAAAATATATGATGGGAAGGGTAACTTACACAGCTTTGCCAAACTGTCAGTTTTAAACTATGTGCCTAATTTCTAAACAATTGAGTTTTAAAGATTTAGTAACTCCTTGAGTTTTTCCACAGCTCTGCTGCTACTGTGGTCATATTTCCAAATTCAACGTACCTCTTACTCCTCCACTTAAAACATTCACTTTTCATTTAGACCTGCAGGAAAAACAAAATCTGAATTACTTTCAAATTATTGGCCAAGCTCAAAGAGACATCCCAGCCCTTTATAGGGTGCAGATAAAAGAGCTCACAGTCCCTGCTCTGCCAGGAAAAATGTTCACTTTCTGTGAAAAGCATTAAGAAATCAAATGAAACGCTTATTAAACTTTTAGATGCAAGAATTTGCGAATTGGACAACGATGCATGTCTATGTCAGACCCCTGAGATGAGATGGAGCCTGTCATAAACTGCTGCTGGATGCATAAATGAGACTCCCTGTGCCCTCCCCAGCTGCAGAGTAGGGAAGTAGGAGCTGGGGCTTGAAAGCACTCTTTGTGAAGATCAGCCCCAAAGACTTACATGGAAGAACCTTCTCTTTATTTACCAGCTTGCTGAGACTGACAAAGTATTTGATATCTTGGAGTCTCCAGCCTGAGAGCCTGGCTTGTAGCAATATTTGTCAGTGACTGTACCTGCTTTGCTATTTATTTTTCAGTGCCCTGACCTGCACATGTCCTCCTGTCCTGTTGACAAAGGACCTTACATGAAAGAATCTGCTCCACACTCTCCTCCCTTCCACCTCTTCCAAAACCCTCAAATAAGCCCATTCTGGGTGTTCTCTTCCAGGACCCATGAACCTAATGCTTCACTTTCCAAAGCAGCATTGGGTATTTCTTGGTCATCCCAAAGCATGAGTGATCCTTCTGAAGAGAGGTGTTTGAGTTGGCAGAGGCGCTCCCTGCCCCTTGCAGATGTTGGAAGTGCAGCAGCACCCGAGGGAGTGAGGACCCTTAAAGAGCTCTCCTTTTGCCCACCAGCTCTGAGGTCACCTTCACAAACACTTCCAGCCTGTTCTGGGCAGTCAAATCACGTCTCTGCTTATCAATGCCATGGACTTTACTGCTGCTGCTGATAAACCCACGAGCAGCTGGGGCTTGCAGAGCCCACTCTGAGTTCTAGCAGCTACAGAAAGCTTTTCACTTCTTACTGCTGAACTTACTGCATTTGGTCTATAAATGGAGGCAGGACAGTATCTCAGTTTATGAATGCAAATATGTGAATGGGATGGTTTCCCTAATCTCCCTTACAGGAAAACTGGCACCTGGATCCCACAGAGTGCTCTGGATGAAGGACAGTGTCCCTAATAGTATTCCCTGTTAAGCTTCCATGTTTCTACCTCTCATCTGGTTGTTTTGCCATGTGTTTCCATTCCCAGCTTTATGTGGCAGTTCAGATGATCTAAAATCATCTTTAAATGTCCTGGGACCTTTTCCATTTGCTGTGGGTGACTCAGCAATGTCACAATGATGAGAAAAAATGCCTCAAAAGTCCATTTTCTCCAGATGCCCACCTGGCTGACTCCCTCTCTCTGCTGCTTCCAGTGATGGAATGAAATCCTGACTATGCCAGGTACCTGGAAGCACTGAATTAACTTCTTTCGGAGCAATTTCCTAAGACTCAGCAGTCTTCAACCAAGTAGGCTCTGGCAGAATGGTGGTCAGAATCTCCCTCCACTCATTCAGAACATGTTATTGCTGGTGTGGGAAGTAGATCCAGCCGACCAGTACTGCCTGCTTCCAAAGAAAATACTCACTTTACTGTATCTGGTGTTTTGAAATGTATGAAAATAAATTATTTATTATCATGACTTTAGGGCTGAACCTGTTTATATGGGCTTGCATCTGTCTGATCTGAAGACTGAGTCACTGACTGACAGACACCCTCTTGGCTGGTCCCATTACTTACATTATGTCCATACTGTTCCAACAGCTTAAATAAAAATAGCAAGCTTGAAACCTCTCCTCTGTTGGCATTTCTTCATAGAGACAGGGTGTTTCTTAAAGAAACATCAAATCACTCTTAAAGAGGTCAGATGTGCAGGGTGAAATGGCAGAATTAATGGTGAGACTCCCTTGGGTTGCAGCCCAGCTTTAGCCCCCTCAGCTGCTGTGCTGGATGCCAAGAGAATGGGTGAGGAGGTTTGGACGTTCAGAGCTTCCCACAAATATCAGTCAATGACAACTCAATATCTGCTCCAGTCCAAAACCTGCAGCCCTTCTGCCCCTGCCAGCCACTCCCACATCTGGCAGCTGGGGCAAACTCAGGAGTAGTGTTTCCATTGACACCAGGTTAATTCTTTTTCCTCCTTTTCGCTTTGTTCTGCCTCAGAGCAGTGAAGACTGGAGTGAGAGCTGCAGAGGAGCTCCTTGGAGAGGGAGCCTGAGGAGAGGTGGGACTGCAGCAGAACTCTCCCATCCCTGTGGCAAGGATAAAGAACTGGGGAAATGTGACTCAGTAGAAATACAATTTCTTCACTCTCCCATCCAGCCAGGTGCAAATGTCTCACCTCTCAGGGCAGAATAAGGGGAATCCAGGCTGAATTTGAGTAGTTACAGACTTGCAGACATTTAAGGATTTGTACCATCAGTGCCATTTTCTGGCTTCCTGACTTTCCATTAGTTTGTAACCTTTAAATCTACATTTCCTGAATTTATTTTTCATCTCATCATTGCATCACCAACATTACTTGAAATAACCTAACACCTATACAGAGCCTCAGGTGTGAATTAGAAGGGCCCTGGATGGGCAGGGAGAGGTAAAAAGGCCTGAGGCAACAGGTGAAATGCTGGCCCTCCTCCTCATTTACTTGACTGGGTAGAAACTGAAAGCGGCTGACAGCAAATGCTGCCTCCTATAAAAAAGCCAGAAGTCTTGGCACAACTGGCAGCATTTCCAAGGGCCTGGGCCCCCAGGTGGCTTTTCTGGGATATACTACAGCCATAAAAGCTGCTGGTGTAGAAGCAGGAGTAAGTGAGCACGAAGAGCCTTGGACATTTTGAAGATCAGAGGCAATTTCATCACGGCAGACCAGTTATGGTGTTAGGGAGAATTGGCCACCTCATCATCTCCTCCTGGAGACTTCACTACAGATGCTGATGATGCCATGATAAGAAAGGGCTTGTTCTAGGACTCCAGTGAGCCTTTGTCCCCTCTCAACACTGCAGGGGCTGCAGTTCCTTACCCAGCCAGTCCTTTGGATGACTACTTTGCAGTGTATTGAGACCACAAAGAACTGGTCACACAAATTGATGCTGCAATACCCACCTGAGTGTCTGTCTGCCAGGCACCAAGACAAAACCAAACCACAGCCGTGCCTTACCGCTGCTGGTTTGGATCGTTCAGCATTTTCATTCCAAATGCTCTGTTTGTGATTATATATCAAATATATCAGATGGTCTGTGGTGAGCACTGTGACTGGCCTTATGTCCCAGAAGAACTCTTAATTCAGTGAGTAGAGCCACTGTTGGGCTGGAGGTACAGGGGATCAGCCAGGGGTTTTCCAAAAAATACTCATCTTTAGGTATCTGAAACAAGTCTGATCACCATTTCTCCCTGCTTTCACAGACTATTTTTAAAGGAGAAGAAGCAATTCAGAGGAGCCTGGACTTCTGCAGCTAAGGAGAACTTCCAAAGATGAAAATGATCACACACCTCGGAGCTACAGCCAATATCTAAGTGAGTACAATATTCTCCATTCGCTGTGCATTTGCAAGCATAGAGGACCACGAGTAGGATGTGTGTTTGTGGTGGAGGAGGAATGCAAGCTATGCTCTGTGTGGATGGAATATGCCTGGTGCTGAAAGCTGTGGGATGGAAGAATGAATGCAGTTGTATTGGAAGAAGGAGGAATGCTTACAGTATTTTGTGTCCTCAAATATGGATTAGCTTGGAAAGGGATGTAAGGTGGGAAAGACATATCCTGAACACCTGTTTCTACATCTGTATGTTTTTTAACTCAATTTGGAGACGGCATGCCCTGCTCCTCGCTCTCTGTCCTTCTTCTGCATTTAGGTCCTGTGCATTTCATGCAAAAGTTCCTCCTCTTGTGGAAGTCACCTGTCTGTCCAAGAGTGCAGTGGTGTCCATGTGCAGGTGTGAGGGCTGTGGAGACTGGGCACACATCTGCCTACGGGAGCACAGGAGAACTGCAGCAGCAGAAATCGCCCACCCTGGAACCAAAGCCCCTGCTGCTTCTGCTCTGAGTGGGCTCCATGCCCGCTGACTTTGTTCATGCTGGTTGGCTGCTGCTTTCATGGGATCACACAGACCCCCAGAGTGGGTGAGGCTGAAGGGCCCACAGGGGCTCCCCCGGTGCCAGCAGGGCCATCCCAGAGCACAGGGCACAGCAGTGTGCCCACACAGCTCTGCAATATCCCCAGCCAGGGACACTGCACGGCCTCTCTGCACAGCCTGCTCAGGGCTGGGCACTGCCCAGGGCAGCAGTTCTGCCTCCTGGGCAGGGCAATGGCCGGGCTCAGGCCCTGCCCGTGGCTCTGGGGCCATTGCTGGGCCCCGGAGCAGAGCCCTGCCCGGAGCCCTCCCTGCAGCCAGGGACACCCAGGGACACCCAGGGACACCCAGGGACACCCAGGGACACCCAGGGCTGAGGGCCCCTCTCAGCCGGGCTCCTCTGGAGGCTGAGCAGCCCCAGCTCCCTCAGCCTGGCCTGGGCACCGAGATGCTCCAGGCCCTTCCTCGGCTGCGCAGCCTCCGCCGGCCCCGCTGCAGGAGCTCCCTGGCCCTGCTGTGCTGAGGAGCCAGGGCTGGGCACGGCACCCAGAGGTGCCCCCAGGGCTGGGCACGGCACCCAGAGGTGCCCCCAGGGCTGGGCACGGCACCCAGAGGTGCCCCAGGGCTGGGCACAGGGCCAGGAGCCCTCCCTGACCTGCTCTTCCCTGTGCACCCAGGATCCCACTGGCTTTCCTTCCACAACTCAACCTGCCACTGAAGTCAGTGGGAATTTGACCAAGTCGAGGTATTCAGGATGGACTCTTTGGGGGATGCAATTCTGGCAGCCACATTCCCAACGTCCCTCACAAATAAGGGACGTAATAAGTTTGCAAACTATTCTTACGTCTGTCAGCAAAAGAAATTGAATTGATTTATCAAGAAGCCAGAGCTAAAAGTCTCTCCAGAGGCAGTGGAAATATACGCACTTTCACTGACCTCTGAAAATACATGATTTATGGGAATATGCACTTATTTACCTAAATTCCCACAAACTGACCTGAAAAGATCAGCCCTTGATCTGTGGTGGCAAGGGACTCTACAGAGGTAAAGTCACTGAAGGAGAAAGAAGCAAAAACAGAATCAAATGAAAAAGTATTATTGAAAACCAGAAATGCATTGAAGGCATAGAAAGTAATTTTTCCTAAGCAGTGTAACAGAATCTGGCTTGGCACTGCTGTAGGGCTGTGGATGGACACAGACTTGTCTTCAAGTGAGTTTGGTTTGGCTGTTGGTAATTAGGAACTTGAAAGGAAATTTGGAAACACAGTAATAATAATTTCAGCTCGGAAATGCTGCAGCTCCCCAGACCTATAGCCACATTCCTGCTGTCTGTTCCCAGGGAACCTCCATGCACACCCCTCCACAGAGTGCTGGACTGGATGAAGTCAAACTCCACTCTGGAAAGTAATTTTTTACAGGATGGCTCCCACCCCTCAACGCTCTGCTGGGTATCTGGTTGCCAACTCTTCCTAATGGATCACAGAAATGTTTAGGCTTGAAGATAAATTCTTTTATGAAAAGCTCTATGTTCTCTCATGGTATTTCCAACAAGATGACAGACTGACTCTCAAGATATCCAATGGAATAATTTAATGCATTAGACTGGAGACAATGTAGTGCCTCCCTCCTGGACAGATCGAGAGTTTTGTTCATTCTGTAAGATTTGGACCTGAGATTCAGAGGGTGCAAATGAGATGCACACGCCTGCTTATCAGCCCCCACAGCAAATGCTAGTTCTTAAGTGTTCCTTCAAAAAAGACTGGATGAAATTTAACCTTCTTCCTTGCAGTCCCAGCACAGCCAGCTCCCTTGAATTCAGTCAAGAAATATGAAGAAAATGAACCATTTCAGATGTCAGATCCAAAATATGTGCCACTCCACATGTAAAAAAAAGCATTGGGAAAATAATGTGGGCCACCATCAGTTTTGATCTGCGCTGTTTCAGCTGATCTGGGATCTTGTATAACCTGGGAATGAAGGAAAAAGTAAAAGCCCGGAAATCATCAAAAGGAGATCAGAAAAAAATCTGCAAATTCATTTGTCCAAAGAGTGAAAAGTTGGTCAGGCCATGCCCCGTGGTGTCTCTGAACCAGGGCTGATGTTCTGTCATGCTCCAGAGTCTCATCTGAAACCACTCTTTGATCTCCTCATGGTGTTCTAAATAATTAAGCTGTACAGTCCATCAGGATCAGGCCATGAGACTTTGAAGGCAGATTTGGATCTGGACTCTGTGGGTTTGGCTCACTCCTAGGCAGAAGTGAAAATGTTCTTGGTGGTCTGATCCAAGACTCCAGCAAACAGGTGAGTTGGCTTTGTGCAAAACCACTGCACAGTTCTGCATGATTGGCACCTTTCACTTAGAGATCCCTGAGCTGCATTAGTAGCCAATGAATGACACTGCCAAAGGCTGGGAGAGATTTGCAAAGAAGTTGGCTCTGTTCAAGGTGGAGGTTCTCTCATTTTCATGAACCCAAACCCACACTGGAACAGAAAGTAAAAGAATAAAGTACCTACCCAGCCCCTGACAGCAAGGAGGATGCCATTCATCTTAAAACAAACAAAAAAATCCCCCTTAATGTGATAATCTTACAATAACCAATTATTTCAATGGAGAAACAACACCAAGAAGTATCCTGGAGTCAGAGGCATGAACTTGCAGCTGGTAGGTCAGTGGTAACATATCTTGTTTGAACAAGTCTGACAAAGATCTGCTGAGCAATATCCACCAGGGCCAGCGGTGCTTGGCTCTCTGCATTGTGGTGCAGAGATGGACGTGGATTACAGGGTCACTGCTCCTCCACCCACACCAGCCAAGCAAAACGAAGCATGGCCAAGCCTTCTTCAGCTGATGGCAAGGGGGAAATGCTGAAAAGGCCTAAAAATGGCTGATATGGATGAATTAGAAGGAGGTGGTTGCAGTAACAATGATGTGAAGTGGCATGTCCAACGCTGCAGCCAGCACAACCCTGGTCCAGCCCCTTCTTCCTCTCCAATGGCCTCCATGCTGTATTTTAATGTGTGCTGCAAAAAATCACCAGAGCGTGTCCAGCCCACAGTTGTGTCAGGGGATGTCTGCACCACAGACTGCCGAGGAACCTGGATCAGCTGTGAGTGACCTCATCAGGGCCCCTCTGGCCTCAGAACTTGCTTTGCACAACCAGTTTCTTACAGTATTTTTGATGCTGGTGAGAGCATTCGCATTGTGACAGAGCTGAGGTGTCTGAGGCCAGGGAGCTGCTGATCCAAACACACCTGCCCTCACAATCTGGGAAGTCCACAGCAAGTGGATGTGGAGAGATAGGGCAGGCTGAGCACACACAGATCACCTGGAGATCTGCACTGTCTTAGGAAATCCCTGCTGCTATCAATCCCAATTATTAGCAGAATGTGAAGGAAAAGGGAGAACAGGCAATCACATTTTTTTTTTTTCTGTTTTGAAGGAGAGTTTTGCCCAGCTGTCATCCTGAATCAGAGAACAAAAGTTTCACTGGATGCAGCCAGTGCATTCTAATATTTATTAGTTAGGCTATGAAAAGGAGTGTTCTTGTACATAGAAATCCAGCCATGTTTTTGATGGGCAGTTCCTAATTAATTCATTTGACAAACCAGGCCTACAGTGAATGAGATTTTGGCAATAAAACCCTTAGATATCACTTAGAGCAACTTAATCTATTTGAAGATAAAGGTTAGATGGCAAGATCAGCATCAAATTTATGGGATGAGACCATTTTCTAGGCTGTATTCTTCCTGCAAACCCACAGCAAGGCTGTGAAGCAGCACATCATATTGGCCTTTCCCAGTGTCTGTGAGCAGGGACGAGATAAGGGCAGCACAGCCATTGCAAGATCACTTTGAACTGGGAAATGCAGATTCATTCAAAGGCCAGCAGATATCTTTTAAACTAGCTAAGAACATCCCTCCCTCAGTCACAAGAAAGAACTCATAAAAAGGTAGAGGAACTGATAAAATATGAGACCAGCATCATTATGGTCCAGGACCAGGAGGATGAGATGGCTGAGGGTGGCTTCCAATTGCAACTGAAGAAGTGAAGGGATGCTGTGAGGCACAGCTCAGTGATTACAACCAATTAATGCAGAGTAACACTCTTTTCAGTTCCTAGGTGTTGGGTTGGCACTATGGATGACCCAAGAGAGAAATCTTAACATGTTGTGAGGGTGGTATGTACTCAAAAGCTGAAGGAAGTCACAAAAAAGAGACTGATACTTCTCCCTTCCTAGCTGTGGCTGATGGCTGATTCCAGTCCTGCTCCTTCTCTACTGCATCTTAGAAAATAGCTTTAAAATTAATCAGATCTTGGACATCCAGCATGGGTACTGCTCCAGCAAGTAGCCGTTTATTTTATAAGGGGATTTAAATATTGTAAAACTGAATAAAATGCAGGTGTTTCCATTACAGACAAGTGAACCTCATGTAAGCTCTATAAAGACGTGACTTCCAGATTAAAAGGACTTAGCACAGTTTGTTCTGCCCTGGTGGAGAGGTGGATTTTTGAATCAGCTTGGGCAGAATTTTCTTTTGTGTTGTGCAGTCCCAAATTCCACCCTCTGCTCTGCCTGCTCACCAAGGAAAGATGTGCAGTGAGGCAGCTGGTGGCCATATTGACATCTGCATGATTCTGTTAACTTGGAAATTTGGCTGAGTAAGTTCAACACCAGATTGCCCAAACACAAATAATTTCCATCTAACATCTGGACCCTCCATGCTTTCTGAGAAGGATGGACTCTAAACCCACATTGTGCTACTATTCAGATGACCCAGTCCAGGTTGCTGCCAAGGGATACTGGGATTAACCAAAGGAGGAGCATAAATACATGTGAAAAATAGATTTTCACACTGGATTTTGGTATCAAGGAAAGAATTCCAAATACCTCTTGGAAAGCTTCCCCAATGACCGAACCCAAACCTTCTTGCCCATGCAGGATCAGCCTCCTTAAGAAGAAGGACTCTATGGAAAGCCTTACAACATGGTATAAGACAATTAATGAAACTTCACCAGTAAAAATGAACAGATAGTCAAGGTAATACCGGTTAATTATTAAATATATAATCAGTGTAACCATGCCCTCTAGAGGACTAAGTTTACCTTCATAGAGACAAAGCCAACCCTTGGGTCTGAAATCTGGGAAAAAGGCATTTTGGATGTTTGCATTCCTTCCACATCTGAATCTAGACATGAATCACGATTTCCTCACTGGCACCATACCCAACATACCCAAGATGGCACTGATAGGTGAGCTTTACCTTTTGTAGCCACCTGGTGTCTCTGCCAAACAATCCATTCAGCTAATCCCCATCCAGACATCAAAGGTCTGATCCAAGGTCTTAATCTCAACCAAAGGGAAGGCCACTTGCACACCCTTGACTCAACATGTTGAGTATTAAATAAACAGTGTTCATGTTCTTACCTCCTGCTTTCCCAAAATTCCTTTTCTGTTCTTTTCTGCATTCACTGGCAATTTCCCCAACTTTCCTTGGTCAGTGTGGTTTACATTCCCAGCTGGCTTGAGCTGCAAAAATGCAAGTGAGCTCCATGTGAGTGCAGTTTGTCTGTGGTGGCTGAGATGGCCCCAGTCAGACGGGGTGCTGGGGGCAGGACCAGCGGCGTCCGTGGGGACCCAGCTGCACCACAGTCCTGAAGGAGCCAACAAATGCTTGAGAAATTATTTTTTGGCCTGAAACATCCACATTTTGAGATCAGAACCCACTACTGTGAGTGTGTGAGCCACAAACAAGCAGCTGTGTGCCAGCTGCTTTGGAAAACAAAATCTGGAAAGGAACAGGGAAGGGTCAAAGATATAACAGGAAGTAATAGAAAGGAAGTTGTTCCTTATCATTCCAGCAGGTTTCTGGCCAGAACCAGCCCATGGATGCAGGGCTGGAGTGTGGCTGCCATCCAGGCTGCTGAGGGACACATACACAACCAGGAGGTCCTGCACTTGCTCTTTAGCAGGGAATATTTTGACATCTTTTCCATGGCACCTTACCTTGTGTCCCAAGTCATGCTGCTCCCCACGTGTTCAAGGACAGAGGTAGTTGGAGTGCAGCTGCAATTCAGTAGTTACATTGAGTGAACCTGAAATGGTTGGGATGTGGAATTTTCAGAGGCTGTACCATCAGCTTTGCCTTTGTCTTTGAGTCTGTGAGACACCAAATATGCTACAGCTGTCAGACGTCGGTTTTCAAACCCACTCTGGGGATGTTTTCTTTCTGTTTTAAATCCCACTTTATGGTATTCTTTTTTTCCCCGACTTTTCTCTCAGTACAAGAATATGTGTTTTTTCCCTTGGTTACTTTGACTTTGCTGACCTGGTTTCTTGCCTTCCTTCGGAAATGTTGAAGTGTCTCGGCGATGGAGAGGATGAATCAGTGGACATCCAGCGGGTCTGGGAAAACCACAGCAGAAAGGAGTGTGTGGGGAGCAGAGAGGATCGCAGAGCCTTTGGAAACAGCTTGGCGCTGGAGGGTTCTATCATTTTCCCTTTTCTCCCTACATTTTCGTTAGCAGCTGGCATTGCTGCCCTGAGCAGACGCTGCCCTTTCTCTCCATTCAGGCTCGTGCCCAGTTTAAAGGACGACACTCAGAACATTTCAGTGGCAGCTGAACACACAATGTACTGCAGACTTTCTGTCAGTGGGAAGTTCTGGGCGTGTTGGGAAGAAGGATGATTTCCTGGGAAGGTGCAGATCCGGCCCACAGAGAGGGCTGAGCACGGAGGCACCCAGGTTTAAATTCCTTCTTGGAAACACCAAGTGCCTCATTTTGGGATCCTGCTCTGCCGTTCAGTGCTTGGTCACAGCCTACTGTGGGTACAGCCATTGGCTTCAGCAGCAACAAACACACCTGAGAAACAGGCAGGGGCTTGGAGATAGCTCATGAAGTGAGAAAACAGCCACCTTGGTCAAGTGAATTATATGGTATAAAGGGTATTGAACATTTGGCACACAAATACTTAATCAATGCAGAACAATGTAAGACAATGGTCTAAGAATTAATTTTTCAATTAAAATAGAGGATGTAATCTTCAGACATACTCCCTAACAAATGTTGGGAGTAATATTCTAACATATTTTTTATTCTTTTTTAAAAGCCTTTTCCAGAGAAACAAGTGAATGAAGTATAATTTAGGTGAAAATCATTCCTCAGAATTAAACATCCTGTGTCTTGGCTCTGGGGCAGGCATGCACAGCGTTTGAAGGATTTTGAGTCATCCTCCTGATTTCAGCCAGGTTAGTCGTATCTCAGCCTAAGCTCAGCCGTAAGGACCATGTGCCATCAGACTTTTTATTTCCACAAAGAGAAGCAGGTTCACGCTCAGATTTCCAAAAGATCTGTCCATTAAACCAATCTCCACACCTGTACCCTGAGTGTTGTACAAAATGCTGTATAAAAATGCAGGTAGACTTATTGCAAACAAGGGTTTTTTCTCCTACAATCAGTTGAATCTGAATCAAATGAATGGACATGTTGAAACAAGGACTGAAAAACAAGAGTGTAAGAGTTACATAAAGTGATAGTAGCACTGCTAGGGTCAAGTAACGTTCTAGACCTTTCTCTGAAAGGAGTGAATATTTTTTGAATTCTGAATATTTGATACAGCTACAGTGACTGACATTCTGGTTTTATTGCATTACTAAATCACATTATAAATTAAATTTAAAGGTAGTTAACAAAATAATCTTTATGTCAAATGGGTGAAATGTGGGTTCACCCTTTGAGAATGTCATTCTTTGGTTTTGTAGTGTCCCTTAAAGGCTAATCTAAAAGAAAATTAAATTAATTTCATGCTCACCACCTTTAAATTGCAGAAGTTAAAACCTTTCAGGACTTGCCAATTACTAAGGAAACTTCATAGCTGGATTATTCCCAAATTGCACACCCTTTATTTTAACCACTAAAGGCAAACACATGGTTTTGATGGGTCGTAAAAGAACAGGTTGCTTTTTCAGGATTGAAAGAAGCTGTAATTACTTCCCTTGTTTGGTGACTTCCTGATTTACTTAGGTTGTTATGGGTGATCCCATTCTGCTGAGGTAATTGGAGCTGCTGGAGTGCAGTCGATGACCTGAGGGAATGACTGGTGGCTTTTCAGTCTGGGTGACTTGCACCTAATGAGTGGAGTCGCTTCCCAGGAAACCAGGACACTCTGACTGCCCTAAGTGCTCGGTGTGTGTACTTTAAAGGCTTATGTTTCACAGCCCAAGCAAATTATGCCACTGATTTTCTGAAACCAAACTAAGTCAGCTCCAGATACAGGGAAAATAAAGGTGTTTTCTTCAGGCAGGAATAGGAGAAACAGGTCTCACCAGGGAGGTGAGCCTCAGATATTTGTCCAGAGAACCAAATGCTGCCATACCAACCCAAGGAGGTGAGCAAGAGTTCTCGAATCAGTTCTTGTCTGTAACTTGATATATAATAAAACATGATATAGAATAAAACATGGTTTCAATGAGACGTTGCATGGTTGCAATGAGTGGGTTATTCTAGTAAGAACTGGACTACATACGGGTCAGAAATGAAACCACTTAAGTTTTCAAAGGCCAGCACGGACTGGGTGAGGGCATTGTGCCTGAGTCATCCTCGGAGGAGACAGAGTTGCCTGCAGTTGTCCTCTCAAGGGGACCCCCTCAGCTGAGGTCCCTTCCATCCCAGCAGATGACACAGGCAGCCAGTCACCCGCTTGGCAGTGCTCCCCACAAAAGGCATTTTTGGCACTTGGCAGTGCCCTGGTTTAGCTGTAGCTGCTGCTTGTTTTCGTTTCTGCAGTTTTTCAACTGTGTTATATTACCTTTCTGTTCAGGACAAACTCAGACTTGTTGTGTGCTGTCTGAAGTTGGGATACACGATACAAACCTGTGACTCCTGATCCAGGGTATCCTGGATCTCAGGTGCTTTGGAACTCATTCTGTCTTGGCATATTGTTGCTTGGAGCTCAGTGCTCCAAGAAAACTGATAGGAAGAGGTAAAATCAGCCAGCTCTGAGGATAAGAATCCTGTGTCATGAGTCACACTCAGCTTCTCCCATATGACCCAGGATAGCCTGGTGGATCTATCCAGGTCTGAAATCTTTTAAGGGGTGTGAATACACAGAGGAGGTACAGTGAGATAAAGACCATTTACACCACTGCATAAATTCAGTTTACATCACCTTAGTCTGTTACTCAAAGAACAAAAGCTCACGTGCTTCTATTCCAGGGGAGAAGCAATAGGCAAAGACTGAGGGGTAGCTGAGATGGTGGTGGTGAACACCTAAACTGATCTCCCAGTAACTCAACCCCAGATTCATAATCTCTGCTAGGTTCAGACATGAGGATGTGAGTGTGCAAGGACAGCCCAAAATCCAGGTCTCAGCATCTATGGACTGATGTTAGAACAGCCAGCAAAGAGCTGGTCCATGGGATACCTTCAAAGTGGCCAGAATTTGCTAACACTTAAACCACCCCAATCTTACAGCATGCTAATTCAGAAGTTATTTCAAGAGACATCTTACTCACTGCAAGGGACTGCAGACATTTACAGCTGACCTTCCCCAACACCTGCTGACACCAACAGAAGGTCTCACATACTGCATCCAGATGTCTTGCATGGCTGGAAAAGGCACAGAGAATACAGAATCCTCCAGAAGCCACCGTGGAGTCCCTGGAAATACAAGTGGCCAGGTCATCATGGCCAAGTCTCACTCCCTCGTCTTCTCCTTCTCAAAGCTCAACTGAAAACCTTTTCAAAATACTAGAAAACCTGGACATTTCTTTAAAGCATGCTAAGAGTTTGAGCCTTCCCTACCAAGTCACATTTCCAGTGGCTGGCACACAAACTAGATGCAAGATCATCCATTGTAACACTTTACATCAAAATGTAAAATGAAAATTAGTGATTGAGGAGAGACTTCCTAATGCAGGGAGCTCCAGGAGCCTTTGTTCAGCTGATCAGCTGAACAACATCACCATCAAGGACTTAAAAATGATCTGAAGAACAAATCCTTTTAATTCATTATGGATTCTGATATTCATAGTGATATTCCCTCATAGAGAGGGAAGGAGAAGCAGAGCAACTGCTGATGATACTGAAATAACATTTACAGAAGGCAGGAGTTAAAGCAGAAACCTGAGCCTGGGAGGGCACACGCACCCCGGAGCACAGGCAGTGGGGTGAGGGGGAAACCCAGAAAAGTGATAATGCAGAGACAGATAATAAATTGTAGTTTGCACTGCTGTGTATCAGGGCAAAAGAATCCTATCTATTAATTGGGGCAGATCAAATATCTTTCTGTGAGGTAAAAAGGCACGTCCGGCTCCCCCCGTGCCCCCGGGACTGTCAGCACCACCAGACCCCACACCTCCAGACCCCAAACTCGGCACACGCCAGCACGTGGAGGTGAGGCTGGGAGTGAAGATGCCACCCACAGCCTCCAGCTTCTGAAAGCAGGAATCTACACATCTGACACTGATCAAACCCTCAGAGCCCATTGCCCTCTGAGTTCCCAGCCTGGCCAAGAGCTGGGGAGGCAGAGCTGTCCTGGTCTCTGGGAGGGGCTGTGGGACACCAGAGCTGTGTGTCAGACCCTGCTGTCATTTCACCAGGAAAACCCTCCCACCTCCCCTTCCCACGTCAAACAGCCTTATGGGAAAGCAATGTCCAGAATCTGGGAAGAACTGGAACATCAGTCCCACGTGGGTGAGCAGAGTGGTTTGGGTTGGAAAAGACCTCCAAGATCATTGAGTCCAACTGTTAACCCAGCACTGCCAACCCATTCTTAACCTACCATCCCAGGTGCCATATTTATAAAGCTTTTAAATCCCTCCAGGGATGGTGACTCCATCACTGCCCTGGGCAGGCTGTGCCAGGGCTGGATAACTCTTTATGTGAAGAATCTTACCCCAATATCCAATCTAAACCCGTGCTGGTGTAACTTGAGCCCATTTCCTTTTGTGCTGCCTCTTGTTCCCTGGGAGCAGAGCCTGACCCCCACCTGGCTGCACCTTCCTGTCAGGAGCTGTGGAGACTGAGACGGTTCCCCCTGAGTCTGTAGAGCCTATGGACATCCACTGCAGCCCTCCAGTTCTGTGACTCATCCCATCATGTTTCCATAAGTAATTAGTGACCTTAAAGGATGAGGTTTGGGATTATCTTGTTTGGTTACTGTAGAATTAACAGCTGTAGAATTTATCAGCTCCCAGGGAGAGATGTGTCAAAAGCTACTGGAAAATCCATCAAGTCAGCAGTTACCTGGGATCTTTGTGGCCTTCAAGGAGACAGCCATCACCAGCCAGGCCAGCTGGAGCTCAGGCTGTGCCCAGAAGAGGCCCAGCACTGTCCATGGATGGCACAGCCTGAGCCCTCCAGGACAAACACAGGCTTGGGACAGAATCCTCCTCCCTTTTACAAACCTCCCTGAAGGAGCAGGCACCGCTGGCAGCATCCCTGGGGGAGCTCCCAAGTGAGGGAACAGATGCTCTCTGCTTCCCTGCCCACCTCCCCTCCAAACCGATCTGCCATGCCCAGAAAGAGAGTAGGGGAGATGATGATTAATAGCTTTGTTTACTTTTTCCTGATCTGTTATAATAGGCAAGGAGATAACATTTGTTGAAATACAGATCTGTCATAAAAATAAGCAACCAAAAATACAAGTAAAACAAAATAGTCTTCATGTCTTAACTTTCCAGATGTAAGTTTCTGAGTTCCCACTTGGGTTGTTATTATTATTATTACTACTATTACAATAATAATAGGATTCCCAGTCATGGAGTGGGACCAGCACTCGTTTAGAAGCACAAGGCTGGAGAGCAGAGGTGAGTGCAGCCAGCCAGGGGAGCAGATGTTGCCTCGCCTGCTTTTTTCAACATGCTGAGCTCTCATAACCACCAAGTCCCCTGGGGACCCTCGGCAAGGCCAGGCAGGCTGGTGGGAGCCTCACTGCACAGGGGACTCCAAATCCTCCTCTAGTCACAGATTCTGAAAGGCTCAGCCACACAGAAAGGAGGAGGAGGAGGCTCAGGAGCAGCCTCAAACCTCCTTAAGGCATGTCCCATCCCTCTGTTGCTTTCCCTCCAAACAGGGGTTTAAACTGCAAGGTCTGGAGCCAGGCTCAGGTGGTTTTGGTGCTCAACTTTCCCCCCAAACCTGGGTCAGTTTAATGTTGGGGATTTGGCCCCTGTTTGTCAATGAGAAGGGCTTGCTGCAGACTTTGGATCTGAATTCATCCCTTCCCAAACTTGTGTGGGAATGCTCCGACCCATCTCTATTTGTCTTGGGTAGGGGAGTCGCTGTGATGCTCTGCAGTGGAACTTTCCACCAGCAACAACACAAGAGACAAAGAGCTCATGCTCTGACCTTTATGAAACTATTCCTTAACAAAATTTACTCAAGTAAAGAATCCACAGTCCTCTTTGGTTTTACTCATTTAATTGATACAGACGTAAAATATTTCGCGTTGTTTTAATAATAGTTTGGTTTTCTGCTATTTAAAAAAAAAAAAAGTTCATTTCTCCAAACATATTTTTAGCAAAAATATTTTGCTTGAGCTTTTTTCCTCTGCCTTCAAAGGCTGCTGCACAGTTCTGGGGTGCTAAATACTAAACTCACATTCTATCACTCCATCTCCTCCCATTTGGATGGTAATCACAGGATCTTGATGCCAAACTCTGGAAGATATTTTTTCCAGCAGCAGCATCTGGCTTCTTGGCAGACCCCGCGAGCAGTTGTGCTGGCAGCAGTGGGAGCTGCCTGAGTCTGTCATGTGTTTAGGCTGCTGCAGAGCTGTCTGAACCGCCTTGTTGCCTTAGACACCGTGTTCTGCTGACTTCCATCCCACTCTGATCAATTTGTACTCTCTGGTAACGGAGCTCTGCCGATCCTGACGGGATCTCTGCAGAGTTTCTCCAATCAAGAATAACAACGGATGTTTGTGGAGCTCTTTTCAGCCCACCAGAGCCCAGCTCCTGCTCCTGCAGACAGAAACTGCTCCGTGACCTCTGCAGAGGGATTGGTTTGTGTTGGATCAGGGGAGCCTTGGGCCAGCAGGAGACCCTCGAGGGCCAGGCCCTCTCCACTGCCCTGCCCCATGCCAGGAACCCTCTGACTAATTCCTGTCACGGGGAGACCAATCCTCCCTGCAAACTGACTCACACAGTTCATTCCAGCAGCCCCTTTCTGCCTCCCGAGTACCTTCAGTGCTCTGGTGAAGGCAGAGGAGGGATCCCCACTCCTGCTTCACAGGCTGGCAGGGGAAAACCTGGCACCTGACTTCCTTCCGTGCTGGAGATAGGTAGTGAAATACAGATGAATAAAGAGTGGATTCATTTCCTGCAAGGCAAATACTTGTACTTAATTCCTGTTTCTGGAGAAAGATGCATCGGAATAAAACCCCCTCTGCTCAGCCATATAAGCCCTGTTAAACCTGAATTTCTCTCTCATTTTCATCTACTCAAAAACCCACCAGGGTGCTCATCCAGCTCTCCAGACTGTAATTAAGTCTTTGCCCTCCTGCTCCCATGGCTGGAAACCACTGCTTTAAGAGGCATATTTCTTTAGATATGCACTTTTCTACTATAGGCTCAGTATTTTATGGGAGGATGAAGAGTTTATTTTATGACATGGTTGTTAAAGATTTCATTTCACACCAGAAAGTCCCTGAATGGAAATGCTAAAGCCCAGAATTCTACCTGTGGCTCGAAATGGCTTTGATTTAAGAGATCCATATTTTGTTAAGGCTATAACACTTATTCCAGATTACCTGCCTTGCTTAGTTTTAAGAACACAGGTCCAGAAAGGTGCAAATTGGTCCAGAAGGAAAAGGTGAGGCTCTGTTCTAAACGTATGAAAATATTAATAATAATCATCATCCATCACCATGTATCATCATCATCATGATCTGTGCAGTATATTGTGCCAGCTCTTGGTCAAGACTACAGAAAACTCTGGTGAGTGCTGATCTCACAGGACCTGCTGTGTCTGGGTTGATGGCCCAAGACTTCAGCTCCGAGGAGTGATGATGCTCAGGGACCAAGTGTGTCCTTCTGGGACAGGACAGAGTGCCCCATGCTATTGAAATGCAACTGAAAGTTGTAATTCAGACATTTTTGCAGTGTTACTACTTGTCCAAGTTGTAACGAAGTGCTGACATCTATAGAAAAGTACTCTTTGATGTATCTAAGAGAAAGTTGGTTTTAAGTTGAAAGCAGCACTTCTGAGAGCTGGGGGTGCCTCCAGATTCCTACCCTCGATGGGGTGTTAGAGGGCCACTGTGGAGTGCTCAGCTACAGCTCCAGGGTCACAGCCCCTCCAACAGCTCTCAAGAGGAGTGAGAAGCAGAACCACCAAAGAGCCAAGTGCACCAAACCCCTCTTCCCCCCTTTCCCTTACAGCTTCCTTGGGAAGTGCAGTCAGGAGATGTAAAGAGGCAGAATCCCTGATTGGAGTTTCACGGGGTATCTATGGCAGCAAAAAGACACATGACAGGTTCTGTGATGCTTCAGTGAGGGCCTCTAGCCCTGAGCACTCCCTCCTGCACACTGCAGCACACACAGCACCCCACAGCTGAGAGCTTCTCTCTCCCTTCCACTCCCACTGCTTCTACTTGACCAAACTGCACCCCAATGACCATGTGGGTGTCTGCTGGAGAAAATGCTGAGTGAAGAGGAGTGAATGTTTCAAGATTCCATAGCCTTAACAAAATTGAAATAAAAATTGTTTCAGGAACTTGCTGAAAGCAGCAGAAAGATGGATCCTGCTGTGTATGGAGACATGATGTCAGCACAGAATCACAGAGATGAAATCCAGCTTCTGTACATCAAAGAGTCTCTTCTCTTGCAGGAATCAAGGAGGCCTCGTTGTGCCTGGGATTGTTACTGCAGGTCACTGTGGGGTATCCCAAAGACAGTTTTGTGATGGGATTTAGCCACGCTGGACACAGATCTTGGTGCTGGAATGGATGACTTGCCAGATTGTCAGATATTTTGGCCTTGGTGACATCTGTAAGTCACCCTCCAAACCTGCTGCCATCAGTGGGATGCTGAGGCTCAGCACTGAAGCCAGAGGCTCAAACCATGCCAGATCCTGGTGTAAGTGGGAGCCAGGAGCTGGCCCACAACGACCCTATGGATTCCACGGTGTCTGCAAGGAGTGGTCACTTGTGTGCTTGGAAGCAAAGAGACTCTTCCCACAAGTGGCTGCCACCAGGACGGAGCAGCCTCTGAGTGACCAGCCCTCCCTGTCCAGGATCCCACCAAGCAGGGACTGACCCAGCCCCTCTCCTGGGCTGCCTCTCCTGCCCCTGTTTCCCTGGAAAACCACAGCTATCTGCACAGGTCTCCTCCCTGGGTGTAGCTGCAGGTCCTTCAATGCTAAGGTCAGTTGAGAAGCTGGAATTGAGAAGCCAAAGCTGTGAGAGCACTGTCTGGTCAAGGATCATGCCAAGAGTGTCCCTGGCTTCCTGCTCCTCAGGGGAACACCGTGGTCCAGCGTGTGATGAGAGTGTCTATCCCCAAGATTTTCCACAAAAGCAAAACAAAACCACGCTGCTCCAGCCCCAAAGCTGATTTCTATACAGAGACATTTGAAAAGCTTCTTGTGGTTTGACAGAGTGTTTAAGAAGAAAACAAAACAAAATTTTGGACATGTCTTTCCTTGTTTATTTATGAAGTCTGAATTGGGAATTAATTTTGTTTCCTCAGCTTTTATATTCCCTTCTGCAGCTCTGGCATGGCTGAGGGATTTGTGTAACTATCTCCAAAAGATCACAATCATGTTGAATTCAGGAACGAGTTTGTTCTTGTTTATTTACCAGTTGAATTCACCATCCCAAATTTCTCAGCACTTGCTGAGATATGGCAATATCCAACCGTGAAAAACTGGACATTTCAGAATGTCTGAACGAGAACCCTGACTCAGACTCACTTCCAGGCAGTTTTGCTGACATATGGATTCAGAGAGACCTGATCAGGTTTCAGACTTTTTCAGTTCTTTCTCTAAGATCAACACATATGCCAGACATTTTGTGATTCACTCATCACTAACAAACAATCATTTTACTCTTGCAAAACCTCGTTTGCCTGCTGTTCCCAGCCCCTATCAGAAGTGCTGCTTTAATAAACTCAACTCATGCATTTCGTCCCGACTCACAGAAGTTCCTTCAGGGGTGATTTTGGATCAATATATTTAATTTGTTTTGTGGGATAGAGGAACATTCCTTCCTCATATATGTGGTTTATTTGTGTCTATGCATTCTGCAAAGGAGAACATAAGTCATTTAAGGAGCCAGCTTAGGAAATGTAAGGAACCACATTAAGAATTTAGGGAGATGGATTACTTGGAGGGATTCCTTTAAGACCCAATGGAAGATATTTTGTTGAAAACCTTTATGAAGAACTAGCCCATGAAGCATCTCAATGTATTCCCAGAAATTCCAGAAATGTTTAATCAGATATTTAGAATTTCCAATATTAACCAGAACTGTTGCCAGTGGAAAGTTGGACTTCTAGCAGAAGATTTTTGAGTTATTAAGACAGATTTGCTTGTTGTTAAAAGGTGTTACTTCCCAGAATTCCAGTATGGAAGGGCTGGAGAAGGAACAGCTCATGGCAGTTGTGGATTTTATAGATATCCAGTAATTATAAGCAAAATCTCAAGATATACCCTTCGGTTTTACCCAACCCCAGAACAGTGCCAAGGTGAGGTTCTAAAGGGAACCCAAGGGATCCACGTCATTCCCACTGAGTCCGATCATTTCTGGTACTTGTGTCTCCAATGTCTTCTGGAAATCCCAGTTTGAATCTCAGCATTTGAAAGGTTTTCGGTGGAGCAGCTGGGTCCAGTGAGGTACCTCTGCTAAGAGCTGTGAAGGGCTGAACACTTCCACTGCCTTTTTTGCATGGGAGTAAAGCCAGGTCAGCTCTTCCCAGGAGCTGCTTAACCACGATCAGGGGTTTGGACCAGAAATGGCTTTTGCAGTGTGGGTCTGGCCCGGGCAGGAGAAGGGCAGAGAACCCAAGAGAAATCCTCACTCACTGACATTAATCAATAACCTCCTGTGCCTTCAATTGAACAAAAGTCTTGTGCAAATATCTGTGTATTTCCCAGCCTCAGAAAGTGCCCAATGTCCTTTCACACAGCTGACACAGGTTCAAGGCTAAACTTTGCTTACCTGCCTGGGCAGGTTCACTCTTCCGTTTAGTCAGTGCTTTGGGTCACCATCAAGTCTTTGCACATTGAGGGAAAAGCCTTTCTAAGAATCCCATCATCTTTTGAAGTGGGTCTGGATTATTCTGACAATGCAGCTTTCCAAACCTACACTCCTGAAAGGCTCAGAGCAATAAACCCAGCACAAGTACAGGACAGGTGGGCATTTACCACCTAGAAGTACAAGCAATGCACTGACCTCTCTCTCCCCTCCCTGCAGGCAGTCAGGGGGTTTGGCTTTGCTGTGGAGGGCGACTGAGATATCAACAGATCCTGACTGAGGGGTGAGACAAAGCCAAAATGATGCTGGACAACAAAAGTGGCACAAGCAGACAGAGCACTGGAGACCAGCATGCCTGTTCCTCTGGGACAGGCTTCCAGGTCTGTCAAAATCTTCTCCTGCCTGCCAGCCACCTTGGGCCATCCCCAGCCCCCAGGCTGAAGCCAACAGCTCTGCAGTGTGGGGCCATGGTGACAAACAGGCAGCAAAAGGTGACACATGGCACTGACACAGAGAAGGGTCTTGTTCCCTGGAGGGGAGAGGTCTGCAGCTTTTGCAGAAACACATGGACATCTATGTAGAAATCAAGATTTTTTTTAAAAAAATAATTTAGCTGCAAGTAGGAAAAAGTATTCTCACAGTAACCTGTTCACAGGCACTGGCTAATTTAGCATTAAATCCCATACTCTCCCTGGCATTGCTGCAGAGGAAGGTATTTCCTGAACAGCTAGTTTCAAGTTTCATTCATAGGTACTGTCTAAAATTAGGTCCATCACTTTCATTCAGGTCCAAATTCTTTGCCTACTGCAACAATTTTAAGAAACAAAAACTCAGCTGAATGTGCTCCATCATCTGTCCTGTTCCCTGGGGCTGGCAGAGGGCTGCATGTCCTACCAAGGGATGCTGGGCTGGCAGTGGGGGCTCCTAAAACTGTGGCTAAATGCAAGGTACCTGCTCTTGTGGGTGATCCCAAACTCCTTGGAGTAACAAACCCTCCCTTTGACTCCAGACAAAGCATATCCTGTGCTTTGCAGATGGAGACAAACGGCTGCTTGGTGCCCAAAGTCTGACCTGTGGGCTGGGCTCGGGTGGTGGAGCTCTGAAACGTGGCCAGAGGGATGCTCTTGCCCTGATCACATGAGAGCCTCGGGAGGCACCGAACTGCACAGCCCACGTTGTCTCTGCACAGAGGATCTGCATTTCTGGTTGAGGCAAACTGCAAAATCCCTGAGAGAGAAGGCTCAACACCCTCGCAGCACCTTGGATTTATTTTGACCCCAGCTCAGTAACTTCATCCACATCCTTCATTTGTGCTTGGAGGTAATTTTCATTCCGGCGTCTCTCACCGGGGTGTGAGCGGCCCCCGGGGCACCGTCCCCTTCCCACACTGAGGCAGGTCAGAACCCCGATGGCTGTGGCCACCTCCTGTGAACTGGACACCCCTGTGCAGCCCCTGCCTGCAGGTTCCCTGTCCCAGCTGGGGCCTTCCCTCATGGCACAACACGGAAAGGAAGAGCTCAGACCCGGGTCCTTCAGAGCTCCCTTGGTGCTCCCAGAGAGGGAGCTGAGCTCTGGTGCTGAGCTTTGGCAGCTCCTGCGTTGTGTCCCCAGCGTGGATGTGGGATGGGGGAATGCAGCCACCACAGGTGGGTGATGCTGAGTGCCCAGGACCACAATAACAACACCAGCAATGCATGAAAATACCCCTGGGGTGTTCCAGCCCCCTGCCCAGGCCAGCTGGGCCCTGACTCAGGCACCTGGCACTCGCTGAGGGACCAACGTGCTCCAAGGCCAGACATGGCCACAGCAGCAGGAGGCACAAACTGCTGGCAAGCAGACAGAAAACAGGCAATTTCTTTGGCAAAATCCAAGAGAGAAAGCAAGCTGCACATTTTTAGCACTCGTTAATTGTTTTAAAATCCATCTGACAACAGCTGCTAAATAATTTAGCATTTTGACCCATATGTCTGAAGCAACAAATAACAATAAATAAAATGCTGCCTGGGAGGGGAATGGTGGCTGGGAGCTCCAGCACTCCAGTGAGCACTGCATCACCCACAGGTCCTGGCAGGGTTCAGACAACACCGAGGGAAAGGCCCTCCTCTCTGCCAGGGCTGGGCTCTCCTGCTCCGTCCCTTGTCCCCGAAGGGAGGGACGGTCAGTCCGGGCAGCTGCTGAGGCTGTGCCATGACCACAGCCACTGTCCTGCTCCTGTGAGCACCTCTGAGGGTGGCACTCACACACTTGCTTCACAGATACTACTGGGAGCCAAAATTATTATTATTATTGGTGCAGACCAGAATTTTAATTTCAACTGGACAAAGGCATCTGAGGTTTTTGACCTGAATATCAGGTCAAAGCCCTCGATATCAGCTCCGAAGCAGTCACAAGTGGGACGTTCCTGGGGAAACCCCAGGGTCAGGACGGACGGAGCACGCAAGGATAAGACGTAAGGAACTATTCCTGTTTTTACACTCGAGACCTTCCAAACCACGGAGTTGGGAAAGGTGCAGCCCGGGAGCCTCGCCGTGCGTCACACCAGGACTCCTGCCCTGGCTTTGTGGGGCTATTCAGGCACCAATTGGACACAGTCAAGCGTCTGCTTTGTGGGGAATGTGTTTCTCTTGCATTTAACTTGAGATTTGAAAAGCTCTCGCCTCCCTCCTCCCTTCCTCCTGGAGGCTCATGAATCACAGAGCCGCCAGACGAATGAGTCACCCAGCCAGTTCTTGGTCAAGCGTGCCAGTCTGGGAGGCTCTTCGGGGATCAAATGGGAGCGGGCCGGCTTTGTCAGTGACTGGCCATGTGTTGAGGCACAGAAACCGCTCCTAGGGGTCATCCTTATCCTCTTTGTGAGTTGTTTCTGCAAGGTTGTAATTGCTCTTTTGTCAGGAAAACTTGTGAACGTGTAAAGGGAGGGCGGTGGGGAGAGGCTGGGGGGTTTCTGAGGAAGGGCAGCTTCAGAGGGCTTCCCAGGACAGCGCTGGCAGCCGGGGGAATTGTTCTCCAAGGTCTCAGTTCATTGAGCTTGAACTTCCAAGCGCACCCGGCACATCCCTCGGCCTGTGAACCCACCCGAGTGCTCGGCTCACAGCCCTGGGAGGGTCCCCCAGCCCTCTCAAAGGCTGCCCCAGCAGCTCCCCAGCACTGCAGGTGCCCCAGCCCAGCACTGAAACCCACAATTAAGGGCTCTCTGGAGGTGAGCACTGGTACAGACCACACACAGTTTAATAACTGGAAATATGGCAGGTTAAAAACCAGTTGCCTCGATTTATTCCAGAGTAGGAAACTTAAAATCTGCCACCCGCTTGTCACAATCTCTTTTTTTGTTGTTTTCCTTTTTGAAAAAAAAAAAGGGGAGAAAATAGCTGGGGTTCCAATTCTCCCATGTTAAAATGCACACTGGAGTCCTGTTCAGGCATTCAGAGAGTCCCATCTTCCTGGCAATCGTCTCTTTCATTATCACAACGTTTGGCATGGACTCTGCTCCCCCTGGAAGCCAGTTTTGCCCTCTCCCATATTTCCCATCTCTCCTGCTCCAGGAACAAGCACAGTGGGCAGGTGACACATAGAGATATAAAGAGGGATGAAGGAAATGGGAAGAGACCACTTGCAACCAAATTTCCAAAAGCTGTCAGCAATTTGACCTCTATCCCTGAACAATTTGGGATGTGTGAAAATACGGCCCTAACCCTCTCCTCTCCTCTCCTCTCCTCTCCTCTCCTCTCCTCTCCTCTCCTCTCCTCTCCTCTCCTCTCCTCTCCTCTTCT
>JACBWW010000075.1:1166983-1379210 GCA_020086605.1 Lanius collurio | reverse complement strand
TGAAAACAATCTTGCAGGGCTCCTCTCCTCTCCTCTCCTCTCCTCTCCTCTCCTTTCCTCTCTGTGAAAATCCAACCTCTGAGTCTTAGAAGTGAAAATAAGCAGGTGAGGGGGTTGTTATTTGGTGATGTTCCTCTTCTAAGGGGTTTCACCAGCAAGCAGCCACTGGGATCTTCAGGAATTGTAGCTGATTCTGTGAGCTGAGGATCCCTGCAAGATTGTTTTCACTGGAAGGTCAGACTGCAGAAACCGACAGGTTTAAAAGAAACAAAAGGAAGTTGCTTGTTTGATTGGTTTTTTGTTTGTCTGCAAATGTGATTAAGCTCTGGACCTTCCAGAGAGCTGTATGGAGGATAAAAAACGTAAGCATGTTCAGAAATGACTCAGTATCACAATTCCCAAAGATGAAGGCTTTGCCCACTGCTGGGAGAGTGGCTAAACCTCCACATCAACCTCTTGCATTAAAAAGCACCTTGCATTTCCCTTAAATGATTTCCCAGCCCTTAAATCTTGGGCCTCCACCTCAGTAATTCTGTGAGAATGACCAGTCCTGTACTCCTGGCACACACAGTGCTACTGATGATTTCTGCCTCTTGTTGCTTAACATCCACTGACAATTATTCACCACTCACTCCAAAGGAACCTTTAGAAAGCAAAGGCCTCCATCACCTGTGGCACAGACCGAGCCAGATCTGCTTCACAGCACATTCCATCACAGTCCCGTGCAAAGGAAGGGAAGACATTAAAAAAAAATGTTGCAATGAACTGATTTACCTGAAAAGCCATTTAATGTGTAAGGTGACAGGAACTGCATGATGAGCTTGGCCCTGCTGTGTCTCCAACACCACTTTGGTTGTCTTGTTCTTTCACGCTGCATCACAGAGGCCACCTCAGGAGTCTCCTGGGGGATCCTGGATTTACACTCATGTATTATCTTCTCAAGTCTTTGGCTGTAGAGATTCAGGAATGTTCCAGAAAAGTTTCACATTAATAAATTTCTAACAATGTTTCTAAAATGACAGTGAAAAAATTTCAGTTCCAGCCATGTTCTCAAAGCTTGATTTTCTACAAAGGAACATCTTTCTCCTTTTTTTCCCCTCCCCATTTACTGTAAACCTCTTGGTCAAGGAAAGTTTGATAGCTTTGGGATTAAACATTTATTAAGACAGAACTCTGCACACAAGCCAAATAAAACTTGTTTTTAAATAAGAAATACTTACCTACACCAGGGAAACTTCTTCGTGGTGCCTGCTCCTGTCTAGTGCTGAACTGCTCTTTTCAGTGTAAGTACTTGTTTTACTATCATTTACATGCACAAAACCATGGCAACAAGGAAATACTACAGTGGCATTAATAGGAATGTCTGCCTACTTTCCATTGACCTTTTGCTTGGGAAAAGGAAATAATCAGAACCTCAGCTGATATTGAAGAAAATCAGACTGAACAGTGCCTAACTGCATATCTGCCTTGAGGCATCCTCTGGCATTTCTTCAGAGGTGTTTATGGAAGCTCATGGACACAGACTGTACATTCCTGACACCTTCCTTCTGACAAAAAGAGTAGAAACGTCAAGAAAACGAAATTACAGAGATGTGCAAAGATTTTTCCAGGGATCACAGCATTCCAACCTTTTCAACATCCTTTCAGGGCTGAAATTCCACAGCAAACATCTCAGCTTCTCATTAGGGCCTGTACAGGAGCAGGGAAGGCTGCAAGAGCCAAGAGACATCAGTTCACATTAAGACTCAACATTTAAGTCACTCTTGAAGAAAAACTCTCTTATCCCATCTTCAGGCAACAATTTGAAAGATGTGCAGCTTCTGCAGCTTCTCTTGACTGTAAACCCACCCCCAGCTCTGTGAGGAGGAGGTCTTGGTTTTATCCAAATTTACTGGCACTGGTGTTGGACAATAAAATCGGCTTCATCTCCTGTCTGCAGCTCCCCCCCAGAGACGTCGTCTCCTCTGTTCCATGCAGGAATACTTGGAAAGACACACTGCCAGCCATATACCAAATAGATAGATACAAAATTTTAAAACAATAATCTCTTCATATTCTAATGGGAAAATAACACATGGAAAAAACCCAGGTTATTGGTGAATATCAAGTACATCAAATATCCTGTTCTTTAATTGTACTACTGAGCTCAGAGTGGGCAAAGCATCTCTGTAGCTTTGGACAGGAAAGTAAAACAGAATGTTCAGGAGGAAAAGGAGACAGAAAATATTTAGGAATTTAACTCATTGCAGCCGGTGACTGATATACTGAATTAACTGAGAGGATTTGCATCATCATGAAATAAAAGTGCTCTTGCTGCCTGTGAGCTGAAGCTCTTTAGGAGCAACAGAAGCACCTCCAGAACATTTCCTGGATATTGAGATCAGATACAGGATCTGCACTGCTTACCTGGTACTGGATTCTCGTGTTTCCTTCCTCATTACTGACTCAACCAGATGAAAGGATGAGAAGTAGTTGTTGCTGGTGTACACTTTTTTCCTCCTGAGACCAATATTTCAGAAAGTACTCGTGACACATTCTTCACCATCCAGTAGGTGTTCATGAATATCATTTTAGTGAATAGATTTTCAAGTCCTTGGTCTTTATGTTTCTCCTAAGTCTTCATTTGACTGTGTGACTTTGATAAAGCTTAATAAAACTGCCGAGCAGAATTCTTTAAAATATGCCAAAAACATGTTTTCCTTTCCCTTTCCTTTTGTGTTTCCTTTTTCTGCTTTATTTTTCAGAGTGGGAAAAATAGGGCTGAATCATTTTGATTAGAGTCTTCTTGGCATTAAATACTGCAATTAAACAATCCCTCGGTGTCAGTACACAAAGGGTAAAATCCTGGTTTTAGGGAAATTATACCTTTGATTGTGGTGAGACCAGTTGGGGTTTTTTCTTAGTCCTTATAATCTCCCCCCACATGGTGGATAATCATGAGAGGAGGAAATATCTGACTGATGTTTGTGAAGAACTATTCAAATACACACCACTTAGCAACTAAGATTTGTTAAATATTTTTATCCCTCTCTGAGTTGCTTTATTCCCAACAAGATGTGAAGACCCAAGAAAAAGAAAGCTTTTCCCAAGAGAGTGATTGCTGCTTGAGAGCAGTCACCTGTATGTGTGTAAAGTAATTACATGAGGGTTTTTTATTCTCTTGATGGTATTTTCAGATAATTGTTTTTAAAGATGGTGAGGGGCCCGGAGCATCTCTCTGCCCAGGAAAGGCTGGGGGAGCTGGGGCTGTTCAGCCTCAAGAGGGGCCCTGGCTGAGAGGGAACACAGGTGGGGGCAAGATGAAACACTATTCCATGAAATGGTCATGAGTGCAAAGTTTGGGGTGGTCGCTGGGCACTGAGGAGAGCCCACCAACCCTTTGGAGCCCTTCTGGAGAGCATCATCAAATCCAGCAGCTCCTGTGGGAATGGGCAGTTCCCACGAGCCTTTCCTGTCCCTGATGGTGGCATCACCCCCTCCCCATGTGGGGCACAGACTCAGCTGTCACCCAGGGGTGCCTGCAGAGGTGATTTAACCCCAGGAGAGGTGAATCACCCCCAGGGGCTCCAGCTCTGCAGGGAACCCAAACAATTAGTGCACACTGGTTCCTTAACTTCCAGAATTCTAAAGTGAGGAGAGGTGAATCTCACCTTTTTTATCTTTCTGCACCAAGAACTGAAAAGGGATACAAACAAAACATGCTCCGGGAGGAGAGGTGTGAGTGAGGAGCTGGTGTGGAAGGCTCCACACCTGGGTTTTGTTTCTGAAACCTTTCAACAAGCTTCCCTCTCATGGTGCCTAAACGTGGTGTAAATGGAATAAAGAGAATTTTCATGTCTGTTTGGATTATAAGGTGTTCACTGTGAGGTATTTGTGACATCTGGAACTCCTGAGTTTTACTACAAGACAAAAGCCCCCACGCTTCTGAAAATGATTTCATGACTGTGGGAATCAGAAGGACAGAACAGATAAGGGACAAAGGTGCTTAATGAAAAATTACAGTCAAAATCTTGCCCCAAATTAGCAGCTCTTGTCCTAAATAAAGAGCTGGCAGGAGGCAAAGAAATGAAACTTGTCACTATTCCACCACCACCCACACGAGCTCTCTACGTGTGCCAGCTGTACTGGAACACTCGTGTGGCTCTTGCACGTCCACAACCTCATTTTTAGCTCTTAATTTGGTTTTCCTTGAGATCTTTTTTGTCTGGAACTTCTCCACTCGGTTCCTGAAGAGAAATCATGAGCAAAAGCTGAGTGAGAGCAGTGTGAGCCAGGAGCTCGGATGGGACATCCCCAGAGCTGAGGGCACTGCTGGAGCCCTCAGCCAGGGATGCACCCAGTGCTGCTCATGCACTTCCACCAGGTACCTGGGACTGGGAAAGGCCTGTGAAACTGGAGACTTGTGCCTGTAAAAGCAGCTGTAATGGGCAAATGGTTTAAATTAGAGAGCGAGCCAATTCAAATCTCTCCCTGAGAAAAAGGAAAGGATGGAACGCAGCTATCTGGGAGCAGCTTTTGGGATTGCTGGACTCCAAACAAAGCACTCGCAGGTGCCCCAAGGAAGGATATTTGCACTGTGCTGACTTATCAAACCACATGATTTACAGGGATGTGGGCAGACACTTCTTGAGCCATCTCAAGTTTAACTGGGCTGGGCCCATCCCTTTTATCTTCTGAACAAACTCTAGCTTCAATTTCACTCTTTACTAGACGTGGCTTACGCCCTGTGGAAAAAAGGACAGATCCTGTCTGTTCCATGCTTGCTCATAACCGGATTTTTGGTAAATCAGATGCCTCTGGCTCTGCTGGGATAGAGCCTGGTGCTGGAAATAGGTGTGGGAAGGAAGGACTGTGAGTTAAAAAAGGGATTGAAAATACAGAAAGAGAAGGTTTCATGGCAGAAGTTCAGCCTCCATTATCATAGCAAGGAGAAAGGGAGGGCACACATTCCCTAAAAGATTGCTGTGGCAGGTAACCTCAGATGTCAGTAACAAAGTCATATTTGGCCAGTTTATTCGGATCAGTGCTTCCCAAACAAACTTGCCACATGCCTGTTTTCAACACCAGCCAAATGGGGGGTGGGGACTGTTGGGTGGCTCCTCTCAGGGCCAGCCAGCAGCACCAAAGGGTTTGATCTGTTATTGCCTCAGCTGCCCAGACCAAATTCTCCAGTTGATAATGATCTATCCAGTTTTTCTACTGGTGTTCCCAACGTGGCCTGGGATCCCCAGGCCAGGATGTTTGTTTGTTTGTTATTCTCTATTCCCATGTAAATCCCTCCCAAACCCTCAGCCACAGGTTCTGGTCCTGCACTGAGGAGTTTTTGATTTGGGAGTTTTATTGCATCTGAAGGGATAAAAGGAAAAGCAGCAAACATCCACTTCTGTCAACAAGCAGCAGGAAAAGCACGACACAAACCCACCCTGGACTCTGAGGACACTCCTGTTCTGTGGTGTCACCCTGCTGCCTACAACTACAGTGAAAGCAAACATTTAATGGGGCAGCCCAAAGACAGTGTGACTTTTAAAGCACTTTTCTCCTGTACCTTTGACCTACACCCATATTTGTATATAAACCACTGTATATTCTACATTTTCTTCTCTTGATCTCCAGTCTGCTACTGAACTGATGTCTGATGGCCCCTGGTTACCCTCCACTGACTCATCCCTGTGTTCTCTGGGCTGCTCAGAAACTGTGCAGGATATGGTTTAACTTGGAACTAAATAACAAACATAATGTCCAGAAAAATTGGGCCACAACCTCCTCTGCTTCTTTACTGGGTTTTCACAGCTGCTCAAGAGTTAATGTTAGAGCTGGCAGGAATTCTGCCTTGGTGTCCCAGCCCCAGGAGCAGTGGCTGCACGTCGTCCCTCCATGGCTGACATGTGGAGGGCACAGATCTGTTCCAGCCCATTGCTGGAGAAGGGAACTTTTTAGCTCTCATTTCCCAGGTCTGCTCTTCAGCGAGCCCAAGTTCCAACCTGTGTGGGAGTTTGCACCAAGTTCAGGACGTGAGGGCCTCAGAGGTTTGGAATAACCCGGTGGGAACAAGCCAGTACTGGCACGAGAGTCACTTTCTCACCCACTGCTGAATGGATTCCAGATTTGCTTTCTCAGTTATTTCATCAACGAGGAAAAGATTCGGGGCACAGTTTGGTGCTAGCCAGTGACACTCCCCATTCTCTTGCCATTGATCCCTTTTTCCTTGCCACTGCTATTTTGAAACAGTGAAGGAGAATGGTTTGCAGATCTACCTTTGCTCATAAGCCGACACCTTAGCTCTGTTCTTTCCAGGGAAAATTAAATGCAGGGACTATTTCCCTGATATCTTTGGCTTGTTAGAGAAGGAGTTTCTATTTTGATTTGTGCTTGCCAGACATGGATCTGAGAGCAGTGTCTGACAGGGGTTGGAGCAGTGGCTGTGACAGAAGCTGTGTCCCTGCTGCTCTGAGGACACACACTCGGCCAGAGCTCAGGGCTGAGCTGGGGCCCCTTGCTTAGACCCAGCCTAAAACACTCTGAAATCAAACCATCAGCACCAGCCAGGGTTCGAAGACAAGAGAGAGGAATTCCCTGAGCTAAAGCCCTGGCAGCAGAACCTGCAGTGTGGTGCTCACCTGTGCAGTGGCTGGGTCAGTCAGGGAAAGTCTGATTGCTCAGCAGGAGACACTTTGGAGATCTCAGCTTCAGAGACTGCCAGAGAACTTCCAGGCTGAAATCACCAGTGTTGCTCACGCAGGATAACGTGACTTGCATTACTCTGTTTATGTTTAGAATAAAGAGAGGTTTTCCTGTTTCCATCTTAGCAAAGACACTGAGAAATTCTGCTTTCCCTGTGGAGTTCATCTTTCACAAAATCCTTATGATAGTACCTAAATGTTCTTGTTATCTCCATGACTTCAAGAAGCCAAAATTTCACCCACAAGTACTGCAGAAAGTACCTTCTTGTTTTAGACTGGAGTATTTTAGAAGTCCCATCTTTAATCTCCCAAAGAACAAAGCCAAAAATTAATTAAGTAAAACCAGTAAATACTTTTCCAAATTATTTTAATACTGCTGTTTGGAAAGGGAGGGTGTTGAGCATGTTTGGTAATAGTAGGTAAAGAAAATATTTTTGCTTCAAAGAACAATTTTATGTACTGTGACCAATTCGAATGACATGGTAGGATTGGGGTGGATGCTTCAAAATCCTCAGCCTTGTCCATGGCATCCCAAGAGCAGCAGCCCAGCATCCACTCCTGGATCCACAGCAGCAGTTTCACCTCGTAAAGAGTATTTGTCTGTTGAGACTATCTGCTAGAAATTCATCACAATATTTAGACTGGATTCTGAAACAAAATTGGAATTCCCACAAAATACCGGGTTACTTACAATAACACTCTCTGTGCCAGTCAAAAAATACCCCTACATTAAAAATAAGTATTATTCAGATCACCTACAAGTACTGTTTAAGCACAAATCCAGGGGAGTTCCATTGAGGAAAAGTGAGGTTATATTCTGCTTTGGGAGAATTAAGCTGTAGCAAGTATCCTGAGGTTTTTCTTTTTTATCTCAATGTTTTTCCACCCATTATTTCCTTCTCTTTGAATGAACCAGAGTTGACAAATTGGCCTGGTGCTATCCAAGCCACATGCTGCTTGACTTCATGGCACTTGTGGTTTTAGGGGATTCATTGTTTGCAGAGAGAATATCTTTTGCCGGGAAGATCAGACTTCTGATGCAATCCCATGAAACCCACAAACCACCTCCCTGTTCAGACCTTCAGGGTCGGGGTAATTTTTCTCTTTCTGCTGAATTCTTGGCAAATGTGTCAGATCACAGGCCATGACTAGAATCCTGAAGAAATCTGAAAAATTTGTTTGGCAAAACCTCTGGAGATTGTTCTGCTTAATCTGCAGAAGGCTCATTTCAGGTCCCACTACTGTGGAAAATGGCTTTCCTCTTAATTGGTGTCCCCACCCCTCTCACCAGGGCTACGCTTGTGAGGAATGAAAATAGATGTGTGCCTGGAATATCTGAGAACTCCAAGAATAATTCTTACCACCTGTATCAAATACATTCCTCTTCAGATCACTTAAAAGTCAAAGAAGCACCTAATTCTCTTTCCAATATGCCAAATGAGTTAAAAACTCAACAAATTTGGATTCCCCAACAAGGCTGGTTGTAGATGTTCCTCCTCCATTCATGAGGGACCCTGCTGGTTGCAAAGATGCCCCTGCTTACCCGAGGGATCAAAGTGGTCTTTGTGTCAACACAGGAAATCTGGGACAGGTTTTGGTCCTGAACTTGTGCAGCATTGCCCACGACCCCGGGATGGGGATGGCAGCTCACTTCTGGATGCAAACCTGCCCTGGAGAAAAGGGGTTTGCTTTGAACTGGTGCCTTTGAACAGCCAGCCCTGTGCAGACAGACAAGAGCTGGGATTTTCACACCAAAATCTGTGTCCTTTGTGGACACTTTTGGGGAAAGGTGTCAGACACTGGTGAGTGCAGCCATCCAGGGACATTGAATTATGGACTCACAGAATGGTTTGGGTGGGAAAAGACCTTAAAGCCCATCCAGTGCCACCCCTGCCATGGCAGGGACACCTCCCACTGTGCCAGGCTGCTCCCAGCCCCAATGTCCAACCTGGCCTTGGGCACTGCCAGGGATCCAGGGGCAGCCACAGCTGCTCTGGGCACCCTGTGCCAGGGCCTGCCCACCCTCCCAGGGAGGAATTCCTGCCCAAGATCCCAGCCAGCCCTGCCCTCTGGCACTGGGAAGCCATTCCCTGGGTCCTGGCACAACGTGCTTGTGTAAACAGTCTCTCTCCATCTCCTTGGGGGTTTGGTTATTGCCTCTGCATGCACTGGGTTATATTTTCATTCTTGTTATTCGGGTACTGAAGTCCCTCATTTCTCAAGTCAGGTGGAAGAACTAAATCCAGCATTGTTTGAGGAACCAGCCACATGCAACAGATAACAAAGCACACATCCCAGAGTGCCCCCCAATGAACACTGTGAGCACGGGGTGCCTTTGCACACACCCTTGGAAAATGTCACCACAGCAGCAAAAAGGAAAACCTGCTCAGAAATCATTTGCTACATGGACCAGAAATTACAAATATGGATCTACAGCATTTTAAGAGACAGCCTGACACTATACTGACCCTCCCCAAACCCTGTTCTCTCAAATTTTAATTCTCCAAGCTCTACCTGACGTGCACTGTAACAAACAGCACCAGGGGGAGGGTACAGTGAGCAAATTCAGAATAATGACATGTGTGAAAAGCTGCTTCCCAGCATGGCATTGCTCCAAAGTTACATATGGAAATTAATATCCTAATTAATAAGGGTTCATGAAGCACTAAATATTAAGGGCAGGCAGAAATTGCTGGATTGCTTCTATGACACGACACACTGGGGGCACAGAGATTGGCAAAGATGTGGTAGATGTACAAAAATATTTGGAAAATGTTCCTGTCTTTCCAGTCCAATCCTCTGTCTGAGGATTATATGTGAGTGTTTCACAGCACTCCAAGCCAATTTAGAACGATGTGATAAACCAACTACCAAATCCACTCTGTCTCTCCATGTCCAGCATTCTTAGACACTGATGGAGCAAAGAAACTGAAGGGAAATAAACTGATAAACATGCCAGAAAAAATTTTTTGAGGGCTCATAATTCAGATCCAGTGAAAAAAATCTTTTCATCCCTATTTTCTGCTTTCCACCAAGAGGTACAACACCCAGCAAGCTGGAACAATGCTGGTTGAGCAAGCCCTGAGCCAGGTAAAAGCCCTTCCACTGGGAACCCAGCAAGCAGGTTACTGGACCCTTGAGTTTCTGATGGACCCCCATTCCAGCTGGTTTTCTACCTAAAAGGAACAAAGCCAATTTTTACTACAGGAGGATTTGGCCCAGACAGCTCCAAAATGAAAGCTATAGCCAGGTTGTTCGGGGTTTGCTTGATTGTTTGGGGCTTTGTTTGTTTTGGTGTTGAATTCATCATAGACTGATCATGGAAAATGTTAATCCTGAAATATTTTCAGAAAGGTGTAGTTGTAATAAAGAAATCCTCTGGCTGCCTCCAAGAGTTAAACCAAGGAACAAGAACTATCCTTCAACAGCAGCTCTGGTATCCACCCAAGAAAAATTCTATCAGACCAGCCAAAATCATGACTAAGAAGAGCCTGAATTCACAAACATGTTATATGTGCAAATGTTAATCCCATGGTACAATCCATCTTCCAAACCCAGCTGTGCTTTGCCAGAGCCCCTCGGGGCAGGAAGGCTTTGGAGCAGTTGCCCACTTAAGGTTTCCACCCAACGCTTGGCCATGGTAAAAACGACACATGGCCAGGGCTGGGGAAAGAGATAAGAGGAAATGAGAGCTCCAGTGAGACAACCACTGCTTTTATCTTCTCTGGGAGGGAGGAGAGCTGTGCACAGCAGAACTGCCAATGGCAAGGCAAGGGAATCAGAGCTGTAATCAAACAAGGTTTGAATCACTGGTACCAAACCTGAAGCAAGGAAGTGTCCTCAAAAGGTGGGCAGGAGAGCTGGACTGGAATTCTGAGCTCTATGCCTGCCCTCAGTCGCTCCCTGTGGGCCTCAGTGGGAAAGTATCAGTTCAATACCCTGGTTTTCAGGAGTCACACAGGGCTAGGATGGATCTCACACGTGGCACACAAGCAGCAAAATGCAGATTTTTGTCCTGCTGGTGCAGCCAGCTCTGGGTGAGCTGAGTGGGTGCTACGTTCCCTCCTGCTCAGCAGGTTAAATGCACCAGGCTCATGGTAGCAGTTACTAAACCTCCCAGAACCTTCTCAAGACTGGTAAATGACACTAAATAAGCCTCATTTCATCCACACAACTTTCTATTTTCTTTGAAAGTTAAGACATAGCAGGGACCCCTCCCGCTGTCCCAGGCTGCTCCCAGCCCCAATGTCCAGCCTGGCCTTGGGCACTGCCAGGGATCCAGGGGCAGCCACAGCTGCTCTGGGCACCCTGTGCCAGGGCCTGCCCACCCTCCCAGGGGACAATTCCTGCCCAAGATCCCATCCAGCCCTGCCCTCTGGCACTGGGAAGCCATTCCCTGTGCCCTGGCACTCCATATTTACTTGTAAGCAAGTAGTGTCTCTCCATCTTTCTTGTAGGATATGAGGCACAAAACCCTCCCCTCTTCCTGAGGTCTCATCAGATCCAGCCTTTCACACAAAACTCTGGGTGAGTCTCCATGAGCTGGACTTCCCTCCTCATGGACACAGTCCCTGGAGACCTGGAACACCTTCCTGGGCCCAGCTGGAAGAAACTTCTTTTTATATTTCTTTTACAAAATTTATTCTGGGGCCTCTGTTGAAGTGCCAGGGGCGACAGAGAAAGCAGCAAGTGAGGAAGAAAGAGCTGCTGGCAGCAGGCTGTGGCTGTTGTGCAAGAGAGCCCAGAGACGGAGATGGTTTGCAGCACAGACACCAAGCACCCCGTAAAAGGTTTCAGATCTCCTGAGCATGGCTCCAATAGGCTTTGAAGTGTTGACATCACATAAAATAAAATGCATTGCTGTCCAAATTATCGCATTGGTTTTTTCCCCCCTCTCCTCACTTTGATGGCTTCTACAAAGCATTTTATATGGCTGAATAAATTTGAGTAACTCTTTACAAGTAAACCAAACCAAAATGATTAAAAAAAAAATTGGATGCTTGCTACCAGGCTCTCTTGAAAAAATCCCGTGTGTTTCCAAATACTCTGAGTACAAGATGGTGTGATGCAGCCTGGTGGGTAAACAGCCCTGGAGATGAACCTCTCCAAGGCACTGGGGTTTTTCAGCCCCAGGCAATCACTGCTTCCCAAATTAAAGATCAGCTTGGTGATTAATTGACAGCATCTATCCAAAAAATCAAATTTTTTTTGCCTCTCACTTACCTTCTGTCTTTTTGTGCAAGTGGTTATGTGAGTTTTTAAAAAAATAAAATTTTCAAATTAAGATTAATTCCTAACGGGATCCTTGGCCAGATCTCCCTCTCTGTTGCAGCAGATGGACTTTTGTGTGAAATATTTTTCCTTAGTTGCTATAGAAACATGCCAACATATTTCTGCTTAAGTGATTTGCTGGAGAACTGTTTGTTGTGTTGCCCAATGCTGACAGGAGTGAATCATTTTTAGTCTTCAGTCAAGGCTGATTAAAACCTGGTCTCTGGGTGTGTAACTGCTGCAGACTGCTGCTTACAGGGGGGACATCCTGGTAAAGTCATTATGGCTGGGACATTTGCAGCATGCCTTGGAGTAAACGAGGCAGGTGGAAGGCTAAAGCTACAAAAATGACTAAAAGCTGAGAAAAACACAAGTGTATGTAAAAAAAAAGACAGAAAATTTATGACGACCTTTAAAAAGATGATTTATAAGATGATTGGTTGTAGAAGCCAATTATGATGGAAACAATCCCCAAATTACATTTTTACCTTAAAGGACAGGTCTTGTGCCTTCCTAAAGGTGTTTGAAGGGATGAGCCAAGTTCATTCATGTCAGGCACTGCAAGGACCCTGCCCACAGCAAAGAGCAGTGGGTCTTGGTCCCATGCGAGTCCCACATCACAAACACAGCTCAGGACATCCCACCACTGATGTTTGCTACTAAATCAGGGCTGAAATGCTGTTCAGACTCCAGGGAACCCAACCTCATCAGCAGAAAACTGGAGATGCTGCAGGCAGATGGCTCCGGCTGCTTTTGCTGGTACCGAGAATCCAGAATGGTTTGGGTAGAAAGGGAGCTCAAAGCCCACCCAGTGCCACCCCTGGCATGGGCAGGGACACCTCCCACTGTCCCAGCCTGCTCCAAGTCCCCTCCAGCCTGGTCTTGGGCACTGCCAGGGATCCAGGGGCAGCCACAGCTGTGCCAGGGAAGGATTCCTTAAGGGACAGTCAATGTGCAGGTGTGAGACTGATCTGAACATTTCCTCTCTGTCAGTCTGTGTTCCAGACAGAGGAGATGCAGCCTCAGAAACTGAAATTAAAAACCTTTGGCCCCAGTTTTTAAGGAGCTGATGTTGAGGGTTATTTCTCCTGTTCTCCCACAGCCCTGCTGTGCCTCATTTTTGCCCCTTGTGAAGCTCAGCAGAGGACTCTGTTCACAGGCCAGTGCTGTGGGACCCACTCCTTATATGTTCCTGGGAGAAGGAAATGATCACACAGTGGTTGGAAGTTCACAGCATCTCAGGAAGGTGTGTGAAACAAAGCAAACCCTGAGAGCAGACAGAGGAAGCAATTCCCACTTCCCTCAGAAGCCAATCTGAGATACAGCCATGTTATTAAATTGATTGTTAAATATAAATTTCTCTTTTTGATAATAATTCGACACCTAATTGAATGCTAACAGTACAGTTTTTAGCAAAGTTTCCTGCAGAGCTGGCTGCCCAGCCCACCTTTTGTGGGCTACCAAGAGATCTGCTGCTCAGGGTTCTCTGAGCCCTGCACTGGTCAGCTCTCAGAGTTGTTTATAACAGCCTCTTTAACTGGCATTTACTCCCTGTTTTAACATTTTCCTCATTTCTGTCCCTATTTTTGAAGCACACTCCCACAGTGGCAGCTCTCCAAACCCTCTTACCTCCAAGAGAAGGCAGGCTACCAGCTACCTTTATAGTTGAAGCCAATTTTTCTGCTTGGACAGCTTACAGGGGATCTTAGTTGATGGAATAGTTGGTTCTCTGCCCATGGCAAGCGTGTGAGTCATCCCTCCAAAAAATATAACCTCTGCTGTCCCTCTGCAAGACATGGAGGAGGCCTGAGGGGCCAAAAGGCTCTCTGGATACATCTCAGGTTATAATGTTATTTTTGTTATGCCCGAGGTTTGCATGATTTAAAGGGTAACCTGCAAGAGTTGGAGGACCAGGGAAGTCCACCCAGAAAATGGTTTGGTTCTTGGTCCCATGAAGGTGAACCCTTAAAGTTGTTAACAAGATATTCTGGAGAAGAGGCAAACTCTGCTCTCATCCAGGCTCCTTCACTGCCCAACCTGGACCCCTCAAGGAGTTACTTGGATTTTCTTCATGTGGTGCTCCCATGTCTCCCAGCACATACAAACTCAACCCTCCACCCTCTGTGCCAGGTGGGAAATTGGCATTTTTATGCCATTTTCATGCCTGAGGCAGAAGGATTTGCAGCAGAAGACAATCTCTTACTAAGAAAGGTTCTGATGTGTTCCCCTCTGCCTTGCTGAGTCTGCACATCTGAAGAGGACACATCTCAGGAGCAACTTCACCTCACGGCAGAGTTTGCAGAATTACAGCAGGACTTCAGGCTTGGGAGTTCAAGTGCCCTCTGACTGGAGGCAGAGGCAAGTTTGGAGACATTTATTAAATCGATTCTCCAGGTACTTCTAAAATAGTAACAGTAAAGAAGACAAAATTCCCTCCCAGTCCTCACATATCTCTGTAGTTGTGGAGCATGAAGTTTTCTGGAGGCTGCAGTCCTGGAAAGTGTTATGGCTGTTAATTTGGACAGGTAGATAGTCCCATTGAACTCCATGAGATGCCCTACAGATTGATGGAAAACACTCTCTGCTTTCTTTGGCATTGGGTGACAGTTTGGAAGCATTCTTCAAGAATTATAAAACAAAACAAAAAAAAAGTGTTGGCCAAATGCCTTATTTGTGAAAAGAAATGAACTTCGAATGTTCATCCTCATCAAAGACACTCCCTCTGCTAGAGACAGGAACTGGGCAGAGCCTTGGGTCTCCTCCAGGGTGGGCTCCTCACGCTCTTGGGTTCCTGGGTTTGCCACAGATCAATGTGCCTCTCCTGTGAGTTTTGGGGAGCACCTGCATTCATCAAAGCAGTGGTTCTGTTCCCCTGCTCTTTGCCTTTCAGCACTGATGGGGCCCTGGATGAGTAAAGACAGATAAGGGGTGGGCACAAAGCAACAGGCTCCAAAGCTCCTGTGAATTCAACAGCAGAGCACTGGGAAGGGTAACAGTGCTCCTGTCACAGGAACACAAAGCTTGGATCAGGTCTCATTTAAATTACCAAAGGGTCCAGTTTGCTTTTAAAGGCTGCTTTTGAGTGAGACAGAAAATACCAAACAGAAATGGCTGGCAAAAGCCCTGAGGTCTCCTCTGCCACAGGACATGGAAGGGGAAGTGAAGTTCCACACGATGCTTTTACCCTTTCTTCATGGAAAGGGTGCTCAGGCCTTGGCAGGGGCTGCCCAGGGAGGTTTGGAGTGCCCATCCCTGGAGGTGTCCCAGGAAGGGCTCTGGGCTGGGGACAAGGTGTGCATCGAGCACAGGCTGGACTTGATGGCCTTGGAGCTCTTGTCCAACCTGAACAATTCCATAGTTCAGTGCTTCTACACCTTGTGCTGCTGGGCTTTACCCACCACAGCTACAGGAATTCAGGAGCTTCCAGGGAAGTCCTGGGCATTTACATCTCCAGGCCCTGGGCACATTTCCTGTTCCCAGCAATTCTATGAGAAAGGCAAAATGGTTTCCCACCTTCTCTATCCTTGCTCCTGCCAGTTCCTCCTCCACTGTCCATAAATACAAACCAAACAGAAGCTCCTGACTTACCATTCCCACATCACCTCCAGCCCAGTTTCTGGGTGGAAAGGAAGGCTCTCACCACACTAAAAGATGCACTACCCAAGGAGTTGTTTCAGTTCTGGGAGGGCTCCCAAGGGAAGGAGATGTGTTCCATTATCCCAGAAGTCCTTTGCCCACTCTTGGTAGGTTCTTCTGCACTGACCAAATCTCTTCCTCTCTGCTGATTACTCCCCCTCATAATTACAGCAAGTTCTTCACTAGACACCCCCTGCATGAAAACAAACTTTTATAATAACCATAATTCCAGCTCAACCATCCATCATCTCATTTTATTCAATCTCAGAGTTAATTTATTTTATGCTGCATTTGGAGCAATCCTAATCCCACCCTAATTTGAGTCCTGGGTTTCTGTGGAAGCCATCCACCTCCTGAAATGTCATTTCCCTGCCAAGGGAATGCCACCTCTTTAGAAACAAGGTCTCTGGGAAGCAGCTGTGACTGTCTCTCCTCCAGGAATATTTTTGGCAAGGCAGAGAGGAAGCACACTTCTAGGCTGACCTGGCTTTTCCCCATGAACACGCAAGTCAGAATTTTTCAAGACAACAGAACACCATCTTTTCCCATGTTTGTGCCTATTGTGGTAACATTTAGCTGTGAAAACGGCAGAGGAAATTTAATTTGAGAGAAATCCATAAACAAGAATGACCCTGTCCAGGGCAGAACTCTGTCAGCTCTGAAGCGTTTTGGAGCTTGGTGGTGACTCTTTCCACCTGTAACTCCTGGAAGGGTCAGTGGTGGGAGTGGGAATGCTGCCCCTCCACACAGCCCCTCTGAGCAGTCTCCCTGGGCTGAGCACCAGGCATTTCCAGCGACCAGCAGAAGGGAATCCTCACTTTGGCTTGGGTGGGAGGCTCTGCTATAAATACAAATACTAATTATTACTGTTTTCAGAACTACAGTGAGGAAGAGGAAGAGTGCCAGACAGATTCAGGAGCTTGGCAGAAGAGCCCCAAGGCTGTAACTCTCTGGACTGGCAACAGACTGCAGAGCTGGTGGGACCTGGTTCCTGAAAGTCACAGCTGGTGCTGCCAAGGTGTTCTTAGAACAAACTCTGCGTGGAACTGCACCGAGACTGCACCACTGAGCAGCACCAAATCCCAGCAACTGCAGGGATGCTCTATCCAGGCCTTCCTGTCAGTCCCTTGGAAGCAGAACCAGTAACAAATGGCATATAACAGACTGAAAAGATATTATTTAAAAAGCTGCTGAGAATTGATGATGCTCTTAGAAATGCCAGCTTGCTCAGGGTCACACAGACCGTCCCGTGCTGCCTCATGCCAGAGCTCCATGCAGGCAGTAGATTATGAGGAAAAACCTGTAGTGCTGCAGTGATGATGGCACAGGTACCCCCCAGGCTGGGAGAGGGACGCCAGTGCCCATGTGCAGAGCTGGCAGCTCCTCTGCTGTCCCCAGGGCTGTGACACAGATGTGCAGCCCAGCAGCGCGTGGCACTCGGCCAGGGCTGCCCTGCTAATTTGGATGCATTTAGATGCAGGTTGCTGCTACATTTCACATATGTCACCAAAATGAACATCTGACAGCCATGGCAAGAACTGCAAACATTGGTTTCTCCCCTTCCCCCTCCTTCTCCCAGTTTACAAATTCATTTTGACTGTGCTTATGCTACTCTTGGGTTTTATTTTGTATTCACTCAAATACTCATTAAAAGCATATTTGAGTTTAATGCATGAATGTTCACAGGAAAAATGCAACATGAGATGCAACACCAGGTTGCAGCAATCCTGCTGCCAGACTCCAACACAGAGACAAACAATCCAGACAGAATTTATCCCGAGCTTTCCCAACACAGCCATGTACGTACATGCAATTACATTGTGTGAAAGCAAAACCCACAAATTTTATTTTAAGCTTTTCTCCAGCCAACACACCTTCTGTTATTAGTCTAATTTTCCTGGATCCCTCTAGGAAAGACAGCCTACTTTTTTCCCAGCGCCTTCTCCCAATTCTCTAGGTTATAACAATTATGCTTTATCCAGCCTGGGAGCAACGAGCCCTCATTTGCATTAATCACAAGTAACCAACACACGCAGAATTCCAAATGTGGTGTGAATCCCCTCAGAAAAATAATCCCCAGTGAGACATAGGAATGTGCTTTTATTCCCCATGTGCTCACACAGCATTGGCAGAACAGGTCCATGGGGCTGGAAAAGGACTCCAGTACTGGAGCAGCCACTGCAGCAGGGAATGCAGACAAGGCCATCAGCACTGCTGTGGATTCTGTAGGTGACCCTCTGCACCTGAACAGGGACCAAGTCCTTATTCCCAGGCTGGCCAGGGCAGCCCATGCTCCTGAGGATGCTCAAGGAAAAAGCTCCTCAGCCCATCAGCTGTGGGAGTGAAGAACTCTGGTGACAGCACGATCTGAAGAGTTTTACTGAGTATCTTGGATGAAGTTTCTCAGCAGCTGGAGTTACCCTGATAGTTCCTGGAGTAAAAAGTGCTGCACAATAGAAAACTTGGAAGATGAGTTTGACACAAATCCTCAGCTTGTGAGAGTGCCCGTGGCCCTCCTGACTCCACCTGAATTGCCTCCCCTCTCTCAGCTGAAGCTCTCCTCCACCACTTTAGGAAAGCTCAGGAGGTGTAGCTGCTGCCATTTACTCCCCAAAACCCAGACTATCCCCTGAGGTAAATCTCTCTTCTACCACAAGAATTTCTACCAGCAGAGATCTGACTTTAAGTTACATTCTCATGCAGAAGCATTATCTGTGTTCCTGAAAACTGAGCCCTCAGAGCGTCCCAAGGTGTTGGAGCTAAAACACTAAAAAATCTGGGGTTTAAACATGGCCCAGTTCAATGTGCTGCATTTATTAAACCACCACCTCCTGAACCCACCACCTCCTACTGGTTTACAAAGAGCACTAAATCAAAGACAGTGATGATAAGAATATGCTTCCTTCAGTTTGGTCCTGAAAATTCCTTACTCAATCCTTGGAAACCTTAAATGAAATATTATTTATGAAGTCCTGCAGTAGGAGTATGGTCTGGGTGTGATAAATTACTAGCAGCAAGCTAAGGTTTTAGGGTATTTTTTCCCAAACACAGCATGCAGTCCCTCCTGTGAACCCTCTCCTCTGTGGCTTTGCTGCAGAGGTGTCTGCAGGATCTTTCCCCTCCTTCAGCCTCCCCTGGCTGCCAGCAGGAGATGCCAACAGCCCTGAGGGGCTGAGCCTCAGCCCTGGGGAGCAGCTCTTGTGGGAATATTATGGAAAAGGCTTCACAGCAAGGGGGTCATGAAGCAGTGAGGGGACAGGCAGGGGAAGGAGGGCAGGTGTGACCCCCACTCAGAAATAACCTCTCATCTGGTGGCTCAGTACACAGAACCACAGAACCCAGGAGAGGTTGGAAGGGATGTTAAAGGTCATGGCATCACTGTCCCAGGCTGCTCCCAGCCCCAGTGTCCAGCCTGGCCTTGGGCACTGCCAGGGATCCAGGGGCAGCCACAGCTGCTCTGGGCACCCTGTGCCAGGGCCTGCCCACCCTCCCAGGGAAGGATTTATTTCATATATCCAATCTAAATCTACCCTGCTCCATCTTAGGGCCATTTCCCCTTGTCTTATCTCTGAATCCAACACACAGGCAAACCCAGAGGTAATGAACACATCTGAGGGACAGTTTTGGTGGGCATGGTGGGGGCAGCTGCTGAAGAAGCTGCATTTGTTGGAAGCAGCTCATACTTGGATCAGTTTATCCAACAGGAGCAGGCAAAATGTCAGGCTCCAGATGTGCCAACACCTCCCTCCACTGTCACCAAAGGACTTGGAACCTGAATAGCATTTTAACTCTTATGTTAATATTAAAAATATTCTGCATTCAGAAAAAATATAAAGCTCTTGTTTGAGAAGCAAAACAAAGTTCAGGGCCACAAGCAGAACTGCTTTAACACTGCAAAAACATCCATCCTTCTCCAATAGAGTTCCCCTCGAAGTCTGAGCACAAATGGCAACCAAATCTGTGATTGTTTGGTTCAGTGTAACCATGGGAAGAACAATTCACTGCAGTGAACATTCAAAATTCTACATTCAAAATGCTGCCACCTCTGAACCGATTTTGACACTCATTTTTCCGCCTTTCATAAACAATAAGTTTCATCTGTTCTGGGGCTGAGTCACGATTTTCTTCCCTAAGTAGAAAGGTTTTCCTGTTAATATTTTTTTTTATTTTAATAAGGCTTTTAATAATCCTATGTGTATATGAACTGTGAATCCAGGTAAGAAAACCAGGAAACTTTCCAAACACAGACATACTTCAGATTTCACTTATTCCATGTGGTTATGAAGTGGGGTTCGATGGAAACTGTGGGAACTGAAAGCAGAGCACATATTCTGCACCCATGTAATTGAGAAAATGTAGGGCTGGAAAAGGACAAATCAGATGGATGATGTTTACATGTTCCTGTAATATAACTTGGGCTACAGGCTATAGAGTTGCACAGTCAAGTTCTCAAGAGTCAGCTTAAACTCATTAAGTTGTTAAAACTTTTCTGGGTATGAGATGCACTGGTAGCACTGTTGCATTGCAGGGCAACCAACTCCAAAAATACCATCTCCCCTCCCCCCAAACATGAGAGACTCAGGGTAACAAACTCATAACTGAATCATATATAATTGGCATAACTTTCAGCATGAAGAAATTGGTTTCCATCACTTGAATTATGTGGATTAACTGGTAGGACAAGATATAGACATAGCTATATATATGGGACAGTAGATATTGAAGTAGGAGACTTTACACCTGAAACCCTATTGCCACCAAGTTTAATGAAATTACTTTTTCCTTCAGAGAACAAGGTACTTTTCTAGGCTGTCCCCTTCACAGCCCTGTTTGGTCAGTGAAAAGGTCAAGTTGCCATTTGTTCTAAGAGTATTTTGAATTACAGTCACAGAGGGAACAAAAAAGCTGAAGACAGGAGTTACACAACTCCTGTTTGCATGTAATTTGAAAAAAAAAATAAAAATAGAAGGAGACATTTTTAGTGCTGGCTGAGAGGTGAATGGGAGCTGTAGGACTGAGTCTGGCAATGAACCAAGCTCTGCATCAGCACTGAGCAAACAGACTGGGAGTCTCCCGAGGACAAGAGAGCCCCACTCATGGGCAGGAAGGACAGAATGAGACCCTTTGGGTTCAGCACACTCCTCTTGTCCCTGCTGCCACTTCAGGGAGAGCCCTGGCTCGGAGGCAGACAGTGCCAACTGCCTCCCCTCAGGCACCCTGCCTAGAAATGCTCTGGCTCTGCCAAGTCACCTCCTTGGCATAAGAGATTCCTTCAAGGGAAGTCAACTCCCCACAGACACGTAGCTCTTCTTGGAAACACTTCCTTAAAAGAAGCCCCCACCCCAACATTCTCATGCACAGCTTGGATTCCAATATCCCATCTCTGTCCTCCAGGGCAAAATCTTTGTTTAAGTGGAATTGGTTTGCTCCCAGAAACCAAGAGCTTTTCTGGGAATTTGTCTTTTCTCCTGCATTGACTGGGAACCACTGCAAAGGCTCTGCAAACATGAAACACCCTGAGCCTGCAAACCTCAGCAGATGGCAGAAGGTGTCTCTGGTGCTGGAGAAATGTGTTGGGCTGAGGACAGTCTTGGACACAGGTCCCTTTGCACAGCCACAGGACACAGGCAGCAAGTGGCAAGTGACATCTGCTGTGGTTCCCTTCCCCAACACAGCTCTCTCGTGCCCTGGTGGCTCAGGAGAGGGTGGAAATTAATTCAAACTATTTTTATTGGCCTGCTTGTTGCTACACAACACATCCTTCCATTAGAAAGAGGAACATTGCAGTTCCTCTTATCCCCTTCCAGAGACATTTCAAATAGGTGGAGGTTTAAATCCCACAAGTGAAAGCTACAGACATAAATTCCATATTTGTTTGTGTGAATCCGCACATGGCCAACCTTACAGAATGCAAACCAAACCCCAATAATGGGACCCAGATTGAAATGAAAACCAGCTCTCCACAATGAGAGACAGATTCTCGTGTCTGAGAAGTTTGCAGTCAGCTACAATAAAAATCAAGCTCTGCAGCCCGGCCAGCCCCCGAGCCTTCATAAATATCACTTTTCCCTTGTTTTATTGTTAGCAGAAGCAGCTTGGCAGTGGATGCCACCACACTATTAGTAAACACACGTCATTATAAACACAGAACAGAGACCATAATAACCATCAAGGAAAAAGAAGGAATGAATTACACAACCCACCAACTCCTAAGAAAACAATTTCAGGAATACAAGGCAGTTCCAGCTGGAAATGTCACTGTGGCACCCCACACCTGACACATTCTGCCACCTCTCCCTGAGCTTCGATGCTCCGTGTGAAGTCAGAGAAGCTGTGAAAAGGACCTGGTGGGTTCCTGTATTGTCTGAAAATGACTCCACATCAAGAGACAATTTCTTCACTGCCAGACTGGCAGGTCCAGCCGGGTTTGCAAGAACCAGGCCGTGCTCTTTCTGCCCTTTAACTCCCACAAATAATAACAACGTGTTCTGAGAATTAAAATGAGATAGTGCTTCTGTGGGACCCATCCACACAAGGGACCAGAAACTCCTGACTACCCAAGCCTCTGCAAGAGCCTGATGATTCCCAAGGAATGGTATTTGAGGTCAGGACTCCAGAGAATCCTTGCAAAATTATAAAGGCTAAAGCTGTGCACTCCTGATGCTGGTGGGCCCTGCTCCCCCCCAGTGGACCTGCTGGGAGGGGAAGCCCTGGCAGCTCTGCATGTGTGAGGAGCCAGGGGAAGCACCAAGTACAGATGTGTGTGAGGGAACAGCACAGAACCCCTGGTGCCATGGGCAATCCCCTGCCCAAGCTGTGGGGACAGCTGCTCTGGGCTGATTCTGGGACTCTGACAAGAGGAGGGCAAAAGCAGCAAGTCAGAAATTCCTGAGAGGTGTCTGGGATGATGAAAATGGAAGCAGTGGAAAGACCTCAAAATCTACCAGGATTTTAAGTGTGATAATTGGGATTTTTCTTGATAAATAAAAATTAGTTTTAGGGTATTTACAGGTGGTAAAATCACTTGCTCTCATTTGGCAACTGGCAATAAAGCAAAACCAATGTGGGTATACAGCAAGACAGGACCAAATGGAGCATGACAGAAAGAGGAGCCTGTGATTTGTCTTTTTGGCATCATCCAGAAGAGTTTATTCTTTCCTACACGTCCCAAAGTCCTTTGGATCTGTTTTAAATAGATGTCTCTGTACAAACATGGGCCAATGTCTGTATTCCTACAGAAAAGGAGGTGAAAATGTGCCTGAGAATCCTCTTCACTCTCTACCTGGGAGGAAAAATTACTCCACAGTTGGTTAACGTTCTTAATATTGGATGCAGATGAGTGAAAATGTCTCAGCAATTTTAGCAACATCCCTAAGGAATCCAGGAAAATGGTTTGAAGGGATATTTTCCAAGAGGAATTGCTGCAGAGGGCTTGTAAAGCCATCATGTGCAGTTCAGGAACCGTGGCCACTGCTCCTGCTGCCCCTGTCCTGCTGCCTCTGGAATGGCCACTCCCGTGGGAGGGACATCGGGAATGCCCACAGGAGGCTGGACAAGGCGGGCATTTGCCAGATGTGGCAGCAGAGGCTGGTGCTGAGCCTTCAGGAGCTCACATGTAGACCCTGAAGGTAACATTCTGTTAAAATAAGGGGCAATTCACACCTCTGGGGGCTGTTTTTCACTTGCTCTCCAGAGTCAGGAAGGCAGCAGTGGGGGGATTTAGATTAAGGAATCAAAGGTGCTATACAGCTTAAAACAAAGTTTAAAGACTGGAAAATAGAGCAAGATCTGCAGAAAAATACTAAATCTCCAGCATCCAGAAGTACTTCAGTACAGCAAAGCTGGATGTTGTCAGTCTCTGTTGAAAACAAGGACCAAATGAAGCACACAGCTGTTCAGTGCAGGATTTGGAGGTGGTAGAAGGCACCAATAAAGTGGCTGCCACAGTGTCACAGTCTCATTGAAGAGCTGGAGTAATAAAGGCAGATGGCAGCAGAGCAGCAAACGGGGTTTACTACTTGGCAAATGGTAAATTCTTCTCTGAGCAGCTCAAGAAAACCCAAGAGTCTTTCAGTTCCACAGAATTTTCTACTTCCATTCTCTTTACTGACAAAAATCTCATATTGTCAGGAGAGGGGATACATTCACAGTGAAATGCTGACTGAATTTTGGTACAAAATCTGAGCCAGACTTACAGAAACTGAGTAGAAATACAGCTCCTACAAGTGGATGAATCACAGCAATTGGGCCTCCATGAACTGTTCAGGGTCTGATGATGTATTTATCATAACAGTACAATTGAACATTAACATTAATTCTGGATTCAAAACATCTGATTTTTTTCCCCACAATTTTGCATGGATTTACCTATAACTGTTTGGAATGGACTCATGCCAGAATTCAAGGGATGATGTGAACAGGGAGTAAATTCAAACGTGGTTTCTTGACTCTGATAAGAGAGAAGATATCTCTGGCAGACAACACACACCTGCAGCTGGCCCATGAGACACTTGGGGACTAGGCCAGAAGAACAAGTGGGAAAATGTCAAGGCAATTCAAGGTAAAGAAAATGGATTCATGATTTTAAAATAAATTATATTTGTCTTTGACACTGCTTGTGGTGTTGGTGAGTCACCCATAATTATAAACCCAGGAAAACAACAGGCAGCACGTGAAGATAATTTAAAAGTCTCACCTCAGATACAGAGTTAAGCTGAACCAGCCCACTTTAAATGAAACTAAGTCAACATAAGCATTTTCACAATAATTTGTGATTTAAGATGTAAATCTTGCACATATTTCACATCTAAGAGAAAAAAAATAGCATCCACATTGATTACCTTTGCCTCTGCTACAGATCTTTATTTTCATATTCTTCTGGCTACCAAAAATAATGCCAAGAGCTGGAAGAATTATTTCCAGAACATGAATATTCTGTCCTTTTCTCCAAACACAGCCTGGTACCAGGGATGCCCCAGCACCTGGGAATTCCCAGACTGGCGGGCACAGGCAGCTGGCAGCAACTTCCACTGCAGGGGAGGTGCTCCATGCCTTGGGACAGCACAGCCAAGGGGCCTTAGGCAGCTGGGAACAGAGTAATTCATTTAAAGGAGTGACAGTGGGCTAAGATGGGCTTAGGATCAACTAAAATGGCAACCCCGTCCTATCTTGCCCCTTCCTCACCTTCAACACATTGGAAACTTTTATTTACTGGCATTAATTAATTATTTACTTTCTCTATTGAGAATTTAACATAGGAGTAGAAAACCATATTTCTTTCAGGAAAAAAAGGGGGGGAAAGAGTGAGGCTGGGTTTGAGTGTGGGTTGGGAGGAGCCTGGCAGAGCAGAGGATCCCTAATGCCTTAATGAAGATAAGCAGATGAAAAGGGCCACTGTGGATTGCCACTGCCTTGCACTTAAGTGGTGGGTTTGGGAAATAATTCCTCCTGATTCATCTTCTGGTTACATTCTGGTTCTTCAGTCAATTCTGTGCTACCACATCGGGTTTGAGAGCGGATTCCTGAGTAAACAGCCAACAGCACACAAATTAGTTGGGAAACCCAAGCACTGCTCTTTATCATACAAGTTTTGATGAGTGCTGTGGCTGATCTGAGGCAGTCCCACAGGTGTGTCTGTGCCTGCCATGCTCCCAAATGCTGTGCCCAGACCCCCCAGAGGATTTTTTGCAACTATTACCAATACACACCCAGCTGCTCCCTCACAAAAATAAATAAGAATAGGGAGGTTTTTTCTGCTCTGAAAATTGTGGAGTGGGGGAAGCACAACCATCAGCTTGTTCAAAGATGTGCCTTGGCACTGGGGGAGCTGGGGGAGCTGGGGGAGCTTGCCTTGGAGGGAAAGCCAGCAGGACCCCTCAGGGCTGGGACCAGCAGCTCCCTGGCTCTCCCTCCAGAGAGCCCTTCCTTGCTTGGAGCTCTGGGAAGGAGCTTTTCCAGAAGGGGAATGATCTGAGCACTGTAACTCACGTGAAGAACTTTCTCTCACTCTAATTAGGATGTTTTACCTGTGCAGTCTTGCCCCGTGCAGGCTCCGTAGCAGGAACAAGCCAGGACTGGGGATAAGGCACGGAATGCAGACTCAGGGAGGGATCCCAGCTGATTCTCTTTATCCCCAGGGCTGCCAGGAGAGAGAACCTGGGCACCTGGACGTGTGCCAACCCTGTGCCTCCAAGCCTTGAGCTTCCACATCCTTTTGGGGTCTGACAGGTCCATCCCCTGCAGTGCACCCCACTGCCCTGCCTTGGTTATGGAGCCTGTGTGGGACAAGGGACTTGCCTGCACAGATCCCACCAGGGAAGGCAGCACAAAGACCTCCTCCAGAGCTCCCACAGGAGGTGGCAGCTGCACTGCCAGACCAGTGCATTGGGGTTTGTGCTGATAGGTTCTGTTTTGGAGATGAAAAAGGAGAAGTTCAGTCTTTCATGGGTTTGTGCACGAACAACAGAAACTGTAGAAGGCTGTTGACTCCTGAAAACTTATTACACACACCCTGCACATGTGGGAAATACAGGGACAAGGGAAGAGTATTGGGAGAGCTCAAGGGGGAGACAAATTCTTTTTTACAAAAATGAAAGCAGAAGAACATACACATTTGTGGAAGATCACCCAGCTGGTCACCCCAAATAAAGGGAGGTTGGCCTTGCCAGTTTGTTTAGACCATTCTGGAAAGCCGAAGTATGAATCCAATCCACAAACTTTTCCTTGGTGTAAAGGTAAGTTTCAAAAACATAAATAATTAACACCACTGAAGGATACTTTGCTAAACTCAAAACTCTCTTTAAATTGTAAGACTGACATCAGCAGAGCTGTGCCCTTTGCAAGCACAGGAGCTGACTTGGTGTTGGAAAACTCAGATGTTTATTGGGGGTCTGCAGGAAAAATAACCAACTCCAAATCATTGCAGAGACTAAAGTCTCCAACAGAATTTGGGGAAAGTCACCTCTACTCTTTCCAGCACCTTCAGCAAGTCACCTGCACTTTCACATTTTCCCACAGCTCAGGCTACCCTGGCTTCCTTGAAGCACCTGGTTAGTTTAGGCATTTCACTTAAAAAATAACCCCTCTCCTCAGGGTTTATAGGCTTGGGCTGGTTAGAAAAGAAAACTTATTTCTCATAAAACCTTGCTGTGGGTTTGACAGTGTATTTCTGGTGGCTGATGGCTTGTGATAATCCCCTATGAGTAAAGGCAGCATGGGCAGGTTGACCAAGACTGACTTAGAAAGGGACTTCTTTGTCCTTGTTCTGTCCATGTCCTGCTTTTCTTGATGGTTTTGACCCCCCTCATGTCAAATTCCCTAAGCTTCTCTCAGACAAGGGAATTCTAGGCAATGATTTTCTTCAATAAGTATTTTTCTTTCTTTGTAGAGTCAATATTCCTTTCTCAGCTCAAGAGTTTGTGACTTTCCTGTATCAGCCTTTTTACCAAACCAAAGCATTTCATCCCCCCCAGGTGATGTGGGAACCCTCCAACATTCCAAGCAGTGACAGAAAGGAGGCAGGAATTGCACAGTGCCTCTGTCACTACTGGCTGTGACAGGGACCAACAACCAGCCCAGCCTTGTGACTAGAAATACAATCCAACCACCTGGAATAATTTGGCATCCTTAACTACACTTTCCTTCCCTGAAACGCTGACTGCAGGAATGTACCCAGAGAGAGACAGGACACCCTCAGCTGCACAGGGGAAAGGACAGGTTAGAGCAAGATCATCCAAACACCACGACAATGCTGCAGTCACAGAGCTCTGGGCTGCTCTCAGCTGCACTTGGGTGTACAAGTGGGGGGCAAAAATGATGGGTTTTACCTTCTGTACCCATCCAGACACTTGGACAACTTCTCTTGTTTTTACAAGGGACCACTTAAAGAGAAGAGGGGACAGGAGAGAGATGTGTTGCAATCATCAGATACGAGACACTTTAATGGCTATTGGCTTCTGAGCTGATAGATCAGAGTTGTTCACACACCGAGTTTATTTTCCTATGGCCCCTCTCTTTGGCGAGCTGGCTCATGCCGAGGGCAGGCTGGGGGAGATGAGGCCAGGGATTCGTTGGCTTTAATGCACAACTGAAAGATGCTTTCAGTCAGCTGCAGCCTGGGTGCCAGGTTTTATTTTTTCAGTGCTCTCACTCTGGGGTGGAGAGGGCCAGCCTTCTCCTTCCTCATGCCTCCTTTGCTCTCACACAATCTTTGTGGAGCTGCAGAAAAGAATTTTCCCATAAATAAACAAAATATTGAGTTACACACCATGTAAGTGACGACAGAAGAGAGCCCCAAGTCATCTTCTTAATTTCTATGCACAACACAACGTGCCAGCTCTCAGATAAAAGATGCATGAAAGAAAATGACATTGCTTCCAAGTCCACATAGTTTTAAGGTAAAATCACCGAGTCGTCATTTCCCACGTGCTCCTGCGCACCCCAGCCGGGGCTGCTCCCGGGGCTCCCCCTGCTCCACCAGCCACGTCCTGCTCCGAGCTTTTCTCACCTTCCCAGCGCCCAGATCACTCTGCTTTAACTCCTGCAGGCCAGCAGGTGACTGACTTCAGGGTCAGAAGGCAAAGTGCTAACTTGAGACCTGGCGCAAGGCAACGCCCACATCCTGCTGCATTCGCAGCTGCAGCTTCGCTTCCCCTGGTGGCAATCAGGGCTTGGCTCTGCACACTTTAATTGGGGATAAATTGCTGCAAAGGTCTTTGCAAAGCCCTCTTGCACAGAGGTGGTTCCTTCAGATTCTACTGGGCAATTTACAAACAGGCTACTTTTTAAAAATAATTTGATAGCAGAAACACTTCATGGAATAATTTTCAGGCTCACTACAGACATTATTCATGAGAAAGCCATTCAAAATATTCAAGAGAGAAATACAACACGACCCTGGTGGATTTGGTTGTCTACACAGGCCTTGCTGCTTTGCTTTGGGCTCTGGTGGGGACTCTCACACAATTTAGCTGTAAGGAAACCTCCTAAAAGCCAACTTCTTGCTTGTGGCAGGAGGGGCTGGGATCACACCCTGTACCACATTACCCCAGTGCCACAGGGGTGCCCCGAGCCCTGAGCACAGCACAGGGCAAGGCACAGTGAGAGTGTCACTACACAGCAACCTCAGCCAAAAGGTCCACGATAAATCCAGGCTGAGAAGGAAAATGAATACCTGGGAAATGAAATAATTTTCCAGACAGCCTTTGGAAAGGCAAAGGACTGAACCTCTGCACCCTCAGGCCCAGTGCAGCATTTCAAAACCATGCCCTGCTTTCTCCCTAGCTACACCTCCCTGTGTTAGACCTAAAATCACAAAGCTTATTGTACAAGCTTTGTCAAGGCTGCTCTGATAGGGAACTCACATTACTTATGAAATATCAGGAACGTTTTGCTCTCTCTCATGGGACTCCCTGTCCTGAGTGAGCAGCTGGGCAGGTTGTGCTGCAGTTCTGCTCTGTGTCCCCCTCAATGCCAGCCTGGCACTGCTGGGGAGGAAAAACCACATGCACTGTGCTGAGATCTTGGAATCTCCGACTGCTTTGGGTTGGAAGGGACATTAAAGCTCATTTCATGTTCCTCACACTGCATCAGAAACTGGATGGGATGTAATTTTATTTCTCTTTCTCTCCCCTGTTTCAATTTTTTATGTCTGATTTCAAATTTTCTCTTAAAGAGAGAAAAAGATAATTCTGGCATTTCCTTAATTGAAAAGGGAATCAGAAGCCTATTGATTTAGCAGGAGTCAAAAGCCCAGATGAATTTAACTCTCTGCCCCTTCTTTTCTAACATGAAGTTGTCACTAATAATTTGCTGTATTCTTTAAAATTTAATTTATGGAATATGATTGAAATTTGAAAGAGCTCGCAGTGACTGGAACACGGCAAGGAGCAGAATTTTGTAGCCCCCTAACAAGAGTAAACAGGACCAGAAAGTCGTTCATGTTCTCCCAGTTAACCATAGAAACAGCCTTTTTTTTTTCTTTTAAATAATCTCAAGGAAAAGTTAGCGAAACATAAATTAGAGCAACTGCTGCTGATTTATTTTTCTGAATAAAAAGAACATTCAGTAGCAGGTCATTTGTTTTTGTTTTCTTTCAGAGAGTAAATGGAAACATATCCTTACCTCACTTTTCTCACAAGTACAGTAGATTTCCTGAGCTTGTGTCAAGGTTTTATTGCCAGGAAAAAGTGGTTGAATAGTCAGCATTTGTAATGAGGGCATCACCAGACATGGACTGCAGCTGTCAAACTGGTACCCTCATGTTCTAGGCATTGGCTGATTGGGGTGTGATCACTGGTGCCACTTGGCCGGACAAGGGGCAGAGAAGGTGCAGCCTTGCCTTGGAGGTGATCCCTGGAGGAGCTGAGTTTGTGAATGAGGCAGTGCCAGGCCCTGGTGCCAGAGGCTGTGCCAGCTGTGAAGGGCACACGGAGCTTTACTCACACACAGGCACGGGATGGGGCTGGCTCTGCCAGGGGGCTGGGGGTGCTGGGCCTGCTCCCTGCCCTGTGCCAGCTCTTCCAAAGGAAAGAAACCCATTGCCAGAGGGGTTTGTGAGCACTGACAGGAACACTGAGCATTCATCCCACTGACAAATTGCAAAGGCAGGGTGATCAAGTGGATTACAAATAGGACTGGAAACTCCTGAGTTCCTGCCCTGGCTCCGTCCTTGATTTTCTGCTGTGACCTTAAACAAATCATTTGAACTTCTCTGAGCCAGATTCATTGCTCTTGTAATTCCATTTGACAGAGTAAATGAGGAAGTGTATGGCCCTCTCTATCTTCATTTCCCTATCTGTAAACGTGGGTGAATGTTTTCAGGATGTAATTATTGCCCACAGGTTCTGAGATGTTTCAAATCCTTGCAGCTCTTTGATGTCTGCAAATCTATTTGTTGATATATGGAGTACCTGTATGGTAAGAAGCTTTCGAAAAGCTCTAAGCTTTCATCCAAAAGTGGGTGGCAAAACATTGTATATATATTGTATAAGTTTAATCTTGTTTTCAGCTTTCTTTAAAGTGTAAAAATTTGCCTATCATTTTGTGCCCAACAGTTACCTGTGTTCTGCTTGAAATATCTAACAACTTTGTCTGCCTTGTTAAAGAGCAGCCAAAATCTTGGCTTCAATACTGAAAAACTCTTAAGAAATTTTTTTGTCTGGGTGTCTGCACAACTGTGATCAATGAGACAGTGCCAAGGGTGATGTCCACGATGCACTCCGAAAGCACTGAGCTCTTCAGAGACAATGCAAGCTCACTTGAACTACTCTCAGCTCTCTTTTCCAGCTGGGAGGCAGCTGCTGCTCTTTCGTGGGTTGTTTTGGGGTGCACATATTCAGCTGGGCTTGCCTGCCCCAGCAGCCCAGCTCTCCATGGCACTTGGGTGATGGGTGCTCTTGGGGTGTCCAGCAAAGCTCCATGAGGGCTGTGGGTCCTGCCATGGCACTGGGAAAAGGAAACTGGGGTTGCCAGAGGATGTGCTGGCAGCTGTGCTGGCATGGAGCCTGTCCTGTTGGGATGCAGATCCTATGGAGGCAGATTCCCTGTGGGAACACGTCACACGTGGTGCATTGAGCTGTCAGGACTTACATCCACGCGTGTGGGAGAGGGAGCCACTTGAAAGCCACTGGGAAATGTCCTTAAGTCCATTGTACAGAGCAAAATAAGACTTCTGAAAAGAGCCAGTATTGACAGCTCTGTGTAGGTGTGACTGCTCAGAGCTTGTGGCATCAGAACGCGGGGCCAGGACCTGCAAGGTGTGGCCAGGGAGCTCCTGTGGTGGGATGGTGGTGCAGGGGAGGCCGTGGCCAGGGTGGAGGAGGAGGCACACAGGGTCTCACGAGGCTCTGGTTCTGTCTCAGGGCTCCCAAGGAGTACAGTGCAAGTGAAGTGGTTTTGTTCCTTCCTTTCTCTCCCGGGTGCCTGGGGCTGGCAGTCCCTCAGTGTGCCGGGCACGGCACTCACTGCAGTCACGCTTTGATCTCAGTTAAACAACCCAGACAAAGAAATCATAACACCCCACCAGCCTGCAGTTTGATTCCAGTATTGCTGCAGGGATGAGCCCTGACTGTAAGCCAGGCTTAAGAGGATGTTTTTTCAGCCCTGGAGCACTCGGTCACAGTGTGGGAGCAGCAGAAGCCACGGCATTTCATGTGCTGAAAATCACAAGTGGAAAAGGGCCCTATTAGGTCATTCATTTTGTTGGCTCTTGACAGAATTATTCCTGGTGCCATGCTCTCCCAGGAGCCTGATCCTGTCTAGTTCTGAACAACTCAAGCCCTGGTGCTCCAGCTACCTTTTACTTGGAAAAACCATTTCAGTTTTGAAGAGACCTCCTGGGTAGGAAACTCAGACACAGTGGGCCCAGTAATTGATTCCTTGAACCCTCTGAAACTGTTCCACCTCTCTCTCGGGTGGCTGTGCCAGTGGAGTCCCTCAAACCTGCTAAACTGAGCTTTAGTCACCGTTCTGGCCCCACTCCTTCAAGTGTTTGATCTTTTCTTGTGAACCTGCCCCTCTAGGCCCAAAGATTCCCACACAGCTGTCAGGAATGATCAGTCAAAAGTTTATGCAGTGTAACTGGTCTGCTTTTGCCCTAAGCCCTTTTTAATAGTTGACTGATTATGTAAAGGGTCCTTAAAAATGAGTGTTTTCTGCTGTTTGTTTAATATCAATTTATAAAGGGAGTATTTTCACAAATTACAGTAAGCACCACTTCATCAAAATTACAGCTTAAATCCCCATTTCCTGGATTCATGTGTTTATCAACAAATCTCTCTTTTTCTTTTTTCCCTAACATACATATTCCCATTCCTCATTGCTGTAAAGGAAAGTTTTTAAGAGAAGAAAAAAAAATTAGGTCTTGAAAGCTCAGAGACCATTAGGAAAAAAAATAAAAATGTTGGGTTTTGCTCTTTTCCCTCTTCTATATTTCATCTGTCACAAGCTCTCTGCAGCCTGGGCTCTCGAGGCTGGCAGCACTCACTGCCATTGCCATGATGGGGCTGCGGTGCTGCAGCTCGTCCCAAAAAATTAATGAGGAGCAAGTTACTGATAAACATGGGGGGGAGTGAACCACATGTACTTGTCTCTGGTCAGAAATTCATCTTCATCTCCATGCAGAGCCTTGGAAGAGTGTGAAATTCCCACCCCAGGCACTTTCCTCCAGGAAAGCCCTGCTGCCCCTTCTGCTTGTTGTGTTCCTACATAGGCAGCTCTGGAAGTCACTTATGGAGCTCTGGCACAGAAAATCCTAAACAAATTCTGCCACGAAGCCATGCTGGGCTGGAGGAGTGTCTTGGGCAATCCCAAGCACAACTCCAGGCTGGAGATGAGCAGCTGGAGCAGCCCTGGGAGAAGAACTTGGGGGTGCTGGGGGTGAGAGCTGGACCTGCCCCAGCCCAGAGCCCCCTGCCCTGGGCTGAGCTCCAGCGTGGGCAGCAGGAGAGGGGATTCAAACTGACAGAGAGTAGGTTAAGTTTAGATATTAAGAAGAAATTCTCTTTTAAAAGAGTAGGGAGGCCCTGGCACAGGGTGCCCAGAGAAGCTGTGGTTGCCTCTGGATCCATGGCAAGGCTGGATGGGGCTTGGACCAACCTGGTCTATGGAAAGTGTCCCTGCCCATGGAAGGGAGATTGAAAAGAGATGGGCTTTAATGTCCTTTCCAATCCAAACTAGATTCCATGATTAAGGATTTAGCAGTTGCTCCTAACAGAAAAACAGCATCATATTACACAATGCCTCTCAGGTGGCAGGTACAACTGTATCTTAAATATTCAAATGTAATTTTTTTTAATATCTGAAAATGTTAATTTAATCACAATGAAACATTTTCCTTTATAAAAAAAACATTACCTTAATGACTTTAAAAAAACCAAACTTTTTTCTACTTTTTTCATCCAGGAAAAATATTAATTTCCTTATCAGTTTTATTTACCAGCCACATAAGAAGTTTGTTAGTTGCAAGCATTCAGTGCAGAACTGGATTAACAGCCCCTGTACTAATGGGGAACTCTGCAGAGCTGGGGTTGCTCCAGGAAACCTCCTGCCTTTCCTGGGAAGATGCTTTCCCAGCCCCATGCCCCGTAGCCCAGACAGCCCTCAAGTCTCATTCTTAGACCTGAGCCTTGCTTAGGCTTTTGGGAAATGCTGAAATGGAGCAGTGCCACAGCTATAGCTCCTAAAGAAAGGCTGGCTTGGCTGTTCCACCAGCAGCAGCTCGGGGAGCAGGAACAGGGTGAGCAGCAAGAGGCCTGGGCTGCTTGTGTGCTTCAGGTGACTTTGGGTTCTGCACACACCGAGCCTTCCAAGGGACAGTGTACAGTCCAGTCTGGTGGAAAGTGCCCTCTGCTGCACCGTGGCCTCAAGCCTGTAAGGACATCGTAACAGGGCCAGACAGCCTTGGCCTAATTAGCAAAGTCAGTCAATGCCTTGTTAATGCAAGTAACAGAGGTACCAAGTGTGAAACAGGTCGTGTAAACAAAGAGGATTCCCTGGTTTACTTCCTTTGGCAGGTACACATGCATTTATTAGGAACCCAAAGTTCCAGTAACTTGACCTGGGTGTTGATGATGTCCAATAAGGCCAATTTTAGAGCAGCAGCACTTTTGTCTCGTGCTCAGCTGTACTTGCAGTGCCCCAGGCAGGGAGAGAAGGAGAGCCGTGGCTGTGAACAGGAGCAGGGGCTGCAGGCTCACACCTGGCTCCACAACCCTCCTCGCCCTGTCCCTTCCACTCCAGTGTGTGTGACACACCAGGACCCATGTGTGTGACACTGCAGGACCCAGGTGTGTGACACTGCAGGACCCACATGTGTGACACTGCAGGACCCGGGTGTGTGACACTGCAGGACCCAAGTGTGTGACACACCAGGACCCAGGTGTGTGACCCACCAGGACCTGGGTGTGTGACACTGCAGGACCTGGGTGTGTGACACTGCAGGACCCATGTGTGTGACACACCAGGACCCACGTGTGTGACCCACCAGGACCCAGGTGTGTGACACCACAGGACCCAGGTGTGTGACACTGCAGGACCCACATGTGTGACACTGCAGGACCCAGGTGTGTGACACACCAGGACCCAGGTGTGTGACCCCCCCATACACATCCCCGTGTGCCTGGGGAGCCCCTGCCATGGCCACCTGCCCCACCTCTGCCTTCCTCCGGAGAAAAGCACTGCAGGGAAAGGGCAAGGCTGACTTTATTTGGTTTGGTACCTGGGAGCAGAGGGGTTTGGGGCAATGGTGGTTCCAAAAGTCTTGGAGGGCGCAGTAAGGAGCCCACTGGGGTGATGGACAGTGTGAGATGCAGCCCTGGGGCTGCACACACGGGGCTGTTTATGATCTTATGGCATTTACCTCCCCTTCCTTTCCTCACCTTTGTCTTCAGCCTCTCTCAGAGCAGAAGGAAAAGGAACGCCCCAGCCCCCAGGCCCCTGACCTCTAAATTGAGCTCTCAGCAGTGTTCTCCCATCACAGCTCCAAGGAGCGCCGCATTTCCGCTTGGAAGGGGCAGATTTGAAAAACAGAAAATATATTAAATGGAAAACACAACTGGTCAGAAGAGCCATTCTATAAATTATGAGCCTGGGCAACAGAGATATTTTTCTTTGGGAATCAGTCCCTTGCAGTCTCCAGGCTACACGATGTGTAAGAAACAAAAAAACCAAACAAAGAGAAAAAGTGAAGGATTTTTAGACTGGCTCAGGAAAGGCATTTTTTTCAAAACAGAGGGAAGGAAATTTAAAATGCCAGTGAGAGACTAACAGCAATCAGGCCCATCTGGGCACGGAGACGTAGTGATGGAAAAAAGCAGTCTGTGATGTGTGGGGGACACAGGGGAACTTCATTGCCCTTGCACTCCATGGGAGAGATTATCTAACCAGAACTCAGATACCTCTGCTCCTTGGACCGTTCTGGGATCATCTCATTGCTGTGAAGGAGATCATCACCACTCCTGGCATCATCACTTCTACTGCATATTGGTCATGGCCCCTCCTGCAGCATGGGCAGAGCCCTCTGAACCTGTGTCCTTTCACTCAGTGCATCTTCACTCAGATAAACCAGCTGGACTTTAAACCAAATTTACTTCTGCATCGTGCCAGAAGTCCCAGGCTCTGCCAACAGTGAAGCTTGATCCTTTGCACACAATTTTGTGTGAATATTGCTACTCTGGATGGGAGGGGAGGGGACTCACAGAGAGCCTGCTTGGTGCCTTACTAAGCATGGCCTCATAAATATAACAGGACTGGGATCTTCAGATTACTTAAAGGCAGTCAGACATTCAATTTCCATGATATTTTGGTGTTATTAGGATATGAAGCTCGTCAGGCTTCTCTGAATCACTTAGCTTAGTATTGGCTGCTGGAGGCCATCCCATCCTCTGAACCAACTGGAGATATTCCAGAGCATCTCAAGATACAAGTCACTCCTCAGGCTTTTTGCAGGAATTTGTTTGTGCCTTTGGAACTGCAGCCACCTGCTGATTGAGCTGACACAGGGATGGAGGGAATCGAGCAGCAAGGCTGGGTGTGGTTTCTGAGGTGAGCAGGCAGCTTCTTCTGAGGGCAGGATGCAAAGGCTGCAGCCCCTTCCCAGCTGCTGGCAGCTGCTCTGGCAGAGGTGACACTGTCCTCTCTGCTTTGTGCTGCTCCACAACGTCACCACCAGCAAACAGAGGCCAGTGAGGACCAGGGAGACAGAACCTCTCTAAAATGTCCTCCTCCAGTACCACTCCCAAGCACTGCCACAAGCACAGAGCAGGAATTATTGTACCCTACTCTGCCCTGCTTTGCTGCAGGCCCTGGCTCTCACAGCCCCTCGGAAGGAGCTCCACCTTCCCCATGCCAGAAGCTGCACCCCTGGAGCACTGAAAGGCAAACTGGTGCTCTCCCCCTTGGATCCATCAGCAGCAACATCAATACAAGCCCTTCCTTTGCTGTATTTATGGGCAGGACACGAGGAAAGCACTCAGGCATTAAACACTGGGTTGAGTTCACTTCCCCCCGACAGCCTTGGTCCTCAGAAATCAGCGCTGGCATCAAACTGGTGGGACACAGGAGAAAAGGGCATCCCTCGAGCTGCATTTTGGGGCTGTTACCCCGATGGAGCAGGGGGTAACTCTTCTGTAACTTCCCTGAAGCTGCAGAAAAGTAACATATTTCAGAATTTGGCCTTATTTTTGCAAATGCATCTTTTAAAATTGCGCATCTGGAATTCAAGTTCTCTTCCAAGTGCTGTGTGTGATTTGCTCTTGCCAGAGAAGCACACCTGGGACCAAGAAGGGGGTTTAGATAAGTGCCTTTCCATATGGCCCGCTGATAAATGATTCATTCTGCACAGCTTAGCTTTGAAAATAAATTCAGTATCGTTAAGATATTAAGATACCAGCTTCATATTTCACCTCATAATTGCACTTCACATATCACAAAAAGAGCTGGGCTGTTGTTTTTGCTGCTGCTGTTTGCAGATGCAGCCTGCAGAGCTCTGGGTATTGCATCACAACTCACTCCCTCCTTCCTCCCGTTCCAGCACACATTTTGCTCTTCTTCTGAGGGTAGTTTTTAGGTGGATCAATACCAAAAAAAGAAACAATCCTGTAAAGTACAAATTCAGTGTGCTCAGATGAAGAAATAGATAAATACTACTTTTTAAGGTAACGTTTAATTTAATATGTTGATGGGATTGAAGATCACTTAGGATGAAAACAAGATCAAACAAAGCAACACTTCTTTGAGAGGCAGGAAGCCACACACTCCTCATCCCAGCCTTTTGACACTCCTGGTGCTGACAACAGCCTCGTACAGCTGCTCCTCTCTTTGCTATCCCATGTTCAATGCAGCCTCAGCATCTTCATCCTCGTGGCTCTTTTGCCCATGAACTTCCAGTGTTCCCACTGGCACAGTCCTCTGGAAGGGTGAAACTGGTCAGGAGATTTCCCAGGCAGAATCAGAACATCATCACATTTTCCATTTGACCCCCAAATACAAAGGAATAGGTACTCCCAGTCCTAACAGGTTTAGGATTGCAATGCACCTGGTAACGGGGTGGGTGAGGTTTTGCTTTTTAAGGGAACCAGAGAGGGAACCAGGAGCCAAAAAGAGACACTCTGGGGCCAGAACCTACATCTCCATCTCCTAGTCCTGGTCATCCCAGTCCATCTCTAATCCCCACAGCAGCCCAGCTCAGGGACAGCATACAGTGAGCTGCAGCCCAGGAAAAACAAGGCATCATGAAAGCATCACCATAGACACCAACAACCACCCTGGAGCACAGCACATCCACAGGGGCAGTTGGTCTGGTGCTCTCGAGGCACCACCTGGGCCATGCCTTAGGCAGGTGAGGACCAGAAACAGCCTTGGATGAAGATGAAAGGACCCCGTGCCAATGAGCCCCGCTCCGGTGCCAGCTCCATCCAACCGTTCTCATGAGGAGGGGCCTGACGTGCCCTGAGCCCTGCAGTGCACACAGGAGGGTTCTGCTTTCTCATCAGCTTTAGGGGCCAGGCCAGTGGAGCTTCTGCATGGGAAGAAGAGCCAGTTTCCAAATGCTTCCAAGTCCTCACGAACAGCAATTTCTCCCAAGGTTTTCTTCAGCCATGAATTCTTTTCAGAACCAGTGAAAATATTTCTTTTCATCCTATCAGGCTGCAGCACTTTTGCTTGAACACATCTTATCTGAAAACACACTCAGAGCCACTGGGCACAGCGAGGAGCAGAGCTCAGGCTGCACATCTGGAAAATATTCCTGCTGGTGAGAGCTGCTGGAGCAGGGAAGGGGCTCCCCAGGGAGCCAGGGGTGACCTGACATGGGCACTGCTGTGAAGTGGACGAGGCCAGAGCCCTGAGGGACGTGGCAGGAGCTGTTTGATAGAGCAGGTGCTGTCTCCAGCTTTGCTGGGGGATCTCAGGGCTGCCCAGGACACTTCTCCTTGCCTGAGGCACAGGGACAGGCAGTTTCCCTGCTAAGGATCTTCTGAAGGAAGACTGGGAGAAAAAAGGCACCAAAAACCCAGGCTGGGGCACAGGAGGGATCTCCTCTCAGGGCACACCTTCAGCTGGCACAAAGCAGTGTAACCCCAGGAAAGCAGATCTGTGCCAGCAATGCCCAAAAACGGGGCCTTTCTGACCATCAGGCAAAAGGCAGAAATGGTCAATTCATGCCTATGCCAAGAGTTTACTGTAAACAAAATGCTAAATATTGTGTTAATTGCAAACAAAACCCAGGGAAATAAATATATGACAAGTCAAATTATGATCTTGTGTGCTCCTTTCAGGGACAGACAACTGAGAAATATGGCCAGAGCAGAAATGTATTTTCAGTTTCAGGTTCAATCTATACAAATTTAGGCACATGATATCTTTTTCTATATAAAAGCAGTCCCAGGTGAGTGTTTATAGATGATGTATCTAGAAAAAGAAACAAAAAGGAAAAAGCACCAAAAAAAGCCTTGCTCTCTGTTCCAAAAAGCTGTCTTTTTTCTTAGTTCTATCCATTTTAATCTATTACTGCCGAAATTCCCAAGGTCTGCCAAAATGTAAGGAAACTTGCAATACAAATGAGTGTTACCAGCAGAGAGGAGGGTTTGGAAGGAGCAGGGAAAGGAATAGTGAAAAGGACAGATCCATCATTTTCAGTGGTTACAGCAGTTGTGGGGAAGCATCTTTGTAAAACACCAGTAGTATAAAGAAAAGCACAAAACAAAGCAAGAAAATCCCTGCCCCAGAAGAGCAGATCAGGTGAGTGCTCAGTTATTTGTTGTAGCAGCTCTCTGAAATTGGAAGCGTTTGGGGTGCTGCAAAGCACTGGAAAAGGTGTCTTTGCCCAGAAAATCCTGTCCTTTTTTCCAAGGTGCATCCAGAAGGAATCTGAGCAGGGAAAGGCAGTGGCAAAGGGATGCAGCTCAAGTCCAGACACTTCTGTGTCAGGGCCACCGCAGTGCCAGGCTTGGGCTCCTGCTCCCTCTGCTCCTGCCAGCTCTGTGCTCCAGCTGGGCCCTCCTGGCTGAACCTGGGAGTTATCCCCACGACTTCTGTTCCTCCTGACTGGAATCAGCCAAAGGGTCCAAAGGCCAATAGAAGAAGTGCAAAAGGACTGAAGATACTTCAAAATAGTTGATAATTTTCAAGAACAGAGGGCTCTTGCAAATCCACAGTTTTCATTTATCAAAAATTCCAGTTGAAATAATCCAAAAAAGTTGAAAGAAATCTTGTAAGATTTGAAGTACTTTAATGCTATTAACACATTCTTTAAAAAATCCCGGATTTTTTTTAGAATAGGAATATTTGCCAAATGGACATTGTAGACGTATTTAAAGACCAGAAATTTTTTGAAGAATTATGTTAGAAACATCCACCAGCTCTGCTCTACACTAAGAATTCACGTTACATAAAAAGCCAGCTATAGACAAATAGCCCAGAGGACCCCACTCGGCAGAGCTGAGCCCAAATGACCCTGTATATTAAATGTACCCTGAGAGCAGTGAGTGCCTCCACACACTCTATAGCTCAATTTGTGTGGCTTTTCAGCCACAGAGTTCGTGAAGAGCTCTGTGAAGTGCTCTTCTCTGGATGCTGCAGTTCCAGGAAGAACGGGGCATCCAAGCAGGTGAGGGAGCAGCAGCACAGCCAGAGGCCCCAGCCACGTCCTGGGCTGAGGACACAGCATCCATTTCTAGGAAAGCCAAGCTAGCAGGAAATGGGGGGTGGGAACCACTCTTGTAGAGAGCTCTGACACTCTAAGGCAGATGCATCTGTATTTTTCCATTGTATGGAAAGCTTTGCCCGTATTTACTGCTCAGGGATTGTTTTTCTCCCTGCTGTTGTCCTGCCAGCAATGAGCACTGAGGGCCAGAGCTCTGCAGTCCATTGGCACAGCAGAGTGGACTTTGTGGCTGGACCTCTCTCCACTTGTGCACTTTGGCTCTGCTCCATCCCCCACATCATCAATGGTCAGCATTCCCAGTGCATGGCTGACTGGGAATGCTGGAGCACACTGGGCTGGACCTGCCCTGACACGGGTCCTACTTCCCACAGCCCAGTGGGAATGGAGGGAGCCCCAAATGTCCTGGGCCCCACATGTTCCTCAAGCACTGCAAACCTCAGCACTGGGCAGAGCACAAGGGCATTGACCACTTGCTGGGGATCAGGCACCCACGTATCCCCTCTGCCTGGATGCCAGAGGAAAAGCCTGGCTCCAGGAGGGATTTCCAGGCAGTGGTGCTGCCTGCCCACCGGAGCAGCAATGCCCTGCTGGTCCCAGCAATGGCTGCAGGCTGGGCACCAAAAGAAGCCTGAGCTGCTCTGAGGTCAGGCACAAAAGTCTTCTTCCAGTTGTTATTCCGGGAATTTAAAAGATGTTTTGCCTTAGCTGCAAACATAGGAGGTTTTTCTCAAACAAAACATAAGAAAAATGCAGAAAGTAATACAACAACATCAGGAAGGGGCCAGGCTGCAAGGCTGGTGGTCCCTAGTGGTCCTCAGATGTGTGAATCAGTGAAAATCAGAAAGGTATCATAGCACTAAAGCAAAAAATCATTAATAAAAGTGACAGTAAAAGCTCCAAGACAAGGAAAGTTACCTAAAAGAGAAACTCTAATTACACTTGAGAACAGCCTCCCCCAGGAGAGCAGCACAGTCCTACTCCTGTAAGGGGTTTAAAACCAGACCCATTATTATTCTTAGGAAGGGCAGGTTAAGAAACCCCTTCTGGGTGCCGTGTCCAGCCCTGGCTCCTCAGCACAGCAGGGCCAGGGAGCTCCGAGGAAGGGCCTGGAGGTGCCCAGGCCAGGCTGAGGGAGCTGGGGCTGCTCAGCCTCCAGAGGAGCCCGGCTGAGAGGGGCCCCTAAAGAGCAGAGCCCGGGTGCTGCTCAGTGCCCTCCCTGTAGCCAGGGACACCCAGCGCTGAGGGCCCCTCTCAGCTGGGGCTCCTCTCGAGGCTGAGCTGTACCCAAACCTGACACCCATCCACAGTCAATCAGCTTCCTCAGCAATACTGAGTGAGAACATCTTCCTTTTAGCCAAACATCCTTCACAGCCTCTTGGAGAAATAATAAACTCACCAACTAAAGCCCTTCAGCAGTCCTCCTGCATTATAAGCTGCTGAAATCTTATTTTTATGATAATAAGGTGACTTGAAAACACTTCCATGAATTAAAAAAACCTATTAATAATTTTCTTGTCTGACAGACTTGCAAATGCATTTCTGCTTTGTGCCTTTGGCAGCAGCGTTCGATGGCCAACCGTTTTCAGAAAATTGAAAGTTTTCCTGACCTTTCCTTCAGCAAAAAGGCACCAACTTCCCCTGCTGTGTATTTGCATAGGGACTGCTCTTAAGCCAGCAGCAGTCAAAGTTGTGTCCAGAACTGTATCCTCAACTAGAGGTGAGTCCTACAGGAGTTCCTTCAGCCAAGTGCCTTAGAACCTGGAGATTCAAATTTTATGAATTTTGTCCTTTTTTTGTATTCTGTATCCCTTTGTTACTAAATTCAAAGTTGTTGCCACCTTTAAATGGATTTGGTTGAACACTGGTTTGGCCAGAAGAGGATTTGGGTTATGCAGAGCTGGATGATGAAGTGTCACAATCATCAGCACCCTGCCACTGACCTCTCTGGATAAAGCCTGGCTGCAGAGGATCCTTCTCCCACACCTTGCAGTGCTAAAGGACTGAGACCCAGCCTTTGTTCTGCCTGCTAACCTCCCTTACCTGAGTGGTCTCCTCTTGGCTTTCTCACTCTTCTAGAGCCACGATGGGGAGCATTAAGTTGATGCAGCTCTTGTCATTTGTAAATGGCTATTTGCATGTTCTGTTCATTATTAGGGCCTGACTCATGTACCAGGCCAGTCATTTCCAATCATCCTGTTCTAAACACTCAGCTTTGAAAGAAAAGCCCAGCCCTGAGTGAAATAAATCACCCTGGCCAAGCTCTCTGAAGCAGCTGGGCAGGGAGAACTTTCCAAGCTGGAAATGCTCCCCCACCTTTCTGCAGGCTCTCTGGCTTTTGATAAACATGAGCAATTAGCACCTTTGAGACATCATTTTCCTTCCCCACTGATGGAACATTGGATACTCAGAAGGAAACTGCGCCTTGGAGGGAAGCTCCAGGAAGGTGGGCAGGGTGGTGGGTGGGATGGTGAACACTCAACTCATCCCCAGAGGGCTGTGCTCACACATGCTCCCTCTCAGCCACATCTCCCTGCCCCTGCAGTGACAGCAGCTCTGACAAGCCCATTTCTGTCTGATGGGAAGAAAAACAAACATTGCAGTGGATAATCAAACAAATGTGGGCTCTTCAGTTCTTGGATGGGAACTCCAGCTAATGCCATAAAACATGGGAAGAATGCTCTAATTAATTCCTTCTCTGGAAATATTTGACTAGGTTTGGGATCTCCTACAGGAACAACACTGAAGTCAGCAGCAGCAGTAAAGGTTGCATGAGTCTGGAATGGAGGGATTTTCCTCAAAGTGTATACCTGGGAGAAGCTGGAGCTAAGATGCTGTGGGGTTAAGCAGGAGAATGTAGTGAGAGATTATAAACACATCCAAAAAAACCTGCAATTCCTCCTGCTTACATCCCTGCAACCACCTGGGGGAAGCTGTACCTGCAAAGAGGAGACAGTTTCACACCTCTGCAGCCACTGTCACACACATCTTTCCAATGCAGGATTCAGCTCCTGCTTTCCTGCTGCCTTCCCATCTAATCTGTTTCCAGCCATGACAGTAGCTGAGCTACTGCCAAGAAAACCACATCGTGGTTTAAGTGATTCTGTGATCATTTATAGCCTGGAACACAGAGCTCTGGTGTGTGACTGCAGCAGTCACAACAATGGCATGGGCACCTCCAGAGAATGGGATGGACATTCACAGAGTTAATTAAACCAATCACCAGCAGAAAACGCTGGCAGGAAGGGAAGCAAGTCATGAATCCCAGTGGGGCATAGATACAGGAAGCTGAGCCTGAGGAAACTCTCTGACTGTTCTGTTCTGGATCCCAGGAGGATCTGAGGGATGCTTCAGAAGCACGGGAGCACATCCAGCCATTTTTTGAAATTTCCACACTACCAGAGCTGCATCTCATGAGGGTTCTATCTTTAATCTGGACTGTGAGCTTCCCTTCTCCCCAGCCTACCTCATTACACAGTTCCACTGTTCATCACTAATTCCCTTCCCATCCAGGTGGTGAGAAATGGGCATTGCCCATCCTTTGCCTTTAATCCTTCTCCAGAACATGGACCTTGCCTCACAGCACCTCAGAGGCTCAGCCTGCAAGGCTCTGTTGGCCCAGGGCAGGTTGTTGAGGTCCCTTGGGGCTCTCAGTGCCAGGGACTGCCACCCACATGCCACAGATGTCAAACCCTAACCCACTGTGTGTAGGATGCATTAACTGATTTGTTAATTGGGTTTGTGGGGTCAGGTTTTGGTAGTGGGGAGGGCTGCAGGGGTGGTTTCTGTGAGAAGCTGCTGGAAGCTTCCCCCATGTCCAGCAGAGCCAATCCCAGCTGGCTGCAGGATGGACCTGTTCGTGGTCAAGGCTGGGCCAGTCAGGAATGATGGGAACACCTTGGCAATAATGTGTTTAAGAAGGGAAAAGAAAAGTTATGGCACAGATGTAATTGGGTGCAAGGAAGACGGGGATGAGAACATGGAAGAGGAGCTGAAATCTTAAGAATTCATTTTACCTTTGCACAGCTTTGGTTTTACTGAAAAAAGAAATATAAAAGGAGGGAAGATGTTGATAAGAAGTGGTAAGAAATTTCATCTACAGAGGAATTAGAGATGAACCTATTGAGTTCTGAGATCTGCTGTGGGTTACAGCTCCTCTCATCCTGAACAAAAGCTGAATTTCTATGCCTCAGTTTGTCACACATTGAGATAGACAAGCATTAATTAAATTTGCAGAATGTGTGGAAGTCTTTTGAGGAAATGCACATGAGATGATAAATAAATAAATTTCAGACCAGGCCCTCTGGAGTCACTGATCTGCAGGGGCAGTGCTGTGTGGGTGCCTCCAGCAGAGGAGCAGGAACAAGGGCAGTGACAGCTCCAAAGGCTCTGGACCCAGCCAAGGTCACACATCTCAAAACCCCTTTTCAAGAGAAGTCAAGACACATTCCATCAGGTGCAACTCAAAGGAAGTCTTGGGAAGTTGATTGCACAACCCCATAGGTTCTTTAGAAAAGACCATGCCAAACTTGGACCATTGAAATGTTTTTCCAACTGGATGGCAAAGCAGAGGATACAAGGAAAAGAAGGTGAAAAAGCTGTGATGGTGACCAGCTCCTGACCTATTTCATTCTTGTTTTGAAATACAAATTGGTTTGTAAACAAAGTGTCAGATGCCATTGTCAAAAGCCATCATTCCTACAGCTCTTGGCCTACAGGGGGACAAAAGAGCAGTACAGTAATTGGCAGAACTGCTCCTCACAAAGGAAAAATTGAGCCCACATTTCTAGACCCAGGGGTGGATTACCAGGAGGGCATCAGGGGGCACAATGCCATGGATTTCTCTGCCTCCCCTCCTCTGCCTCCTGAGCCTGCCTTCCCAGGCAAGCCAAGCAACAGCCCTGAGCTCCTGCAGCACAGCAGAGCCTGAGAGAACTCACCCATGCAGAGAAAGGGTTAAAGAGGACAATAAAACACAGCAGGTGCAAGCACACGAGAAAGAAATAAAGCAAAATTCCCTCCTTATGGGAGCAATAGAAATGATTGAGAGCGTGGACTCTGTAATCTGCAGAAACTGGGGCGACACTGTTGAGTCAAATTAAATGCACAGAGTGGAAAAATCTGAGCCCGACAATCTGTCTGTGTCATGTGTCTGCAGATAATTTACTGCCACAGTTGGAGGCTGCCTTCGAAGGATTCAAGGGGAGAATGAACGTGTGGGACTTGTTTCCCTGTGCTGTACGGACACGTGTGCATGTCTGGAACCACGCTGAGGAGTGAGGAACAGGACAGGAACTCCCCAATCCCTCAGCTCCTGGTTAAGAGTTGTCTCCACCCTGTCACTCCAAGAATTGCATTTGCTTATCAGGAGACAGTGGAAGGAGAACCAGGGTGAAGCCTTGGGAGGCAAGTGTTTGCTCAGGGCAGAGAGGGGCAGGGAGGCCAGGAGGGCCCTGGAGGGATGTGCCCTCCCTGGGAGTCACTGAGCTCCTGAAATCCTGCCCTCAGCTGCCAGCTCACAGCAGTGCCAGGCCAGAGCCTGACATTCCCTGNCAGGGACAGGATACATGTCATGTCCCACTGCCCACCAGCCTGCCATGGCTCAGGGCAGGCTAAGTGTAACTTCTCTGCTGGCTGCAGGAGCCTGGAACAACTCAAGGAAAGAAAATCCCTCCCACATGCTGCTCCAAGGATGGGAGTGAGCACAGCACCAGCAGCTCTGCCTGGCCCTGCCTTTACCAGGAGTCTCAGCCAAAGCCCTTGGTGCAGATAATCCAAGCAGACAGGTCGGTATTAGAGCCCAGCACGCTTTTTGGAGGAGCCCTTCTCCTCTGCATTGATTTTCCCTGCCACCCATCGGGCTGGACTTCACTGTCAGTGTTGGATTTCAGCTCAGAGGTTTGTGCTGCAGCTGCTGGCTGAGCTCAGCTCTGTGTGATCAGCTCTAGGAACCTTTCAGGGTGAAATACAAAACTGGAGCATTTTGGTGCATTACCAGAGATGCTCTGGCACAACTCCTTGGTGTTCATTAATGCCAGGCAAGTTTCAAGTGACCCAGAGCTATTTATTTTGTCTAACAGATTGATGCAAAGCAAGAATCACAGTTTGTCTCTTTTCTGTAACACACACAAAACCCAGAGCACAAAACTCAGCTGAAGGGGCTTCATTACCTTTGTTGCTTCACTGATCTCAAATGCAAATTGCACCAAAGCCAGGGAGTCCCAGGGGATGGGAGGGGAAGGCTGAGCCACAGAGGTTTGCAAGTCCTTCTGGAACAGAGGCTGCCTTTGGATCAAATTCCCCTGCAGTGTGCACATCTCCACTGCCTGAGTGCTGCACCTGGGCTGCAGGGAGCAGGGGCTCTCCTGCTGTGGGAGGCAGGGACTGTGCCCAAGCCAGAGAGTTTCAAATTCCTCCAGTTCTGAGTCTTTCTTACACCTCCCTTCATCTGATCAATTATCACTCGTTTGGAGAGAGATCAGCAGGCCTGCCTTCCCCTGCTCTGCTAATTATTGGATTTAGTTACCTGCCAGCAGCAATCTGCAGTGCTGAGATGGGAAGTAAATATTCCCTGGCTCTGTTCCAGCACCCAAACATTAAATTGTACTCTAGTAATCATACAGAAGTTAATTGGGTATCTCAATAGGCTGGGATTATTTATTCCATAATGTCACGGCCTGACAGTTCTCACAGGACATTTGTTTGATGCTGCTTACTTCAATTTATGGGCTTTTGACAGCAAACTGCTCTGCTGCTGTCAGGGCGAATTTGAGGGGCTTCAGCCTCCCAAAATACCCCCTGGCCAGGGGCTGGGGTTCCAAAATCCCAGACTGCTCCCAGTGCTCACCATCCATGCAGCCAGGACATGGGATGTCTATGCCAAGGAAAGGAAACTGGAATAAAAGTTTCTGAAACAGAAACATAAACCTAGGGCCCTCCCTCATATCTCTCTAATAAAACTATCTGGAGGGAAAATTCAAATGTAATTTTTTCTGGATTTCTACAGCAAGAAATCACATTGGAACCAAAGCAGTGTCTGATTTGTTTCTCTGCCAGCAATACTAAAAAAATATCAAACTGAACACAGCAAAGCTTCGCTGACAAGCTTACAAAGCTCATAAATGTCTTTTAAAGAGGTAATTTTGTTTAGCAAAATGGAGTTTCAAAATCCATACCTACACAAAGCTAACACAGGAGAATTCAGCTGGCTGGCCTGCACTCAGGCACAGCCATTCAGGAAGGGAAAAACACTGTAAAGAATTATTAGTAAAAGTATTTACAGGAGTTTGGAAAATCTGAATATGTCCAAACCTGTTTCTCAGACAGGAGCTTCATCTTCTCAGAAGGCAGAGTCACTCTGTCCCCTCTGCCTCCCCAAGAGGCTCTTCCCTAGCCCTGAGTAGCCACGGGGACAGTGGGGTGTCAGGGAGAGACAGAGCTCAGTGTTCTCATGGACAAAAGCTCAGCAGAGTAAGGCACCAGTTAATGTACATGTGATTTATGTGTCCTGTATTACACACAGTGCTCTGTAAGATGCAAAGCACACAGGCTGAATTCTGCATTCCCACATGGATGAAACCATCCCATGACAATGGGATGGCAATGACTGGCACAGGGAATCACACACACTGTATCAGATACAAGAAGAGCTCGAGTATCCAGGCACTGGGGGACGCCCAAAGCCTGTCAGAGGATGCCCCTGCAGCCCTCAGCATCAATTAGGATGTAACTAATGACTCGTTTGGGGAGGAGGCCGTGACCCCAACCCTAATGGAGAGCTGTGGCCTGTCCTGCAGGGTGAGGCGTGGGGACTGTGGCAGCCAAAGACTGACACCAGGATGAGCAGTGTTTGCTTGGATAAGAGCTCTTTGTTGGGCAGTCCATTGAGGGGTTCGGTTTCAGGCCCGAGGAGGTGTCTGGTTACTCCCCCACTCAGAGATAAGGTACCTGAATGTCTTGTGCAAACACAGCAGGGCCACAGGGACAACAACACGTAGTGGGAAAAGGCTCTTGGTTGCACACTGTCAAAGGGGAGAATGTTCTGAGGAAAAACCAAACAATTCCCCCTGACTTTTGTTAGCACTGATGGAAAGTGGCAAGGTATAAAAAGGAGCTTTACGGCTTGCCAGAGCGTGGCTGGGAGGGAACAGATGGCCAATTCATCTCCACCAAGCTTGGCACTTCCAACAAAAGAAACAATATGTGTTTGGCTGCCCTAATTTCTCCCCAAGGTATCCCGGCAGGTGACTGGGATGTCTGATGACAAGAATGACTTGACTTGTGCTCCCCAAGAGCACATGTTGCTTGTTGCTGTGGCCTTGCCATTGTTTTGCCCAGTCTCCCATTCTTCTGCAGCCCTCAGGAAAGGGTCTCCACATCCAGGAGACAACAGCAAACCTGGATGGCACCACCTGAACCCAGCACTCACAGGGATTCCTGTTTCATGTGGAGATTCATTCCAGTGGCCCCCATTTCAGTCTGCAAGCACCTATTTTCCAGCAGTGGAGTTGCACACAGCACATCCCAGGGATGCTTTGCTGAGTGCAACTGCCTGTAAAAATTCCAAGATTAGACCAAGGGATTCAAAACCGAGTTGGCTACCCCAGCATGTTTTCACATTTAATGTTGTTTCCCAGGCACAACCTTGATTTCCAGTTTTACATAATCCTACACAAGGGATAAGCTGCTCCACTTTCCCACAGAGAGTCTGAGGGCTGCACCAGGATGGCTTTGACAGGGGAAAGAGGGCAAGGGAAGAGGAGAGGTCCTTCTCACCCTGATGCAGCCTGCATGGGGCTCGTGTATCAGAGCTGAAGGAGAGCCATGGCTGAATCAAACACAAAACTGCATTTCTGGGTAAAACACATCTTTCCCCAGCCCTCACACTGAGCTGGACGTTGGTGCAGTCTGGCACATACTGAGGTCCTCAAACTTTGCAAACAAAAAACCGAAAGGGAGCAGTGGGTCACCAGTGCCTGGAATATTCTCAGGTGGGCAGTGTGGATCCATCAGCCACCAGCAGGACTCTCCTGTACTTTTAATATATCCTGACATTGCTTTTTTTGCAACAACATCAGAGCAAATTAAGAACCAAGTCTAAAAGGCACTGGAGGCTGCTGCCTGTTCAGGAACAGAGGATGAAGTTCACATGAGCTCTGCAAGATTATCCTGAAAACCCCACGCTCCAGCTCTCCTGGGAGTCCAGCTCTAACTAAAATTTGTCTGGACTCATAAATGATGCTCTACCATACATTAATGACGAGACTAGATCCTTAAGTTGAACTAAAAATAATTGATGACTAAAATTATTCACTGAAAAATTTCTAGAGAAATATTTTTAATAGATCAAATTCAAGTGACATTTTAAAGAGACTGATTTTTGTTTGTATTAGTGATGCATGAGGAGAACCTGTAAGGGGTTAACTAAGGATTTTATCCATAAGCTATTATATTAGGAAATACAGTGTTATATTCCCCACAGAGCAAAAAGTTGTTTTGTCTTATTAGTAAATATTGACTGAAAAACACTGATTAAATGAGTGTTCCCATGCTGCTGACTCAACCACATCCGTGTTTGTTCCCTTAAGAGAGCATTGCACATGCTGAACATACATCCAGAGGAATCAATCATTAGACATATGGTTAGGATATTATCTTTTCCAACCCAAAAGTCCAGGCTTTCAGGGAGAAACCAAGAGCCAAGACAAGTTATTAGACTTGGTTATCTCTCAGAAGCACAGCAGAACAGGCCACACCCCAGCCTTTGCCATATTCACATATTTTAAGGAATTTCTAAAGAGAATCATCTAATTATTTTTATTTCTCATCTCATTGTTTTATGCTGTGGCTATCTGTAGGGAAATGGAATAGTCTTGCAATTAAGAATACAGCCCTGAATCTGCATGATTTTATGCAAATACTCTCCAGCCTTGTTTCAAAGATCCTTGATGAAGATGCAGAGCAGGGATACTTTAGAACAGGTCTCGGTGTTTCCCTGCCACCATTTTCAAGGGAATTGAAACCTTTAACCTGTCTCACTTAAGTCTTGCAACAGGGAGTGGAACAAGGCCTAAATATCTTTAAAATGCTTGGGTTGGACAGATTTTCAACACAGCTCAGCTCAAATTTCCCCTCTTCAGCAGGATCCACATGAAGTCAGAGCGCCGGGCCCGGGCTCAGCTCTCCAAAGGCTGCCCAGCATTTTTGGGAATCTCGCCCCTTTCTCGTGTTCCTGGGTGAAAGATGAGCTGCTTGAAAAGGCCAGCTTTCCTTTTCTGTAAAATAAGGCTCCCAACACACTGCTGATCACACAGGCTTGGGAAAGCAAGAACTGTCCAGAGCCCAGGCCTTCAAAAAGAGAAGCGAACAAGGTCAGCCCTTCTCCCTGCACTTCCCATTCCATATCACCATCAATATTCCTCCTCTCACTAGGCCACAGTCTCTTCTCCCATCTTCACATGCTGCCTTCTAAAATGAGGCAATTTAATTAAAAAAATTTAAAGCTACTGAGAGAGAAAAGCTGCTGCAGCCCTTGAAGTGACAGCCTGGGAACAACATAGGAGGTCACATTTAACAACTTTAAAGTAAATTATTTCTGATTATAGTGAAAATACTGGGATCTAAAAGTCCTCAGATCTACTCCTCGTTTCAAATAGTGTGGACAATGACAGTTAGATGTACACAGATTGAATTTTTCTAGCCTAAAATTTCTCTGCATGATCCTAATATTGTTAGTTCCCAGCAGGCTTTTGAGGAAGAAAAATTAAGTACTGAAGATAATTATCAACCAAGAGTTATATTCTTGGTTCTGAAAAAAATTATGGCCCTTATTTTTGAATATTGTCATGTGTGATGGACCTAGACCAAATTTAAGAAGGGAGCGCAGGTGGATTTTTACAAAACAGATTATCTGGAATTCCATCAAATCTGGAAAATTCATTTTTGAAAAATGATATTTAAAATTCAAAACATTTTCTGATTAAACCTATTAACAACACTCCTTTTTAGAGTGCCTGAGTAATGCTCAGTGGTGTCTCAGCCACATATTCCCAGGACATCTTAGAGTTCCCCAGATGTGTATCCCTGGTGGCAGACCCTGTGTAGCTACTTGTGAACAATAAAACTGTCCCTGCCCCTGCCCCAGTGGCACAGCAGAGCAGCTCTCCAGGCTGCAGTGCCTGCCAAGGCCAGGATTCAGATGGAGCTGCCCCGCTGGGATGAACTCCACGTGCCACTGGATTTGGGAGAGCTGGGCCACTCTTGGCTCTCTGCTGCTCAAATGTGCTCATTACTGGCCTGGGCCGTAATTACAGGAACCCTGGGAGCGTGAGGGAGGGGACAAGTGCAATCCTCTGTAAAATATGTCCCAGCTGGGGATGACATCATGGCCATTGATCAACCCGGGAGCCCTGCAGTGCCAATCCAGCCTGTCATTTACATGGAGCAGCAAAAGGGAACGAGGTCTGCACTCAGCTGCCCTGGGGAGGCATCTGCCAAGAATTTCTTCTTGTCCCAGGACACTGCCAAGCCTCTCCAGGACTCTTCTAAAAAGAAAAACCAATGAGAGGCTTCTTTCCAAGGATACTGGAATACTTCATGCCCATGGGTTTGCTGTGTCAGGAGCAGCTCCTGAGGTAGTAAAGTGCTGCTAAACTTCTTCAGGTGGGCAGACTGAAACACAGAATGGCTGAAAGGTCTGACACTTGAAACTCTTACCACCCTAGGCAACTGCCTTTATGTACATTTATATATTAAACAAATACACTGAGTGATGGGGTTTTCTTCTCCCATTTATCCAACTTACAGCTCCCAGGCTGAGGTAGAGCCCTTTCCAAACCTGCCCCAGCTCTCAGGCTGAGCTAAAGCCCTCTCCAAAGCTGTCCCCTCAGTGCAGCACATGCAGCCTCACGCTGCATTCCAGTCAATCAGCAGAAAATCCCACACTCCCTCCTGGATGTTCTCCCTCCCTTCTGGATTAGTCCCAAGCTCCGAGCACTCCAGTAGGCACTGACAGACGGCAGGAGATGATGTAGAGGCACAATCAGATCAGACTAGGGAGAGTACAAATCTGTACAGCATAATGAGTCTTCTATTGCATATATCAGAGCTTTGAAACTTTTTCTAGTTAAATATATAGTCTGAAAACATTCAGCATATATCATCTCATCAGAACAACAGGCTTCCATTGTTCCCATGGCATAAATCTCTCACAGGCTCCTAACAGCACATGATTTCCACCGGCTCCAGGCTGATATAGTGTGGTGCAAGGAGAGGAGGGTTTGTACATGGAAATTGGCTTACACTGGAGGAACAAATTTGGCATTGTTCTGTACCTGCAAGTCACACGTGTCCGTGCTGCCCCACGAACCCTCACACAGATTGTTGGGAGGGGAAATAGCTCAATAATCAGGTGTGTTCTGCCTGGGGGTCTGCTGGAGTGATCTGCAGCTCGGGGCACTGGGGCACCACAGCCCCATCTGCTCCTGCAGCACAGCCCAGCAGTGGCAGCAGGGAACACTTCGGCCCCAGCTCTCCAGGGTCCAGGATGGTTTGGGGATGCTCCAGCCCCACACAGCCATGGCACTCCCTGGCACACAAGACCTGTCCCCTACACCCTCCCACCCCAAAATGGATTCCTTGGTGCTGTCTCTCAACTCAGTGAATGAGAGTAGGACACTCCCTCAGGGATTCGAGGATCATTTACAGCTTGTGGTCCTGTGTCAGGACGAGCAGCAGACACAGGTAGGCACTTAGTGACTGCCAGGTGGAAGGGAAATGTCCACATTTCATCTTTGCTGGATGAAGCTCCACAGCTGGCTGGAGACAGCTGCTGCTCTGGGGCCAAGAGGAGCTTGATATTAGGCCCTCTAAAGGCAGTGGTCCTGGCTAGGCAACCTGCTGCTCTACCTACTGCTCTCTTATCAAAAAGGACTTGCTCCTGCATCACAACAGGCTGCCTGGAGCTGGTGGATGCTGGATAGAAGTGTTTCTATCCTAAAAAAAGGCACGGTCATGCTTAACCTCCTTCCTTGTCACCTTTGTTTCCATTCCCATACCTGCCCCTGGCCACTCTTCCCTGTAGCTGTCTTCCCATTCCTTCTTTTGAGGAATAAATCCTCCCCTGTGAGGGTGGGCAGGCCCTGGCACAGGGTGCCCAGAGCAGCTGTGGCTGCCCCTGGATCCCTGGCAGTGCCCAAGGCCAGCCTGGACAGGGCTTGGAGCAGCCTGGGACAGTGCAAGGCAGGACTGGATGATCTTTAAGGTCCCTTCAATCCAAACTGGTCTGGGGTTCTGTGGCACACCGTGACTGTCCATACCCCCTCCAGATGAAGACATAATTTTCTCAGGACTCTTGTGGAAACTCTCAAAAGCACAAGAGAGAGATTACAGCAGCTGTTAAATGTTGGCAACACTTTATAAAGCCATCCCTGCCTGAGAGGTGCTGCTCCGGGGGCACCCCCACTCCGGTGCTGCCCGTGCCAATCCCTTGGCCTGGAGTGCCCCCAGGAGGGGCCTGGCACATCACACACTGAGGTGGCCAGAGGTCACTTCAAGGGCAGGATGCTCTCATGTTCCCCCTGAGGATGGAGCAGATGGAGTGCTATGGAGATGCTCTCTAGGGCTCTCCTGCAGCAAGCAATTGGCAAATTCAGCCTCAGAGGCATTCCCAAGGATGAGGTGAGTGCAGCCATAAAGCCTGGATCATGAAGGGGAGATAAAATACCCTGTCAAAATATTCCCATTCGACCTGGAGATGGGACTGAAGCCGTTCTGCACTTCCCCAGCAGCCTGTCCTTACCTCTGAGTGACCAAGGAGATGCCCGGAACGCAGCGAGGGTAATTCCCAGGGACGGTAGGAAATGACTCACTCACTCGCTGCTGGAGGAGTGCATGAAATACTGGCTGTGCTCTCCCCTCATACCACACAGGCAGGAGAATTCCTATCAGCACACAGAGGCTATAGGGTTACATTTTCTCATCAGACCCCAGACAAACACCACAGATTGCAGTCACTGCACTGGCAGCCCTGCAGGGTGAGGAGCTTGGCCTGCAGCATCCACATCTGTGTTTTGCTGTCACTCAGCTGCACTTTGTGAAATTTGAAAACAAGAGGTCATGAACTGCAGCCTTGCCAGAGTAGGAGCCAGAGTACAATCATCATCTCCCTGGCCCACAGGCAGTCAGGGACAAGGAGCAAACTGCAAGTACATTTATTCCTGGATCAGGAATTTTCCTGCCAGCAGCACTAGGGCAGTGACTCTTCCCCTGTGCTCGGCACTGGTTGGGTCACACCTGGAGCGCTGTGTCCAGTTCTGGGCCCCCCAGTTTAGGAAGGACATTGAGGGGCTGGAGCGTGTCCAGGGAAGGGCAACAAGGCTGGTGAGGGGTCTGGAACACAAGTGCAGTGAGGAGAGGCTGAGGGAGCTGGGGTTGTTTATCCTGGAGAAGAGGAGGCTCAGGGGACACCTCATCACTCTCTGCAATTCCCTGACAGGAGGGGGAGGCCAGGTGGGGGTCGGGATCTTCTCCCAGGGAACAGCGACAGGACAAGAGGACACAGCTTTAAGCTGTGCCAGGGGAGGGTCAGGCTGGACACCAGGAAGAATTTCTTCACAGAAAGGGTACTTGGGCATTGGCAGGGGCTGCCCAGGTGGTGGAATCCCCATCCCTGGAGGTGTTTAATGGAAGCCTGGATGTGGCAATCAGTGCTGGATGATGGGGTGGTCACAGGCTGGGCTCAATGATCTCAGGGGTCTTTTCCATCCCAGTTGATTCTGGGATATTCAAGCCCAGCAGGAGGAGTGTCTGTGTTGGGGCACCCTCAGCAGGCAGCACAGCACCACAGAGTCAGTGCCTTCCACAGCTTGTCCCACTCAGCACCGGGATTTCTGTCTGGAAGCTGAAATAGTGTGGAAAAGATATTATTTAGTCCCAACAGTTTGTGCCTGCCTCTCCCTGGAGCAGTCTGCTGGACACAGGGTCTGTAATGGTGCCATCTCGAGAGTCTGGACTCCTGCATGAAGAAAAAGCATTCCAAGCCCTGAGTGGTCTGAGGGAGCAGCAGTTACAGATGACTGGGATTTCTCTTTTTGAACCAGGAAACCTTGGAATGCTGAAACTAAAACTGACCAGGAAAAAATCTTTTGCCTTTAAAATATGGTTAAACCACTTCATTCTCTTTCAACCATTTCAAGCATAAAAGTCCATTAACATAATTTTTTTACTTAAGATAATCAGTAAAAATGCTGCACAAGTTTATAATTGCCAGTGAAGTAGTTTAACTCACCTGAATAGTGTTTGCTTAATGAACAACTTTTAGATCTATCAGTAGATTTCAATTTCAGTGAATGCCATGGTGATACTGAAATCTGCCTTTTGCAAAATGCTTTGCAACAAATGTTGAGGGTTAAGGAATGCTCCCCAATGTACAATTCTTTGATGTGTGTGACAAGGATGTTAATGCAATTTTAGCACACAAAAGGACCGTGGGATTAAACTGACTCTATTTGAAAGTACATCAAGATCCTTAGGAGAATGTACCAGAGATAAGAGGGGCTAAATGTTAATATCCAGAAAATGTCATATGATAAGGTCAATGTATTTATTGTTAGCTAATGAAATACAGACTTAATGTATCTCCTGTTGGCTGTGGAGCAGGCAGGATGTCAGCCTGTTTTATTAGCTTAATGAGAATTTAAAAATCAAGATATGAGGGAAGGTGACCAGACCAGCAAATTCTTTTTAATTAACCCAAGAGGGGTAATGTGTTAATTTAACTTCTCAGCTCCAGACACCAATATAACCAGTGCTGGGACACCTCCATAGTCTTTGCCACCCTTCCTTTAGTGAGTAACAGCCACAAACATTCAAAGGTTTAAAATAGCAAAAGTATCTCATTTAATGAAATGTATAACAGGCATCACATTGCACCCATTTTCCAGTCCCCTGGGTCCCTGAGGCACTGATTAGACTATTCCTTCAGGAAGCACCCAGGAAAGCCAGTAAAGGTTTTGATCAGTGTTTCCAGAACAGACCCTAACTGATGTGTTCTCATTTGAATGAGAAAAGGAGCTTTGTAGAAATCCAGATCTCTAATGCTAAAAGGAAATAACACTCTTAGTCACGACTCATTAGAGAAAAATAAGTCTCATTTGTTGCATTTAGGTTCTTGTTTACTTCCTGTCCTGTTGATGGCTGTTTGCCACTGCTGTCATCTCCACTCCTGTGTGTTTGCTCTTCACACTCCTACCTGGAGAGCTCAGTGTTACCCCAGGTTCCCCACAAACACTGACACTCATTATTACCTTCTGCTATGGCTTAAACATCTCCTGTGCACTCTCAGGCCTCCCCTTTGGTTTGAGATAGTTCCCAGGTATAACTGAAGGAAAGAAAAATTGCTAAATATTTCTGTCTTCCCATTTCTTCCTTACTTCTCTTATTTCTTCTTATATCTTGCTCTTAATAGGCCTTGGCTTCCCTGCTTTTGCTCTGTCCTGGGAACTGAGACATGCATATTTTCCTTCAGAATGCTGAAATCAAAGGTTCTTTCCCAGCAGTTTTCCCCCAGGACCAATGTGGATATCAAAGAGCAGTGTTTGCATGCACACTGCAAACCAAACCCCAAAGAGCCCTTCCTGACACTCAGGGATGACATTACTGCTGCAAGACTGTCTGCTGTGGATACACTCTGCAGCACCCTGATTCCCACAGAGTCTGTGCCCACCAGCACTAAAAGTGTCCCTTGAGATGCATTTTCTTCTCCACTGGTTCCTCTGAGGGTCACACAATCCCACAAGGCAGCTCAGAGACTGAGGTATTTCAGGGAGACAGAAGAAATTTAAGTGTGAGTATCTGACCCAACAATTCCATGTCAACAAAACACTCACTGAATCACCAAATCCCTCAGCTGGATTGATGGGGTCATTGTCCTTTGGATTAATTGACACCCCAAACAACACAGGCTGCCCACAGGCTGCCCAGTCCTGACGGAGCAAACCTCAAACATCTCCTGGAGCACTTGCAGCTGTAATTCCCAGAATTCAGGAGATGAAGCCTCTGCTGTGAGAAAGGGGAAAGCAACCTCTTTAACCTGCCTGGGTCCCTTCATGGGCAGGTGCCTCACAAGTTTCCTGTCAGCTGGACCTGCACCTTCCAGAGAATGGCATCCAAAGCATCCTGGCACAAACCCACTCAAACACGTCCTGGTGCTCCAGCTCTCCCACAGGCTGGACCTGTGTCCCTCACCACTGCCCAGGGGTCCTCTTGGTGTCTGCATGGGCCCCTTCCAGGCCCTCCAGCCTCTGCAAACACATGCAGAACTCCACCAGGGTAAGTAATGAGATGCAAATGTATTCCTTCAGAGGTTGATCCAAAGCCCAGTCAAGTCAATTATTATTAATGTAATTAGTACAGTATAAGCAGTTCAAGGCATAATTCAAGTCAGGTCTCCATGCAGGCAGGCTGTGGATATGTGCAGAGCAGAATTAAAGGGTTTACACGCTAACTGAGTGTGACAGACAAAAAGAAAGAGAGGAAGGAGATGTGAGGTGATATAAAAAGAGCAGATAATCTGCCACGGAAACCCAGTCTTAATCCTGGGCTTTGTCTGGCAAACCATGCAGCCTTCAGCAGGAATTTCCAATAACAGTTACATCAGCAGTGTGTTCATTAAACAGTATTTTGAACCTTTATTTGTCATGAATTTTCTCTCTCCTTACATTTTTATTCATTTCGCCTGCCTTGGGCTGGCATGAGCGCACAGTTTATTTCTCTGGCAGGGACTGTGTACTGGGGGTCGTTCAAGCCAAGCCAACAGCATGACTCTGGAGCTGCAGGCATGAATGAAGGGCTGAACAAAACCCACCCCGAGCTTTGCTTTCTTCTGTATCAGTAATTACAAATGCCTGAGTGACACGGAGCGCTCCCCGCACTCCTCCAGGGGAGCTGGTTTGCTCCAGGGTCACGTCCCGATGCCAACCCACGAGCCCCTCGCTGATCGCTGGCACTCTCCCAAAAGCTCTTTTTTCCCTCTTTTTCTCTTTTTCTTTTTTTTCCCCCAATCCAGAAGGGGGAGTTTCCATGGGCGGGGGTTTTGGGGGGTTTGAGGAGACGCGGGGAGCAGGGAGGGCTCGCTGGGATGCGGAGCCACTGCGCTCCTGGCTGTGCTCGGCACCCTCTGCCCAGGCTCCAGCTGGTGCAGCCAGAGCACCCTCTGCTGCTCTCTCCCTCCTGCCAGGCAGCCCCTGGCACCGTCCAACCCTCCCAAACGCGTGCTAGGATGCTCCCGGCACCCAGGCTCTCTCCCAGCCTGACCCCCGGGCTCTGCGAGCGCACGATCCCAGATTTTGGGTGGGGGAAAGCCACGCAGCCTCCACCAGTGACTCTGCAAACGTGCTGGTTACTGCACCGCAGAATTATTTATAAAAGGCAGGAAAGTGTCCTTGTTCCGTAACCCCGGTGTCTGGTGTAACTGGGGATACGAGGCTGCACCAGAGCCCTCGGCACTGGCATGGCTTTTATCTGGAAATATTTGTAACTGCCCGTGCTATTAGAGCATATGAATGCAATTAGAATATTCCAACAGGAATCAGCCGAGTATGTGGTAAACCAAGGGAACACACAAGGGAATGAGTGTAAGATAATCTCCCTATCATGCACAGACAGGGCACCGGGATTCCTTCCAGAATCCAGCCGTTCCCCACCCCTCCCTGCTGCTCCCGGAGAGGGGAGCACAGCCTGGCTGGGGCCGCACTGCTGGGGTGGAGGCCACCAGGTCACCCCTGGAGTGGCCAGGCAGCCACGCCAGGCAGCCACGGAGAGCAGCGCTGCTGAGATCTTTGTAGCTGGAAAAGGCAAGTCAACATGCAAATCCTAGTTAAAATATCTTTATTAGCAGCATTTTAATCACTTGCAAAATCTGGACCGGGATCAAACCAAACATAAGGCAGCAGCTGCTGTAAACAGCCGTTGTTGAAATGGAAAAATGATTAGTGCTGAGGGAAGGATGTCAGGCGTAATGAGCCTGCCTTGGCTGCTGCTGGGGCTGGGCACCAGGCACGGCCGGGCACCTCCGTGCCCTGTCCTGCCCTAGAACCTCTCCTGGTGCAGGGATCCCCAGACCTGTAACCGCCCTGCCTACCCCAGTAACCATCCCTGGCCATATTTACAGCACCAAGGGGCTCTTCAGACTCTGCCTGGAGAAGGGAACAATTCTGCTGGTGCAGGAGCCTCTCTCCTTCTGTAACACTGAATTTTAACTCATTTTAACTTCCACAGAATTTGGGAAGAGTAATTACCCACCAAAACTTGCACTGAAACAAGATGTATATTGGCCATATTTTGCCTCTGGTATTAATTACACTTTCTTCCCCTCTGCTGCAGGAAAGGACCTGAGGGGGCTGATCCATGGCTGAGTCAGCAGTGCCTGGAGCCAGGAGGGACATCCCTGTCCTGGGGACATCGGGCTGGGCCAGGGACGGATTGTCCCGCTCTGCTCTGGGCTGGGACAGCCTCACCTCCAGCCCTGGGGCAGTTTGGGTGCCACAATATAAAATAACCTTAAAGGATGGACATGAGGATGGGGAAGGGTCTGGAGAGGAGCTGCTGAGGGGACTTGGTTTGTTCAGCTGGAGGAGACTGAGGGGAGACCTCATTGTGGTCCTCAACATCCTCCCGAGGGGCAGCTCTGACCTCTTCACTCTCATGACCAGCAACACGATCCAGGGAGCGGCTGGAGCTGGGCCAGGGCAGGCTCGGGCTGCAGAGCAGGGAAAGGCTCTTCCCCAGAGGGTGCTGGCACTGCCCAGGCTCCCCAGGGAATGGGCACGGCCCCGAGGCTGCCAGAGCTCCAGGGGTGCCCAGCGTGGGGTTTTGCTGGGCTGTCTGGGCAGGTCCCTCTCGCTGTGACACCTCAGGCCCTTTTTCTACACGGAGGGCTTCTCTTCCCTTCCTCACTGACAGGTGCCACAAGAAATTCCCAATGTGAAAGAGGCTCAAATCATGCTGAGCATGAACATACTCGAGCCATCAATCATTCCCGAGTGCCACGAGGAGCAGCAGCCAGTTCCTTAAATCATCTGCATTTCAAACGCTGAGTGTCAAAACACGAGAAGTGGCTTCAGACAAATCAGCTCTGAGTCCTGTCCGAGTCGGGAGGGGGAAGCCTTGTTTAGTATTTTCGTTTCCATCAGGGGGAGCCTGTGCACAGAGGATCGGTCCCGGTGACTGCAGCCCCAGAGCCTTCCCACAATCACAGCTCGTTGAGACCTCGTCGTGTGTGATGTGGGCTGCGAGGTCCCGGGAGCTCCTCTCGTGTGAGCGAATTCAGAGACAGTTCTGCACTTACAGGACGTTTGAGCCACGCTCAGCAGTGAGATCTGTTTATCTAATTACATTAGTGGAAGGTTAACATTTTTATTTAGCTGGTGTATAATTCTTACCACTAACAATGCAAACAACCCTCTGTGGTTTGGAGATTGGCTTTGCCTGGGAAATATTAACATCTGTGGCATGAAAAATAATTAGAGGGTTATGTGTCAAGATCTGTGTCAGGGTTATGTGGTAACAGGCTATCGACTCTAGGGCTTGAAATTAAAGACCTTGCTGTAAACAGACTTCACAAAACACCACCCTGGATCAAAGGGAAGCAATAGTTTCTATCTGTTGTGGTAGCACTGGAGTAAGCAAATGGCTGGTAAGAAATTCAAAAATTCAAACACTTCCCATTGGAGAGGTGGCAAAGAAGGTCAAATGCCAATTATCAGGTGTTACAGAGAATGAATCAGGTGTTGAACACACTGAACTTCCTACACAACACATAAAAATCCTCTGTTGAATAAAAAGCAATGAAAATCTAACACTGCAAAGGCTTCTGAGGTGTAACTTTAGACTCTACTTGCAGTTGTCTTGGAGGAAACATTGGCTTCATGGTTAAACCTGTCCTATTTTTGACAAAAGAGCAGTGGCCACCACTGACCACTGTGTGCAGCACCTGCTGAAGTTCTCTTACCTGGTCCCATCCCACCCAAACCATTCTGGGATTCTATGATGGATGTCAGCAATTTATGATATTTTTTCAAGCACAGGCTCTGAAGTTCAGTGCAGTCAGCATAACATAAAAACATATTTTGATTTGATCTATTCCTGTATTTCATTTGTGTAACGTGATTTAAGTGCTTGGGCATTAAATGCACACATATTCAATTTTCGCTGGGGTAAGAGCTAAAGATTTTGTTGTCTATATACAGTGGAGAACCCTTTTACATTAAAGTCTAAAGAAAGCAGCTCAAGCACAAAGAAGTCTCATTCCATGTCCTGCCTATGATAGTAAGGCAGCACCACAGCACATCCAGAGACACAAAAACTGGATAAATAATGAACAGAGGCCCAAAGCCTCACCTCCAGCCACCCTGTCCAGCAGAGTAGAGGACAACTACTTCAGCTACTCTGCTGGGGGTTAAAATGTGGGTGTCCTCTGGGGTCATCCCTTATCTCCCCATCTTATTCCACACATGATGGAGAGGGGCTCACAACAGTTCACCCTGGCCCAATTACAGATGAGGCCATTATAAAAATAATAAACATACAGTGAATACAAAGTTAGCTCTAGTGGCTTGAGTGCAGACATGAGGTGGCAGTGGTCAAAGAGCTCATTATATTAATTATAAAATAACTATGGAAAAGGCTGAATTCCATCTTCTGAAATCTTTCAGCTGAGTCTCACTAAAATATGTGCTCTGCTCCTGCAAAGCTTACAGGCTTAATAGAGGATTCAAAGAGAATCAGAATGGTATCTCTTGGCTTTAAACATCTCTGGATCTTGAGTGAGCCAAGGAATAAAGTCCCTTTTTAATTCAAACACACCTACATTTCCAATCTGGGGAGACAGCTACCAAGGAGATCTGATATCAGACCTCAGTCTTGTTTCCTCTGCTGCAAGGCAAGGGCAGGTCAGTCCAAAGAAAACTCCTCAGCAGATTGAAGCAGTCGAAAAAAAGTACATTTACTTGTTAATGTCTCGTAGTCTCAGATGTCTACGGTACAAAGGAAAGTATTTGAACAGCTTAAAAGTTTTATGGTTAGAATAACATTCAATAAAAAATACATTTTTGCAAGACTGGCTAAGGAACCACAGGCAGGCAGGAATTCCGGGAAAGCCCCCATTCCTCAGGGAGGAGCCCGTGGGGAGCAGGGAGAGGGGTCCCTGTGCTGCCCTGGTTCCCCAGAGAGACAGGGAAGGGATGTTTGGGATTGGTACCACTGGAAAAGCCTTTGATCAGGCAGCTGGACTCGGTCTCAGAGATGCAGCTTTCTGCTAGCAAAATCCCAAATCCCAAAGCTGGGTGCTGTGTTTGCAATCTCCCAAAAATCTGACGTGTTCCATGTGCCACTGAACCTCCCACATCCGTGAGCTTGTTTAGAACAAAGTCATGAACTTTTGGAGCAACAACTGACTGTTGGATGGAGAGGTTCTGGGCCAAGCTTCAAATTCCCCCACTCCACGATTTATGGGTTGGTATCCAAAGCAGAGCAGCAGATTTACTCTTTCTTGTGATTTACGGAGCTGAAACCAGGTGAGATTCAGGGGTTTTAATGAGTTTGACCTAGAATTTGAAAATCCCTTTGATGCCCAAATTCAAAGTGAATTTGAGTCAGAGAAATGAGCCCACATGAACCAGACCCAAGAATGCATCTCCTCAAAGCCCCGTGAAGTGAGAGCACAGCTTTGCAGCAGCTTTTGTTGACATCTTCCCTGCAGCACCTTTCTAAAGCTTCTGACTGCCCAAATGCAAAATGTCCTCACCTCACTATTCACAAATGGTCTTCAACAAATGTTCAGAGGTCTGGTTATACATTACAGGAGCATTATGAGAATGCAGTGCCTGGCACCAGCACCTCACAGGCTTTCCAGGGGTTATGTTCTCTCTCTCCAATGAGAAAAAAATCTTGTTGTAGTTGGGATCAGCATCAATAACATGGAGTGGTTCATTCTCAGTGAAATGACCAAAAAAAAAGCAAGGGAAAGGTGTGGACATCAGTCCTGAAGAAAGTGGTGACTGAGAACTGGTGGTGATGCTGAGCTGAGGTCCCCAGAACTGAAGCTCACAGTTTTCATTTTAGAAACTGCATGTGGCACAAGGTAAAAAATCCCCTAAACTGCAATTACCACTAAACTTCTGCTAAGGACAAGAGAGGGAACCAAACCCAGCAGAAATTAAAACCTAAAAGTCCCAGTTGGGCTGAGCAAACCTGGCTCCACAGCCCTGTCCAAGAGATGGTGCAGCAAAGCTTCTGGGAAGCCTCCTGAGAAACTTCTCTGGTGTGTGGCAGTGCCAGCTGACACAATGGAAAGCACATGGGAGATGTTTCAAGAAATCACTTCACTTGGAAAAAAAACTATGAGCAATGCTTTTTTCTGAGAACTAATTTTCCAAATAGAAGGTTCATTTTCTTCTTCAGAACAATTTCTCCCTTCAGCTGTAAACTCGACAATTTACATCTGAAGTAGCTTTAAGATTCTACTGAGTCAAAATCAAGGCAAGTGTTCCGAGGCAATCGTTCTTTCTGAGACATTTCTGCTTTGGAAAATGAGAGACCCAGCAGAAACTGGAAGATTTTACTGCAAGTGACAGAACACAGGGCCCAGTGAAGCCTCAGCCTTGGTGTTAAGGAACACAAAGCTCCTGACTCCAGTTAAGTTTTGTTCCATTTATATGGGCAGAGTTGGGCCTTTTGAAAGAAAAGTCAATGGGCTCCAGGGAGCAGCCATGACAGGGAGATAGCACATGGAAATTGCTTTTACTCCTGCTCCCAAGACATCAATCCTGAAGGAAAGCCTGCAGGCGCTGACAAGCTTCACCACTGCAGATTAAACCAAGACAGGAAAAGTAATAAAGGGTGAAAAACAAACAAAGGAATATTTTAGCTCTCTTGGGGATGAAAGGTTCTTTTGCCTGGCACTATTGGTCTTCTCACACAAACCTTTAGCTTTGCTGGGGAGAATACTAGATTCTCCCTGGCATGCCAAGTCCTGAATCCATCGTAAAAATCTATTTTGGAACTCTTTCTATCACAGCATTAAAGGAAAATGTTGTGTTGTCAGAAGTGCCCATTGCCCTGGACGCAGCCATTCCGTGGTCTCATGTTGGGGAACGTGGAGGAGGTTGGGACCAAGGGATTCACAAGTCCCATTAAGCAAGTCCTGTTCCTTTAATCTGAAATCTGCCTCGCTTTGCCCTTAGGTTGACATTTATTGTTTAAAAACGTTGAGAAAATGTGCTGAGGAATTGCCCATTCCCATCAGTGTCAGTATGAAATGTTTAAAGTGCACATTTTTCATCTGGTGCCAGGCACAGGCCCACAGCCAGGTCCTGTTTGACAACCAGATGAGTAACACAAAGGGGTTCCCCTCGTGAAAACCTTTGGATCTGGGAGCTGGCCCAGGCTGAGGATCACAGCACTCCCTGCCAGGAGCTGGGCTCAGGCATGTGCAGGGCACAGGGGCAGCCCCAGCGGTGCCAGGCCGAGGGAATGACCAGAGGGCAGCCTGGGGGTCATCCCCTATTGCACTGGGACTCCCAGAGCTGCTCCAGGGCTTTGAATGGAAACTATTTTAGGAGGGAAAAAGAAAGCAGAGCCCCCACTGCCTGGAGGTGCAGCAGTGCTGGTGGGTGGGTTTGATTCCCCACAAATCTCTGGACATGAAGCATTAGCAAAAGAGGAGGTGAGTGGTATTTTTCCAGGGTTTTCCTTTTTCTAATATTTCTTATCCTAAATTTCATCTTCAACTTCGGAGCAATTTGTTCTGATTAACTTTAAGCAGAAGAGTTATTACAGTGTCAGGGGCTGACAGATAAACCATGACCTGGGGATGCAGTTGCCATCCAAGGGGAATTTGAACACCTCTAGACCACCTCATGTGGGTCTCCTTCCTCCCAGATGGATCTCTCCCCCAGGCCCCATGGGTGCCCACCATGCTCCATGCACCCACCTCAGATTCCTGTATTTTTGGGCTTCAAACATGTGCTGGCTGATCTTGGAAAAGACCTGCCCTTTATGGATTACATAGCTGAGGCTTTTGTGTTTATGGAGGAATCTTCTGGGTTTATCTGGAGGTAAAATATCAAATATTTTCCTGGGTACATCAAAAATCTGACATTTAAAACTTCTAATGATTGTGATGTGCACCCATTTCAATTAATATGAGGCTAATATTTTAAATTTTAAAATTTCAATAATCCTACAAACTCAGAACAATTGCTAAAAATGCTGGTACTGATCAATGCCAGAGTCTAATGAGCCAGAGGTGAGGGCAAAGGTGTTTCAATATGATGTGCTTAGCAAATTTTCAAATAATGGTATTTTCAAATAATGGTATTTTCAAATAATGGCATTTTCAAATAATGGTGTTTTCAAATAATGGTGTTTTCAACTGTATTCACACTTTTGACAGGTAAAAATTAAAAAATGGGAAGTTTGAATGGGAAGGGGGTTGTGTACAAGGGGGAGCAAAAGGTGGAGATCTGAGTTGGAGCAGTCCCTCAGCTGGAGGTGACGTGGGGACCCCTCACTGAGCAGCACAACCTCGTGTCCACGGCTCCAGGCAGCTCTGTCTCCTCTTGAAGCCATTGCACAACAACCACATAAATACAGTAAATCAAACTGTGCTACTCTGCTCTAACTCAGTAAATATTTTGCATGAAGAGAAGGTAACACGAGCACAAGGAATTTCCTGGCAAGAGCCACTCTCCCAATTAATATTTAGCAGTCATGTGGCTGTCACTGCCCACGTCCCTGCCCAGCCCCTCACAGCTCTGCACATGTGGCTCTCCAAGGGCACGGGGCAGTTCACAGGAATCTTCTTTTGCAGCTCTTACAAGGTCCAGCTGTTCCCCCAGAACTCGTGGTGGTTTTGATTCCCCCTTTCAGCAGCACCTGCAGAGAAGGTGGGGCACTTGTGGGCAGTGCTGAGTGCAGCTCAGGGGCCCAGAACACATCCTCAACCAGCCAAGCATCAACCTTCCTTCGGGGGTCCTTCACCCAGGCCTTGCTAAGACATTGTTAAAAGTCTGACAGAAAAACCAATACAAAACTGATTCAAAGCCTCCCAAAACTTCCCATCAAAGCAATCCAGACTTTGGTTCCAGTTTGGCTACAGCTTGACCCATCAGAAATTAAATTGGAATTTCTCAAGGAGAATCCCTGGTCATTACACCTCATTCTTAACACCACCAAAAAAGCAGTGTAAGACTACGCTTTTAATTACTATATTCAGGAAATTAATTAGCCCTTGAGCAATTAGGAACAGATCTGAAATCATCTGATTACTGTCCAGGATACAACTGGAAGCAAGAAGCATTTCCTGATAAGCTCTTGCAAAGACCAAGTTTGGAGGGAGCTGGATGCATTCATTCATGCAGGACTGTCCCAAGTGCATCTGTAAGACACTGCCCATGTCCCAAGTAATAAAATTCAATTCAGTGACTAAAACCATCACAGCCATTAAGGATTTTTTGGAAGTGCCCACAGAGATGCATTTATTGGTGCCTGCTCCCAGCTCTCCAGTTGTAGTTTACTGTCAATATCTGCAGAACATTTCTGTCTCTCCCTGGAGAAAATAAGAGACAAAAACTGACCCTCGTGAGCTGCAGGTGGAGTAGCTGAGTGCAAGTTCCAAAGCAGAGTGGCTGGAGTTCAGCACACCTAACAAACCCCTGGGCAGCTGGGACAGCACCAGGACAGTGGTGTGGCACCTCACAGTCCCTGCAGTCCCCAAGTGGGACTTCAGCAGTTTCCATAGAAAATAGGTGAGGATTTACTGTGGCATAACTATAAAATCCCCACAATGTGATGTGCAGCTGCATGAACCTGTCTGGTGTCAGCACAAGGGACTGTGCTGACTCTGAGGTCAGGGGACCTCTGACCACCTCCTCTTCCCATAACTCTCCACCCCAGGCCTCCATTTTCAAGCAGAGCCTACTCAGGAGCTCCTCACAGGCCAATCCAGGTGGGCAGGGACCTCCTCTTCTCCACCTGCTGCTCTAAGCCAGCCAGCTGTGAGAGCAGGCCAGGCTGCTCAGGGCTTTAACCAGTCTGGTCTTGAGAGGTCTCCCCAGAGTGGAGGCTTGAAAGCCTCTCTGCTGAGTCTTGTCCCAGTGCCACAAGAGAGAATTTGGCACAAGCCCGGGGCTATCTCAATGTGCTGCTCTCTGGCCCTCCCAGAGCACCTCTGGACCTCTGCCAGGGGTGCAGACAGAATTCCAAGTGCCTGCCTCAGTGCCAGGAGTCCCCATCACCACAAAGTCATTGCATCTCATTGCAGAGGGGTCTGGGCTGACAGGGCAATGTCCTTTTGCCTTCTCATGCAGAAAGCCACATCTCCTGTTCCTGTTCCAGAGCACCTCAATGCCTCTCTCATCCCCTTGTACAACTGTAGTGATGCACATCAGCACCGTGATAAGAGCTGACAGCAGCCCCTGAGTGCTGCAGCTGAGATTGCAAATGACCTTCAGAGAGCTCTGCATTCCTCCAGCTCTCTGAAGTACCCGGGGACTGAAGCCTGATAAAACTGCTTCCAGTGATAACAGAAACACAGCACACGCAGCCAAGATTTAAGCACTTTGTGTACTTGGTTGAAAAAACTGGCAGGTTGTTTCATATGCCTGCAAATCAAACCAGCAAACTCGCATCCAGTACCCTTCCACCACCTCTCCTTTCAGCCAGTGCAGTGTAACACATTTCTTCTCCTTCATCATTGTTCAGAACATGCTCCTAAGCTGAATGCAACTGGGGCTGTTGCATCTGCTTCACTGATTTCTGCACCGAATCAAACTAACATGCAAAAATAGAATCTCTTTTCACTGGCCAAAATCTGTGGATGAAATCATCTCTTTTTACAAGAGCGAGGGGCTCGCTTCCCCTCCTGAGCACAGAAGTGCAAAAAGTGTATAAATGTGTGCTGATTTCTTGGGCAGAGAACAGAAAATAATTTAATTTCAGAGATGAATTAGAAACTTTGTAAATTAAATGGATGGTGCTCTACTTGGGGCCACGCTCATTGCCATCCTTGCACGGTTTGCAGGATTTACTGTTGTTAATCACTGCTGACTGTGGGGTTTGAGCTGTGCAGATGCTCCTGCCTCAGGGCCACCCTATAATGGCAAGACCAGCTCCCAGTTTGTAGTGGATTGGGATACAAATGTGTTGCTACCTCCTTATCTCCCTGTTAACAGCACAGAGCCAGTGATTTGGGTTTGCAGAGTGTGGGAACTGCTGAAATGGAAAAAGGCAGATTCTCTTCCCTCTCCTCTGAGCTGAGAGGAAGCTTCCAGAACATTCCTGTCTGGGGCTCAGCATCCAACACCAGCACAACAACTGCTGGACTGGGACCTGTATTTCTTGCAGACATTAAGATCCACTGGCTGATCCTCGTGCCCTCACGCTGGGAACCAGCAGACACCCCAGTAAGACAGGCTGGAATGACAAGAGCTGCACACTGCCTGCTTCACTCACCACAGCAAAACCTTTTGTTGGAGGGTTTTACAATTTGGGGATGCAATCCAGTTTGTCGTGTGGCTCACCTGGCTGGAGAATGGAATTAGGAGATGTGCCAAGGAGTTGGCTAAACAGCACTGAGACCCTGGGCTGTTGTCAGACCTGGGAGCAGGACAGGATCTCTCTGCCCTATTTTGTGTCAATCCTTCATACTGTCAAAGTGGCTGCCAAATGCATGGCTGCCAAATAAATCAGCTTTGTCAATTATAAACCATCAATTATCATCATTATGTTATTGAAAACAGCACTGTGCCTGGAATTACAGCAGTAGGAAGATGTTCTCTGGTGATAACAATTTTGTTCCCATATGGAAATCAACAGATTAGTCCACAGCACCTTTACACTGATTTAAAGTCTGCATTGTGCAGCTCATGCTGTTTTAATCATAATATTCTCATAGCTGGGAAAGACTGAGAGGCAGCTAAAAATTAAATAAAGTGAGTTTCTTTATTTTATATCAAATAAAATGCTGCTTCCAAATTCAAATAATGTCCTTACAGCAGCTGAGTCCGAAGCTGCACTGAGATCAATGCACATTGGGCATAGGGCCCAAAAAGGTCTTGTTTTTGTGTAATGTTCATCACCCCAAGGGTCAGAGAGCACCTCTGCTTTCAGACACAGGAGCGTCTGCACTGAGGCACAGCCAGCTTTGGGACACAGCAGTAACCCAGGGGCAGAGCCAGTCCCTTTTGCCCTGCACCTGCCTGAGGGAAGGGTGGCTTCCCTGGCTGCCCTTGGGTCTCCAATATTCACCTTTTATCCTTCCACAGTTCTTGCAATCACCAACAGCTTATAATAAACACAAAATGGCTGAATCCCCCCTGCCAGACACACTCAGGGAAAGGAAAGGAGAACAGGCAGTAATTACTCCAAATTCTACTTTTGCAACCCAGCAGGGAGAGGTACAAGCTCCAAACCCTCTCCAATAAAGAGGGGACCAGAGCACTCTTGCCAGGGCTGCCCCTCTGCAGGCAGGCAGAGGCTGGGATGGGCGCTGGCAGTGCCGAGCACTGAGCGATGCCCTCCGTAGCACTCCAGGGGAAGCTTCAAAAGCAGATTCCTACAGAAAATCATAAATCATCTGCGGGGATGGCCGGCAGCCAGGGTGACGTTATCGGAGCCCATCTCCAGCGCAGCTGAGCCGGGCATTCCCCGGAGGTGTTTGTGTTTGGGAAGAGACGCCGCTCGCCATACCCCGATGGCAGCTGGGCCCCAGCCAGGGCTGGCACCTGGCCCGGGAGAGCAGATCCCTGTGGCATCAGAGCTGGAGCTCTGCCACAGCTCCAGAGGGAGGCAGGAACAGCCCCGAGCTGGAATGGCTCCTTCTGGAGGGCCCTGAGGTACAGCCTGAGCCATGCCTGGATGGGGAGCCTCTGCTTTAGTGCTGCTCCACTTCTGCTGAGGCCCTGCAGGTGCAGAGCAGGAGGGACCTGCAGCCCCCTCAGCAGGGCTGGGCCTCCAGCACATCCCCCAGGGAGGCTGGACAAGGATGCTCTATGGTTTCATGCAAAGAAAAGGTCTGTGTGGATCCCTCACACTGTAAATATTTCCTTCCATGTACCCCAAAATTAAAACTTGGCCTTGAATTTTATTAAATGTGCCATAAGAAATAAAACCTTTCATGTCAGTGATTCAGAGAGAACAAGTGGTCACAGTTGCTTGGCTAGCAGCAAACCCCTCTTATTTCCCAATCCCCGTCATTCCCAGAACCTGGTCATTCCGTGTTACAGTGTTATTTGGTTTAATTGCTTCTGTACTTCCTTTTACTCCCTGCCTGCATCCTGTCCTGCTGGGCTCCCAGAGAGGCAGCTCCCACCAATAGATTTGTTTTCTGCCTCAGTATTTGTATCTAAACTTCTGCATCCAAGAAAACCCTCCCCACTCAGAAATGTTAATCCCAGAGATCCTCCAGCGCCTTTTAGTGATTTTCCCACTTCTTCCATGGCCTAAGCTGCCTTCCCTGAACAGTTATAAACTTTCATTGCCAGAACACCACTTAACTAAAAACCCCGAGTCATCTGCAGGGCCCTGTTTTTTCCAGATTTCCCAGGGACCCACTTGGTTATGTGGAGGTCAAACGTGTTCCCCAAGGTTTTATTCCATGGATTTCTTCACGTGCTGCAGTCAGGCTTCACTGCCCAGACATTTGTGCCTGGATTGATCTCAGTGCAGAAAGCTCTGCAGCTGAAGCCTGGCTGAGTTGCTTTGCCTCAGGGAAGCTGCCAGGCTGAAAGTTACTGCAGGGACTGGACATCAGCTCTGAAATCTCCTTCTGAGGTCAGAAGAGTCCTAACACTAATGGCAGGTCAGCCTGGAGAAATCTTTCTAATTTGGTCAACAGCTACAACAAAAAACCCCACTTTGGTTTCACTGAAAACTATCTTGGTTATTAAACCCCCAAAATGCCTCAGAACAACCTTTGATGCTCAGATGGCTTCCACTAAAGATTTTCCCACAGTAGAAAAAGCAGTTTTCTTTTCACATGTGCAAATTGACAATCTGACTTTTAGAAGGACCAGGTACTCAAGTTCCCATTGCTGAGGCCATGCAAATTCATCAACAATGAAATCTGGGAGTTCCAGCTGTAGCAGCACCTCAGAAAAAAAGTCCTCAGAAAAGTGAAAAGAAAAGAAAATAGAAGGACTACGATCCTCTCCACTGCCCAGGCTGCCCTGGCAAGGCTCCAGCGTGGGGATGGCTGAAAACAGACTGGGAACCACGAGAGTTCTCCTGCTTTGGGGCAGCCACAGCCTCCCAGTCAGCTCCTGAGTGTGGGCTGCTAGGAAGGGCAAGGCTTGCATCCACTTTCCTCAGTGTTTTCCTGCTTTTCTGGAAGCAGAAACACCAGCAAAATCATCTCTATATGAAATCAGAGAATCCCAGGATCCCTGAGGTTGGAAAAGCCCTCCCAGCCCATCGAGTCCCAGCTGTGCCTGGTCCCCACCTTGTCCCCAGCCCAGAGCACCGAGTGCCACCTCCAGCCCTTCCTGGGACACCTCCAGGGATGGGCACTCCAAACCTCCCTGGGCAGCCCTTGTCAGCACTTGACATCAATGACCATGTTCAGGGAAGCCCACAGGCATCCAACACATGCACTGCTGCTGTTGGAGCAGGATGAAAAAATCTCAATTTTAAATTAAAAATCTCCTGGTAAAGTCCCTTGAACACAAGTGTCCCAGCTGCACATCAGTTCTGTGTGTCACAGCTGGTCATCCTCTGCCTTTCTGCCTCAGAGACCTTTGGGCTTCACTGCTCTTCTCAATTCCCACCAGTGGTTTTAAAGGATCTTCCAAACCCCTTTCCCAAGGACTTTTTAAAATCTGTCCATCTTTTCCCAAAAATACCACCCACTTAACACAAGATGGCACCGCTGACCACTTCAGGGCTGAATGCGAGCCCAGGTACCCGGGACAGGTTCAGATCTGTTTATTCAACTCATTTCATGGCTCCTGAAAACCTCTCCTGGCGCTTCTCCTCCCCACTCATGGCCGTGCTTTGTCACAGACACGAATCTGTCCTCTTGCTTCATCTTCCAACAGCCCCTTGGCCAAAACAAGCTAAAATCTTCCCCAATATTTATAATTCCCTAATTGAGGCTGGCAATACCCTGATTAATAAATGCAAAGAAAAGGAGCCATGATGGATCAAAGACTTGCTGGGTGCAGTCCTGCATGTCTCTTACTCTGCAGTACAAACACCCCAGCGAGAGGTGAACAGTGCCCCACAAAACCTCCCGAGCACTGAGAGCCAGAGCTCTGGGCAGCCTGGGAGGGAGCTGCCAGCCTGGGCTGGCCACGCAGCACCAGCACCCCGATGGCATCAGCCCTCCCTGACCCATCACACAGAACTCCTCTGACAGGACCGGGTTTCAGCCACCACCAATCTGGACCCCATTACTAAAGGGGAGAACAAAAATAGGTTGCCTTGATACTAACATTTCTCTCAAGTCCCTGGGAAGCAGAAAGACTGGGGGAAGGGTGAATTCCTTCCCTATGCAACTGAGAATTACATCCTTTCTCTGGAATGTTTAAGCTAATTTGGAGAATTTAACAGATATTAATGTTCTTGCTGCAGAGTCATACACACCAGTCCACAGCCTGAGATGAATGACTTGTGAATCTTGTTCTATTTCCATAGTTCTCTCTTGAAACAAGGCATGTTTTATAGCACTTTATACTTTTTTTTAAAGCAGATTCCCCAAATCATTGCCCTTCTGCGAAGTCCATGGCATTCCTTAAGCTGTTTTATACCTATACAGGACTGAAGTCTCCAGACCCCACTCAAAGATACATTCTCTTGGTTTCTCATTTGAGGATACACAGGCAGAACCTGCCCTGTGTGTATTCCACAGACTCACATATTCCAGTTCCTCCCCTCCCCTTAAAGCTTCAAAGTGCTTCTGCAAAGAATCCAAACCCACAGGCCAAACTTCTGTGGTTCTCACAAAATATCCCCCAATCACAACTGAACAACAATTGCCTCTACTGGGCTCGAATCTCACCCTCAGCTGCAGAACAACTCCTTGGGTGGCAGCTGAGGAGCTCGGGCATTGCCCAGCTTTGCCACCTCAGTGCTGCTGGAACACACGGCCAGCAAAGCATCATCCAGGGCTGTGCCTTTCCAAAAAGGGGATCAAGCCCAGAGTTACAGAATCATCCCAGAATCCCAGAATGGTTTGGGCTGGAAGGACCTCAAAGCCCATCCCATCGCACCCCTGCCATGGCAGGGACACCTTTCCCAGTCCCAGGCTGCTCCCAGCACCAATGCCCAACCTGACCTTGGGCACTGCCAGGGATGGAGCAGCCTCTTGTGCCCTCACGAACAGATGGACACATCAAAATTGTAACTCTGACAAAAACCCAGTGGTTTAAAAAACTCACAACTTACCCAGTACCAAGAGATTCATTCCATTCTCTATGATATGCACAGAGCTTTGCTGTTTAGGCAGGGTCCCCACAGGGAAACCTTCAGGCCTCATGTCCAGTATTCCTCACATCCTGGTGCTAAGGAACATCAAACATTCAGTGTTGTGGGAGACCACACTCACAGTGTGAATGTTCACGGTGAAAACACCAGCAAAGCATCTCAAAAGAAGTGCATCTGGCCTCAAAATTGAATTTAATCTCTTTTTTAATGAAAGTTTTTGGGATGTTTTAACCAGGGCAGGAACCCAAATTGAGTCACAAGATTTTTCCAGTTAAAAGGAAGTCAGGTGTAACTCCAAATTGCAAATGTATCCCGAATTCATGCTCTTTGATTCCGTTTGGTTCAGGTTCTGTGCTCGCAGCAGTATCCTGGTTCCCAGGCAGCAGCAGGAGTGACCTGTTCCCTGGCAGGGGGAGCTGGGATGTTTCCATCACAATGCACGAGCTCCACTCCGAGAGGGCGAGCAGGCAGCGGGCCAAGGGCAGAATACCTCTGCTTTGCAGTCATCCCTGAGCCAGGGTATTAGCTTCACTTTTCAAAGCATGAGTGGTCAGAAAGCCCTGCTTGGAAATTGAAACCATCCTCCGTGCACCTCGGCTCTGTGCAGTGGAGCTGAAAAGCCTGTGGATTACATGACTCATGCAGAGAGGGGGCTGCAGCTGCCCTATCAATAATGCTCTCAGCTTATATTTCTCATTTGCACCTCGCTGCTTTTCCTGCCCTGATCACAAAGCGAGGGCCAAGGCTGTGGGTCCCTGCAAGGAGCTCTGATGTGTGTGGTGAGGAGCTCACTGGACAGTCCATCCCCACCTCCATCACCCTGGGACTGCTGCTCCTGATCCATCCTCCCTCCCAAGGGAGCAGCCCCCTGGAATCTGTGGGGCAGCACTTGGGGTGTGGGACAGCAGCAGCCCTGTGTGCTCACAGCAGCCTGTGCCATGCTGGGATTTGCCTGACACTTCCCCAGCTCTCCAGGGCTTGCTTTCATCTCAGGAGTAGCCTGAAGTACTTTTCAAGCTGTAGCATTTCTGTTTTATGGCTGTCCAAATGCTTCAACGTTCTGCTGGTACTACTATAAAAAAACACAGGGAAAAAGCTTAAGCTGAATTAATTCCTTGCAGATTGTGATTCTCCATGGGTTAACCCGGTTCTTAGTGCTGACTCAATCAAGTTTGGCCCCTTCTGCCTGCAGACTCTGGGTTACAGCCCCATTGTCAGGTACTGGGGCTGATTTTTTGGGTAATTTATGAGGAGGGATAACACAGGGGCAGCACATCTCACTCTGCTTTTTAAACACTGTGAGGGTCCAACATTCTCGGGAAAGGCTCCACTCGAACCCCCCTGCTGCCCACAGCTAACTGGGACCCCACAGAGACTGCTGCTGGCTGGAAATGGGAATTCATATCCACAGGCTCTAATGCCAGAGCCTCCCTCCCTTGGCAAGCAGGCCTAGACACTGACCCTGGCTGGGAATGAACTAAAATGCAGTCTGGGGGTGGGGGCTGCCAGGAGGGAGCTGGGATCCCTCCCCAGGTGCTGTAGGCTCTGGCAGCATCCCCTCCATTCATTCTCTTATCACAGCCACTTGCACATCCCCGAGACCATGAACCAGATAATCCAATCCACAACCAAGCATTTCCTTTATTCCTGCAGAGTGCCTTGTGCAGCCCCCATGCACTGCATGGGGCATTTCCCTTTGCCCTAAAAAACAGAATAAAATCCTGTGGACCTTGACTAAGTCAGCACATCCCATCCCAGCAGATCTTCATAAGGAAAGCAAGCTAGAACAGGCCAGAAATTGCACAGAATAAGACATGGCTACTTTTAGGCATTCACAGAGCTGGATAGACAATATTGTTTCAGCCCACTCCTGCTCCATCACTGCCAAAAAACCTTTAGTGTCAGTTCTGACCCTCTGTGCCCCCTGACTTGCACCCACACCCAGCCAGGGATCAGCTGGCAGCAAAGGAGAAGCCCAGGACAGAATTTATAGACCAGGAGTTCAGCTTGGTCAGCGCCTGTTCCCTGCCCAGGACCTGGGCTCAGTCTCTGGGGTTCCCAGCGCTGGCTCGAGGGGTTCCCACTACTCAGCACAACTGAATCCACCCAAACCCCTGTTCCTGTAGCCAGGCCAGTCTTTCACATGCTCCAAAGCCCCACACAGAGTGGAGCACCTCCAGGATGTTCCACCAGGTTCTGTTTAATGTCCTGGCACCGTCAGGGTAGTGCTAATCTATTAACTTTGGTCCTTCCAGGACCTGAAGGGGCTGACAAGAAACATGGAGACAATTTACAAGAGATGAAGGGACAGGACAAGGGGGAATGGCTTCAAACTTCCAGAGGGCAGGGCTAGAAGCAATGGGGAGACCTGGGCACAGGGTCGATCCCTGGCAGTGCCCAAGGCCAGGCTGGACATTGGGGCTGGGAGCAGCCTGGGACAGTGGGAGGTTTCCCTGCCCATGCAGGGGGTGGAATGTGATGATTTTTAAGGTCCTTCGTGACTAGCTGTGACCCCATGTGACCCCATGACCCCGTGTTCCCTGCCCCACCTGAGCTGACACAGGCAGGTACCTCCCTCATCATATTGTCCAAGCAGGAGCACGAGATCTGCTGTGGGCTGCAGGACCAGGCACCTAAACTGGCACCATTCCCATTCCGTGGTGCCGTTGATCTCCGTGGCTATCCTGACCCACAGCGAGATTTCCTCTCAAGCAGATGGAAGGTTTATTCCCTGCCGTGGGGAAGCGACAGCGAGGTTTGAGCTCCCTCCTCCCAAACCAGAGGCAGGACAGACCCCCAGCAGCAGCCATACAACAAACTGGGGATGCTCACAGCAGGTGGCAGCTGCTTCCAGGGACATGGAAGGGGCCCCACATGCTGCTGCTAATGAAATAATCTGAGGTCAAACCAATATTTGTGTAGAACCACTGTGTTTATCTCCATACGTCAAGATAGCACACACAAATATTTATCTTCCCTGAAACCATTTTAAACAGAGTATTCCTACCGACTGGAGTGCTGCCGAAATATTCAGCAGTCACTTCCTGAAGTATCCTACAGCTCCCGGGACAGTTCGCCTCTGATTGCGGCTGGATAAAGCCGGGAGCCGCCCCCGGCCGCTCCCGCAGCCCCGTCTGTCTCCACAAGGGCTTTCAGCACATCTCCAGTTGTTATTACCAGGGGAGCCAAGCCCACAGACCGGCTCGGAATTTCAGTCCCTCGCTGCAGCCTCCAAAGGCTCCCGCTGGAATGTCCCTCGGAATTCCGGGCTTTGATGATGTTTCAATGGCGCAGTGAGAGGCAGGTCCTCACCACAACAGAAGGCAGAGCTGGGATACACGGAATTCTCTGCCCACAGAACGAGTCATTTGGATGGGTTTTCCCCCAGACTCCGATCCTTCTGGAGCGGGTTGTGTTGCGGATCAGGACTGGGAATTGTTCTCACGCGTGGGATCACGGCGTGATTGGAGCTGAACATCCCAGTCTCGGTCACAGCATCCCAGACGGGTCCGGGGTGAGGGTGAACTTCCCAGGTGAAAGCAGCCCTGAGTAGGTGCTGCGGCTGCTCACCACCAGCGCTCACCCACACCACACAGCACAGCACATTTTCCAAAACCACTTCACTTCTCAAGTGGGTGTAAGGTATTTGCAAGGAAGCTCCCAGGAACAGCCCTCGGCACTGACAGCTCGGTGTGTTAACCCTTCAGTCTCAGAATCGTTCAGTAACATTTGTCACTGAGGATTCCCCACATCCTCAGAGGGTTTTTGCTGTGCTGGCCCTGACTGCTCTGTTTTGCTGTGTACAAGCACCAATGCACAGCTACACGTGCAGGTACAAACGTTGTGAACATCAACACCCTGGGAACCTGGCTGGGGTAACCTGGCAATTCAAATCAAAAGCTGAAGTTAGTTTGCAGCATTTCTAAATTAACTTGTTGCCATCTCCAAAGCAAGGTGGGTGTGACATTAAAACATGAATTTGCCTCCACAGCACCCTTCTCTTCCTCCCACATTCAGGATGTTGAAGGCTGTTGAAGGATGGGACAGTGAAAAATTGACTGCAGTGACCTCTGGAGTATTTCTACTGTCAGAGACAAGCAGCCAAATGTCCTTAAGAGAAAAAGACCCAGACACTGTCTGCTCATGTGCAGAGACATCAGCAAGTACCAGGCTTCTGCATCTCCCCAGGTGAGAGGGGCTCATCCTCAGAGCAGGTCAGTGGAAAACAGACATCTCCACACAATATCACCCAAATAACTTCAGAGATGCTGGGGACAGCTAAAGCAGCTGGTACCCAGCAGCCAGTAGGTTATAAAAGAGCTTTAATGTGACATTGGGCTTTATCAGCCCAGTGTCACAGTGAGTGTCCTTCCAGATGGTTCTGTTCATCCTCCTCACTGAGCTAAGTATGTCCACGATTTATCTTGGTTTTCTTTTGGAATTCCAAAATCCCTTTAAAAGCCATTTTAACACCAGCATCCTTGCTTGTGTGGGGAATTCACTTAAAAACACATGTGGTAGATGAGGCCTTTGTGGTAAATCTGAGAAAAATCAGATTTTTTCAGCTAAACCATTGATTTGCTGTTGCTCTACCCTAGGACACCATCCCTCCATAAAAAGTGTCAGTAGATGCCCCAAATTGGCTGAGCAGCATCCCTGGGTGTGAGCACTCCATGGCCAGCAGTTCCTGCTGGAGAATCCACAGGAGGTGCAGCAAGGCAGGAACAGCTCTGGGCACAGGATCTCCTGCCCTTGGAAGCTGAGGGAGCTCCACAAACACCCAGGCCTTGTTTTCCTCGGGGAGATCCCAGGGGAGCAGCCAGGGGATCCATCCCAGGCCTGGATCAGGCCAAAAACACCTCGTTCCACCCAGGGCTGGTTCAGCCCCGAGGCAGGAGCAGTGGGAGCCCTGAGGCACAGAGCCACAGAGCTGCACCCACCACCATCCGTGGCTCTGAGGGGTGGCACTGTGTACCAGTGTCACATTATATAAATCTGTGTGCTCTCGAGTGCCCAACCTGCTGTGCACGGGCTCATGTATTAAACACCAGCTTGCACATTCCACAAAGAGCTTGGGGTTTTTTTCCCACTTTCTGGGCTGTCAGAAAGGATTTGGATGAGGTCAGCCTCTGAACACAGAACATTAGGTCTCAACTGAAGGAAGGACCCAAAACTCCATCTCTGCTGTACAGCACTGCGTACACTGCACATCAGTTTGAGCTGTTTTATTACCAACAATTACCAGCTCCAGGCAGGGTGACCTGCTGAACGAGCTGTCTGACACAGTCATTAGTCACAGCTCAGCAGACACCAGGATAGAGGGGGATTTGGATCCTGTAAAGCAACAGGCACTTATCAAACAGTTGAAAAACCATAGACTAAGCACAAGCAGCACCGTGGCTGCCACAGGGGGAAGAAACCTCCTGAAATCTGGAATGTGTTTCTACTTACTGTCCATCCTAGTAAAATAAAATGATCTCTCATTTGAGCATATGGTTCTGCTTAGACAAGAAACTGTATATATTGGTCTAAATCCAGAATAGCCCTTCTGACATATTACTCAGTATTAGAAAATCACTACAACCTGCGTGCTCTGCAGCAGTTCCTAGTGCTAAGTGCAAAAAAACCTTCAATGAGCTTCCTCCTCCCTCTCTCCTCCCCAGCTTTCTGTCCTGGACCAATTTCATTCTCCTTTTCTCAGCCTGATACCTTTACTATATCCTTGTCCTTTCTTTTCTCCATCCTGACATGCATCTCTTCAAGAAGGGATTGTGACTTCTCCACATGGAAAGACTTCCAGCAGCATCCCAGAGTTCCCAGTTTGCGTGGCAACCTACTGACTGCATGGAGACTGAGCTCTCAGATGGCAAATACCTCATGGATAATCTGCAAATGTATTTTTAAGGCCTGTATGCATTTTAACAAATTGCTTAGCTTTTATTTGAGCCCAGTCAGAGGGACAGAGGAAGATTTGGGGATGCTCAGGTGACAACGGAGATGGAGTCTCCAATTTCCAAAGCAGATTTCTCTGAGAATGAAGGAGGCTTTGCAGATCCTGGACACTCTTCTCTGAAGAGAAGCTGGTTGACATTTCTCTGCCTGTATTTCCCAGCTGAGAATGTATTTTAGGCATGATCCAATATCCAGGGAGCATACTGATTTTCAGAAAATGGCATTGCAAAAGAAATATTGAACAGAAACATTTCAGCCAGATCAAAACATTTGAATGGGGAAAGCTCACGATGTAAGAATGGATATGGATGGGGAAGGAGCCTTTGCCAGAAAACCACGCAGCCAGCAGGGCCTGGGCTGGATCCAGCTCTGTCAGGGATGGATTCATTTCTGCTGGACTCTTCTGCAGCTCCCTCAGCCCAGCAGCCTCGGGAGGAGGGGGCAGCTCCGGGGCACCTGAGCTGGGATGAAACAAACTCAGTGCCCTGGATCCCTGAGCTGCATCTGCAGCAAAACCTTCCTGGAGTGAGCTGGGAGAGCCCTGCAAACACTGGCACCAAACACAGCCCAGAGCTGCCCCACGGCCAGCACGGAGTGAAAACCTGACCCCAGCAGGGGCAGAAAATACCAGTGGCAAGGGGCTGCACCAGTATGGCCCCCGACTCCACTGCTTATAAGAGAAGAGACTGAAAAGGAGAGTTTTTCCATGAAAAATCAGCTTCTTAGCTGAGTAACTGAACATTTACACACACTGAGCAACAGGTAAATACAACTGTATAAAGAAAAGTGCAAAAATAATTCTTTGGGGTTTTTTAAAAACAGAGTTCTTTTAGCAAAGGATTGGACTGCCAAAATCCCTCCCAGTTGTCATAAGGAAATTATTCCTTTGGGACCATGTTCATGTCTGTGGACTAAGAAGTTAGTTGCTGAATTTCATCCCAGCTCTTAGTTCCTGTTTAATTTGCCCCCCACCAATTCAAGCCACGGTGTCTGAGGAAATGGGCAAAATCCCCCAGAAGGGTAAAAGCTCCAACCATTTCAAGGCACAGAAGAGATGGAGGGTGATCTCTTGGGGTATCACGCCACGAGGTCAGAGTCCTTTGTGCACTCCAGAGCCCCCAGTCTGTGCCAACAGAACAGATTCTTCCTGCATAGAAAAGATTCCCATAGACCTCAGCCCAGACAAGGATTTGTGCCAGGGATGAAGGAGTCCCAATTATTTGTGTGATCCTGCTAGAACAAGCTTCAGCTACTGACGAGGCTTTACAGAGGGCTGAGCTTAGAGTGAATGGCTTCATAATTAGTCAAATAGGGGAAAAAGGGTATTTTGTAGAGTAGACACCTTCCTCGAAGGAGGGCTGAGTCCCAAACCTCCCGGGGAGCACTGCTCACAGGACCCAGGCTGGGATCAGGCAGGTGCATCTCACCCCAGACAGTGAGCACAGGCTGGGGGCACCTGCTGGAGCAGCTCTGCAGGGAGGGACCTGGGGGGAAAAAACACCCATCACACCACATCACATCACATCACACCACATCACATCACATCCAACAGGATAAGAGGAGATTTTCATGAGCGAATGCCAGTGTTTTCTGTGGGCTTTGTTGAAATAATGGCTCTGGTTTGTTTTGGTGAGATGAAGTTAATTTAGGTAAACTGTACAATAAATTAACAACCATTACCAGATGAGGACTTTTTCACCAAGCAAGGCTGAGTTAAGCCTCTCTTTCCCAGTGGAAGAGCAGAGGCACCATGTGGTTTGCTGGCCAGAGCTCTTCCCTCTCAGACCAGCACGAGCTGCTCCGTGCCAGGGGCCAAAGCCTCGCACGGCTCTGAACCCCCTCTCAGCCCTGGTGCAGAAACCAAACACACCCCCAGGCCCCTGGCACTCCAGACCTGTCCTCGACACCTGCTTGGATTGCTCGGGGCTGTGCCCTGGCCGTGGGCCAGGCGTGAGCTCAGCCCTGCAGCTGGACCCCCGACACCTCACAAATCCTGGCAGGGCGCGGGGCACGCGCGGGCCTCGCCAGATGCTCTCGCTCCTGCTCCTCCATCCATCATCCGGGGGGAAAAGGCACAGGACGGGCCAGCGGAGGAGAAGAGGGAATGGCACAGCTTGGCACAAGGTGTAAAGGTGTCAGCAGAGGGTGAGCTGGCAGAGCAAGGTGGCAGCTGGGCAGGGAAAAGCACCCAGGGCACCTCCTGGCCAGGGAGGGAGCTGGGGTGGCAAAGCCGGGAAGGAGGAGGGATGGAGTGGAGGGAAAAGAGCAGAGCTGCCCCTCAGCACAGCCCTGGCTCCCACAGGGCAGGTCCTGAGCCTGGCATCATCCTCCTGCTGCCTCGTGCCACGGCTCAGAGCAGGGCAGGGCCGAGGCACGGCCCCCTCTGACAGGCAGAGGGTCATCCTTTGGGAACGTCCTGGGGATATCCCTGTTTTGTAGGGCAGCAACAAATCCAACCTTCCTGTGACAACAGACAGAGCTTGCACAGGGACACTGAGAGGTCAATAAGATGTGGGGAAACCCCTGGAGGTGTTTCCTCAGTTTGTGATGAAGGCCAACTGAAGCTGACCATCCACAGCAGACACGGGGTGGGTGTGAAAGCTCCTGCACCAGGCAGTGTGAAAACTGTCCCCACTGTCCCTGCAGGTGGGGCAGAGACCCTTGAGGGACAGGTAACGGCTGAAATAAATACAAGGTAAAATCAAGATTAATTGTTACGTATTGCCCTGGTTTTACAAAGCTGTTGTGCTAACAGGGCTTTAATAGAATAAAAGATATTTAAAAACCCCAAAATAATTTATTTTAAGGCAAAGTCTGATGATTTCAAGTAGAGAATGCTGTTGTGTGCTCACTTCGACAACAAAGGACTGGACATGAGGGATTTGGGAAGTCATTTAATCTTACCTTACACATTAGTGGGAATATAGCAGAGGAAAATGCACAAAGAGAAAAGGTTGTCTCGTTGGAAAAAATACCACAGCACCCCACCCTCCTCAAAAAACCCCCACACCTAAACAAAAGAAAAACAACCCCAGAGAACCCAAACCTTATCCCATGCCCTCAGAGCCACATCTGTGCTCAGACCACAGCCAGGCCCCTCTGTTTGAGCTGCACAATAAATAAACAAATAAAACAGCAGAGTTCTGTGCTACTGATTTGTGTGAACAGCAAAAGGAGAGCAGAGAAAAGGGGACTTGCCTGGCAGCAGGTAAACAACAATCCTGGGGAAAAGCCTGGTCTGTAACATCCCCCCCATGTCTGGCTCTGAATGAGTCCCAAACACCACCACATCCCAACACAAACCTCAGCACACCTGCCCTGTACAGAGCCTCCAAGGTGTCTTTGCTCCTGCAACCCAAATTTGTTTTGTCTTTCCCCTTCACAGGCAAACCCCACCACAAAGATGAAGACTGTGCAAAACTCTGGGTGGGAGTATGGAGCCAAATTAGCACAAATCCTTTCAATATGAGACAAAAAACATATGTGAGACCATACTGCCTGCATGGGAGGCACAGGGAATTCATTTATGTGCCAGAATGTTAGAAAGTGGCTTTTTCAGAACTTCCAGTTACATAACAAGGAGCTGCATGGGAAGCTCTGGGCTGCCATCCCTACCTGCAGGCACCTCACTCCTCATCCCTTGGCTGTGCACAGAGGAGGAGAAAGACAACACAGAATAATGGGTTATCCCTTCTTATTTGCCTTAAAAGCAGAAAGAACCTGAATTGCTGAAAATCACTGGGCCTGACCTCACAAATCAGGGTCTGGTGTAGCCCCCTCACCTCCAGCAACCAGAATGAATGAACAGCACGGGAGTGGTTGATTCAAAGACCTGGGAGGAAAATACTGATGGATTAAGAACACCAGGAAACTGAAAAGCCTTTGCCTTCGCCAGTCAAAGTCTCATCAGCCATCAGAGTACAACCAAATCTCTGTTTAATGTGTTAATTTTGAATGTTAATCAGGGTGCATGGCAATGGGGGGTAAAAATCACTTGCTGCATTTGTTTGAAGTAAAAAGAAAAACAGGAGAAAAATTACTTGGAAAGGGAATTACATTACATTACATGCAGAAATTGGAGAACATTTAGAGCTGAGAAGATAGCAAGTGTTAAATAGGGGGAGTCCAAAAAACATTCCCTTCTGTAACCCTCAAAGCAGGCCCCTGCACTTTGCCACGTGAGAGCATCACCAGTGCTCTGTGCAGGCGTCTCAGCAAATGCCACGGAGGAGAAAAGTGGGAGGAAATAAATGTCATAAATACACTTATTATGTTAATTCACTTGATTTTTATTAAAACATTATATATGTATGTATATATACTATCCTCAAAGAATAAATTACAGTGAGAGTTGTTTGTAAGGCAGTTTGTAGGAAAGAGCAGCAAGTCCTGTCACAGAGGTTCAGTTCTCCAGAGCAACACACGCAGGCAGAGGTGGAAAGAACAATGCAAACCCAGGGTCCTCCTTCTGAGGCCACATCTCCAGCCACTCTCTATACTGGAGGCATTTGCTTACCTTAACATGTTGTTTTCTTATAAAGTACAGCATTTTTCTGAGGTTCCTTCTCCCCACCCCAACTCACAGAGTTTCTCCACCCTTCATAAAAAGCCTGGAAAATCTGCACCAACAAATTGCACAGGACTGAAAATGAGCAAGCCTGTGTATTCTCAATATTAAATTCATTCTTTTGCTGACTCTTGAGGAGACACTGGAGTTCTTTTTCTTATCCCAGTTCCTGGAATACTCTGAAGAAACAGAACTAAAAACTGGGACAAGGCTTTGCCATAAAACCTGCTAGGTGTCCCTAGGGAGAGCAGGGAAGACTTTGTGTGTTCCAAGCTGTTGGATGTCCCAGCTGGCCACGAGCAGCTCTGTGCCCAAGAACGTGTTCCTCAGCCACAGCAAGCCCAGCCAGCACACATCATGCCTTATTTAAAACACCTCCCTCCAAATTATTTCTAATCAAAGGATTAGGGGGAAAAAAAAAAAAAGTCAGCGGATCCACACAAAAAAGCAATGCTTAAATCAACCCAGGTCCAAACAGAGGAACTGACACACGGGGTGAGACCTGGCCAAACCCACGGTTTAAATCTGCACTTTAGGGAGGGTTCCCACAGAGCTGGGTAACCCCTGCCCCCACTGCTGTCCTGAGCCAGCAGCCCTCTGCCCACCAAGGGCACAAGGAGCGGGCACGGCCCAGCACCGACAGAACGTGCTTGGGCTGCACCAGGCTCTGCTCACAGAGGCTGCCCAGGGCTCCTTGGCAGGCGGTTCTGGGAACCCACAGCACACCCATTGCACAGGAAAAGGCACAGGATTCCACTGCACCTTCCTGGGGCTGCAGCACCGACATCAGCAGGCTCCATTCCTACAGAAACCAGGGCGAGCCCGTGGGGCTGCTCCTGCCCTTTACACCCAGGGACCCACAGATTCTGCTCTGCTGAACTGGTGTAAGCCAGAGTCACCGATGGGGAATTCATTGCAGACTTGTCACCACATTCCAAAGGTGCTGAAGCAGCCAGGATCTGTTTTCATCATCACTGAGCTGCCTGTAATGAGATGTGCCTGGGCATTGCTGCTGCTGTGATTTAAAGCAGGTTTGAGCTATCAGAACCATTCTCCTGCTCCCTTCTAGACCAGAAGCCATTGTGACACTATTTAATGGTGCTTTTAGAGGCCTGCAAGCCCAAGAATACGATTCTGAGTGAAATGAAGGTTGTCAGCTCTCACTACTGTCTAACTGCAAGGAACAGGACCAAGTGCCAAATGCACCCCCCCAGCCCTCAGCCTCTGAGCAGGCAGCTGATGGTCACCACTCCCTGCTTTAAACCTGATTTTAAAGGGTATTTTCTCTGTCATTTATCAACATATTTTTTTTTCCATCTCAGGATACCAACCAGTTACTCTCTGAGCAGTTACTGTGCAGAGCACGAGCTCCAGCTAAAGGATGAAGTTTGTGGATGAAGCTGAATAAATATTGGCACCTCTGTTTTATCCTTTTTGTCTCACAAATCAAGGGGTTTTTGAAGAATTCCCCTGTTTTCAGAGTACAAAAATTCTCTCCCTGAAACTCTGCACTGCTGAGCATCTCCACTGTTTATTTGTACAGTATTTACTGTAACTGAGTCACATCAATAAGGATTCCCTATTCTGGAATAATTATGAAATACACAGCAGAAGTTGCAAAGGCTGACAAAGTACCACGTAGTGGTAGGAAAAAGGCAATGAATGAATATGATTATATTCTAGCTACTTTCTATCTACATTTCTTGAAAAAGCTGCTATCAAAAACATATTTTCTTTCAGTTGTTTTAGCATCTTCCTTGTTCTGGAACCTCACTCAAGATGTCTGTTTGATTTTCCTCATTTTGGTAATGCTGCAGAAACTTGGCCAAAGCACCTTTTAATGTCAGCCAGGTCTGTGTTTGGCAGCTCTGTGGAGCTGCAGCATTTAGAGGATGTCTGGTATCCCATGGCAACTGCTCAGAGTTATTAACTGCTCTGCAAAGTTGGTGATTCCATGTCTAATTAAGAAGAAAGAAACTGTGAGTAGGGAGGTAAAGATGGTTCATTTTATGACCTCTGTCCTTCAAGTGTTCCATAAAATTATCCTGACACTTCTGGAGGTTATAAACTGACTTTGCTTGGATGTGCCTCCAGTTCCACCTGACCCCAGCACTGCCCTCGATGGAAGCTCCTCTCCTGCACCTCCCACCCAGCCCACCCAAACCCACTCACACTGCCCAAAGCTCAGAGCTCAGAAAATGACAATCAATTTATGAGTTTTATGAAGAAATTCAGAGCAAATGATTGTCAAGGTGAAAGCAGACAGTGATCCTCTCCGAAATTACAAAGCAGGGTGGTGAGGTTGCCACACCTGAAGGATGGGGCCATCCAGAGGAACCTGGGAAAGCTCAGAATGGGAATTTCATGACGTTAAACAAGAACAAGTGCAAGGTGCTGCACCTGGCTGGGGGCAACACTCCAAGGAATAGATTCCTCCAGGGCACAGGAGGTGATAGCAGCAAAGGCTTATCAAAGAAATGAGACCAAGGGAATCAGTGTCCATGGATGTTTCAATGCAATGCTGCCATGGGGAAGAGCTCTGGGGCTCACTGTGAGCTCTGGGCACTGACTGTACCCTCTCCTAACATCAAAAACCCTATTGCTCTAAGTATAATACAGGAGTCCAGCAAATTGAGTCTTAAATTCAAGGAAAAACAGCTTTTGATTAGTGACCTGGGATCCTTTTATCAATCATGTATTTCTAGCAGAAGATGGGAAAGGATTGAGAAAAGGAAAAACTCATTGCAAAATAAAGGATAGAACTGCATAACCACAGAATAGTTTGGGTTGGAATGGACCTTAAAAATTATCTTGTTCCACCCCCTGCCATGAGCAGGGACATCTCCCACTGTCCCAGGCTGCTCCCAGCCCCAATGTCCAGCCTGGCCTTGGGCACTGCCAGGGATCCAGGGGCAGCCACAGCTGCTCTGGGCACCCTGTGCCAGTTCTGGACTCTCTCCAGCAGCTCCAGGTCCTTCCTGTGCTGGCCCAGGGCTGGGGCAGCTCTGCAGGTGGGCTCTCACCTGAGGGGGCACAGGGGCAGAATCCCCCTCCCTGCTGCCCACGCTGGGGGATCTGCCCAGGGCAGGGGGCTCTGGGCTGGGGCAGGTCCAGCTCTCACCCCCAGCACCCCCAGGTCCTTCTCCCAGGGCTGCTCCAGCTGCTCCTCCTGGACTGACCCCGGGGGTTGTCCCGACCCAGGGGCAGCACCAGCACTCGGCCTCATTAAACCTCATGAGATTCCCTTGGGCCACTCCTGGAGCTTGTCCAGCCCCTCTGGGGATTCTCTCTGTGCATTCCAGAGGTGCTGTATCTGTGTGCTCTCTGTAGGTGCTCCATCCCAGCACATTATGGGATGTACCAACCACGTCTGTGACCACCTCCTACAGGACATATTTTATACAGAGGCCTTTTCATAACCCACATGCTGCAGACACAGACCCACGCACACGGTGTGGCCCCACATCTCAACAAACATCACTGTGCACTCACAGCACAAACACACAACCCAGCCACACAGACCCCCGAACAGCTATAGAAATATTATGACGCAATAATTACTATTAATTACTAGCAATTTGTACATACACTGAATAACTGAATTTATTCCCTTTACAATTCCTTGGAAGAGTTGCACCCTGTAGTGGCACAGCATTAAATGGAACTGGATCCCCGGGGAGCTGTTGGGGGTCTCTCCCTAGAACACAAAGTGTCCCCAGCACAGTCCCCCTGCCTCACTGCACATCCTTATTCACCAGAATATTCTTGAGTTTAATGGCCTGAGCTGCTCCCTCTCCACTTAGCCCCTCAGGTCCTCCATTTGTGTAGCAGTTTTGTCCCTGCAACCCCCCCAGCCCCAGACTCCCCTGCTCCCTGCACGCTTTGGAGCTCTATTTTCACTCACAATTAACTTTAACAACTTATCACTCATCCACACTGGGCTTAAAGTTTTATGTTTAGTTTTATGTAAAGTTATATTCACTCCCCCCGAGCCAACTCCAGCACCTCTTTAAAGTTTAGCCAATTTTCCTTCATAGGCCATTTTCTAATAAACAGTGCCAGTCTACTGCACTTAATCTGTTCCGAAGTTTATCTGATTGGAGGCTTTTGAAGCTCAATTCACCTGTTTTTACATCAAACCTCCTACCACGGCTGAAACGGGAAACAGCAACCCCTCCCTACCTTGAGGGGGTCACACAGTGTCTTTCCAACGTAGAAAATCCGAACATTCTCTTCCATATCTTTACCCATTGTTTGCACTATCACAGTCTTGATGCACTAAATAAAGGGAATTTATTTATATTTATAACATACTAAGAAGTTTTGTGTAAATGCAGTGTAAAGGTGGCAACCTCATCCAGCCACCATTCTGGATTCCTGCAATCTGCCAGTTCTAAGCAAGTAATTTTCCATTAAAAAAAAAAAAAAACATTGCCCTAGAAATCTTCAATTAAACAGGAATGCACCACCCAACAGTTAATTCTTATTTTTCATTTCCATCACTCTATTTTCTACAAGATCTGGGCAAAGTTTGCTGAGCACCAGTCCTGCCCTGGACCACAGGACCCATGGAATGCCCTTTGCTCCCTCCTGTGCTGTGGGGAGAAGTCAGAGAATCCCAGAGTCACTGAGGCTGCAGAAGTCCTCCAGGAGCATCGAGTCCAAGCTGTCCAACCCAAAATCAGGCCCAACAGTGCAGTCAGGAGGGGGTTCACTCGGGTTGTCCACCTGAAGCCAGAATGCAGGAGGGTCTGAGGCACTGTTCAAGCCATAAAGGTGTTTATTTTGAGGAAAGGTTACTGCTGACGCTTCTGGGGGCATTTTTTGTAAAAGTAAAGTGTATTTTCCAGAACAAATGGAAAAATGCTACATTTCCCAGCAGAAAAGCTCCTCATTCAGGCACAAATGCTGCATTTTTTTAGCAGTGACAGTCTATAAGCACCTGCTGACAGAGCTGATTGGTGCTCCCTGTACCTGGAGGTCCATCAGCCTCAGGAGGCTGCAGAAGGAGCTGAGAGGTGCTCCCAGATGGGCTCCTTGGCTCTCCATCCTGCATCTGCATTGCCACCTGCACCAGCCACGAGCAGCACTCCCAGCTTCCCTGCAGATCTCACGGCCTCTGCCAGCCCTGGCATTGCTGAAGATTTGGGGGCTACTCCTCACCTCACACCTCGTTGTACCGACCCTCAGGACAGGTTGAGAGCTGCAGGCTGAGAGGGAATTGATGACATTTTGTTGACAAACCGTAATTCCAGTGTTGCAGAGAGCAATTCAGTGATGCAGTACGGGCTGGGTGGGTCATCCCAGACCTCTCCCATCACAATCTGAGCAGGCACAGACCCAGAATGCCCAGTTTTCCCCTGCTTTTTTTCCCTCAAACCTGTCAGCATCACCCATGGTGAGCGTATGAACCCACAGCAGGGCTGAACTGAGGGTTCCTTCCCCCAAATCTCCCTTCCCTGGGTGTAACCCAGAGTTTAAATGTGGCCCAGGTGTGACCCTGCACATGGCATGGGCCAAGCCTGCACTCCAAGGTGGCACAGGACCTCTGGAGAGGGAGCGCCAACAGCCAAGCAGATTCCTGTGCCATGGCAAGCACTGCCTGGCACAAGGAGCAAAGCTGTCACACAGAAAAGAAAAAGCCCTGTAAGATTTTGGGAAGGAGGAGCAGCTCTGGCCGGGTCCTCCCTTTGTTCCCAGGCTGGGGGACCTGACCACGGGCTCTGGTACCTCCTGCAGGGCGTAGTTACCCGGCAGTTATTGAAATCAATTAGCAAGCTTCGTTTCCATTTCAACATCTAGCAGTGTCAGGAGCTTTCCAAGAGTCTGGTTCTTCTCAGGGCCTTTTTTCCCCAGCATGTTTTTAATTACAGCCAATGCTAATTTTAACGAGTTGTCTGCCTTCAGTTCTGCGTGACTGTAATGTTCTCCAGCTGATTTTCAAAAATCAGAAGGTTTTAACTTTTCAAGCTGCCTTTTCAACAAAAACAGCCGCCTGCTAAATGGCCTGGCAGCCGGCCCTGCTCTGCAAACTGCAGCACGCTGCATTCCAGGCAGGAGAATTCCTGAGCCCTCTGCACCCCGGGATGGATCCCCGAGATGCATCCAGGCACCCTGCAGGAACGCTCCGGGGCATTAACCCCTCCTCTGCTGGGCTGCACTGACACAAACACCCCTGAGCTTCACAGCGCTGCATTTTTCACCTGCTTTTTCTCACTCAGATTCATTAGGGGTTGCAATATTTCCAAGCTAGAGGAAGCATTAATAGATTTTAAAGTCAAGAAGGAAAACTTATGATCATCCATGGCAGGGAGTTGGAATTAAATGATCATTAAGGTCACTTCCAACTCAAACCATCCTGTGATTCTGTGATCTGACTGCACAGCCCAGCCTTCAGGATTTCATGCGTGATTCACATGTCAGGCCAAATCTTCTTGGTTCAGATAAGATGTGTTTTCAGAAAAAGGTTAAGTCTTCATTATAATCTTCATATTATTTCTTCATAACCCAAGTTATGAAGAAATGGCTTGGCAATTTTTCATCAAGGTATCAGTATCTCTAATAAAACGTAGATAAATTCAATGGGCAATCCTCGTCTCTTCCAAGAGCAGAGAGTAGAGTTTGCCTTGGGAATCAAACTGTGCAACCTTGACTCTCAGTGATCACCTGGCCAGATTTTCCCACTTCTAAAATGAGTAGAGCACGTGCAATCTCCTGCAATCTCCATCCAGGGCAGCTCCCCACTGATAAAAATTGTCACTGCTTGCTTTGGTTTTTGGGCCCCTCTCAGCCGGGCTCCTCTGGAGGCTGAGCAGCCCCAGCTCCCTCAGCCTGTCCTGGGCACCGAGATGCTCCAGGCCCTTCCTTGGCTCTGCAGCCTCCACTGGCCCTGCTCCAGGAGCTCCAGGTCCTTCTCTGCCCAAACATCCACGTTCCATCCACCACTGACACTCCAAGAAGGTCTGTTTGTCACAAGGATCACTAGAGAAGAACACCAACATTTTCAAAGCCTTCACAGCTATTTGTGAGTGGACCCAAATGACAGAGCCTTTCTGAAGCCCTTCCTGGGCTGAGGAGCACAAGAGACATTGATCCCTAGAGATGACAATTCCCAAAAGTATTTTGAAAGAAAATTTCCCAGAGTTTTCCATTGAGCAAGTAAACAGCTCACATTTACCAAAGAGAAATACTGAATTAGAAGCCTAACTATTCATAGAACCATACAATTAATCAGAAGGTGTCTTGGGTTGGAAAGGACCTTAAAGATGCTCTAGTTCCACCCCTTCCATGGGCAGGGACACCTCCCACTGTGCCAGGCTGCTCCCAGCCCCAATGTCCAGCCTGGCCTTGGGCACTGCCAGGGATGCAGGGGCAGCCCCAGCTGCTCTGGGCACCCTGTGCCAGGGCCTGCCCACCCTCCCAGGGGAGAATTTTTTCTAATCCATGATCTAAACCCGCTCTCTTTCAGTGTGAAGCCATTCCTCTTGTCCTGTCACTGCAAGCTCTTGTAAATAGTCTCTCCATCCTTACAAAGGAGAGAAAGGAGCTCAAAAGTGAATCCCATTGGATTTTATCAGAGTTGAAACAGATTCTCTATCTGCAGCCAATTCTTGTCCCTCCCTGTTAACAGAGCAGCCACCAAACTCACCCTCCCCATGCCATTGTGGCTCAGACATCGCGAGGGGAAGCTCCAGCATTACAAATTAATGAATGATTTATTGGCTTGTCATTATTCATGGCTATAAAACATTATCATGCTCTAAATAAGTAAAAACATTTTTGCAGCTGCTGCAGACGTTTCATTCCTAGCTGTAAGCTTGGCCCAGAGCACGGGGCCCTGTCCTCAGTGCCAAATTCACAGTGAAGTAATTAGCACGCTAAAAAAAACACACCTAATGCAGTGCTCTGCAGGCAAGGCTGTTACACAGGCAGTGCTGGTAACTCCCCACAAACACAAACGTTTCCCAGGCTGCTCCCTTGCAGACAGGTAACCCTATCCCTCATCCCAAAGGTGTGGAAGAGCAAGGATGAAGTGTTACAGAATGGGAGTGACGTTGCACGTTACAGATGTGTAAAACAGCTGGGCAAATGATGTCATTAGATATACTTTGCCACCTCTGCTACTTGCTCTTGTTATTAAAAGCAGACATTAAGTCTCTTTACCCAATCACTCTGTGTGAACCTGTTGTGTCAAGTGCTCGAGTCTGTTCTGCTCCCAATTACCAGAGCAGCTGCTCCCCATAAACTCCTCCCCTGGCTTTGAACTTGCCGTGCTGCAGCACAGATGGGCTTTGCTCCCAAAATGCACATTTTTATCTGGAGTCTCCTGAAGAACCCATGGGTGCTCCACTCCAAACCCAAGGCCCATGGAGCATGCACGGACCCCAATGGAATAGTAAGTGGAAATAAAACATAAGCACTTTATTTCTATCTCTGAGTCACAAACACAGAGAAAACTTCCAGGTCAAGTCTCAGGCAGCTCCATTTCTCGTGCTGAAATCAACCAAACCTCTATGGGGCTTCTTGGAACTCCAAAGCCAGTTCCTAAAAACCAACAACAATATCCCAGTGGCTTTCAAAATATACCTTCTATTAATAAAGAGGAAACCAAGGGCATCTTTAGGAGCCTTAAGCATTGGCCTTGTCTTAGGTTCTGAGAGTGTCACGTCTCCGAGGCAGGAAGTCTAAACTCTTCTGGGAGCCCACCAAGATCAGCTGCCCTGTCTACTCTCCTGCTTGCCTTTAAATGGCCTTTGGAAAGGATGAGCGATAGAAACATTTCTAGAAAAATGCCAAGAATGGATTTTTGGTTGTTTTCCTCTATTTTCAGGCAGAAGCCTTTTTAACTTGCAGTTTGTGGTCAGCTGGACAGCCGGAGAGCAGCTCCTCTGGTCACAGGAAAGAAGTCAGGGCTCTTGGAAGGTTGGAGAGGCTGATGAGCATCCAAACCCAGGAACATCCTCACTGACAGCCCAGCTCAGAGGGCTGAACTCCTGCGTGAGCAGGGAGGGAGAGTCTCCTGCCCTGGTTTGGATAACCTCTGAAACATTCAGATGCTGCTCCAAATCCCCTTGGCTTGGAAACCAGGCTGGCAAACTCTCCCGAGCAGTCTGATTATTTTTTCCCCTCCTTGGCAAGTTTTCCAAAGTTCCCTGGTTTTGGCTGGGATGGCAATCCCACAAGAATGGCCTTCCTCATGTATTCCAGAAGTTTCCCTTCCAGTCCCACCTCAGGCTGGGGTGTGGCGGAGCAGGCGGAAAAGACAAAATACGAGGCACTGCCTGATTCCACAGGAGTCTGGGTGTTGTCCCTGCTGTCCCTGACTGGGAGCTCTGTCTCTGTAGAGAGCAGCCTCTCACAACAACCCTTGGTGGACCATCCATTCAAGCATTAATACACAGCCCTACATTTATAATATTTCCATCGTTAAGGTGGCTGAGATCATTACAGCCGAACTGGGTTGTCTTAAAATGACCCTCCTGTATGATTGAGGGTTTTAGACTTAAAGGTTCTGATTTTCCCTCTCTCCTCCCTTCAGTGAAAATCCCACTACAACCTAAGGATCCCTCCACCAGTGGTATTTACAGGGGTGCATTGCACCTGTGGATAGAACCTGCAGAATTTCCCTCAGTCATTAAAAACCCTGTTCCTCACAGGCACCCCCCGCCCCTCTGCTCTGCCCAGGGCCAACAGGAAGAGCTGGGAAGTGCAGCTGAGCTTCTGTCGGTGCTGTAAGAACGGCTCTGCCAGGGCTGGGTGGTGCCAGGATCCGCCGCCTCAGTGAGGTCCTGAGTGCTGCAGGCACTGGATGCATGGCAAGAATCCCTCTGCAGCTACCAGAGGTGTCACATTTACCTGGAGAAGGTACATTTTATATTTTTCCGCAGTTTTATTTATGTCACAGTAATTACAGTGTCAGTTATTGCAGGGCACCCTCTCCTCAAGGCTTCTCTACAGGGTACAGGCTAAGGCTCAGCTGATTCAAAAATCACTGGTATTATCAGAGCCCAGGGGCCTCTCATGTCCATGGGACCAGAGCCCAAGGAGACCCATGGCAGCACTTCTGCATTCCCAGGGCGTGGAGAGGGGGATTCTGCCCCTCTGCCCCACTCAGGTGAGACCTGCTGGAGCCGCTTGCTGAGTGAAGCTCTTCACTGCAAGGAGGGTGTACAAAAACTCCCCAAATAATTCTCCACTCAAATCTGCCTGTGTTCCCCACAGCAGTTCTCTGCTTTTTCAAAATTTTGATTCAAAACCTTCTCACCATGGCACACAAATATGTCAGAGGAGTTCTGTTCATACAGTAAAGTACGGGGTTTGTCCCTTTTTTATGTGTTTTATTTTTATTATTACAGGCAGTGGAGATCATTATCAGCTCCTCACCAATGCTGGCAATCTGTAATATGTTCTCATCATATTCACATTTATTTTTGAGTGCCAGAAAAGGCATTCTTCCCACCAACTAAAAAGCACACCATGTGTTTCCCTCTCTCAGTAGCTCATGAGAACTTGTTAAAAAAAACCTGCCAGCATTAGGGACTCTGATTGCAGAAGTGATAAGAAGTTGTTCAAATTCCTTCTCCATATTTTTCAAATGTGGGAAATTTGGCAAGCCCCAGAAACTGTTCTCAAAAATTCACAGATTTCCTCACTGACCCCAACAGTTGTTTTTTATCATTCTGAATTGGCCTTTAAGTTTCTGCAAAGGAACATAATTAATGGAGTGATAGGAAAAATTATATAAATTGAGGAATCACTAAAGCAGCACAAGCAAATGAGCAGAACTGATTTTGGGGGATGGTCCTGTTTATCTCAGAGTAGAGACTGAATATTTGACATCACATTTACAAACATTTTATTTCTTCTTTCTGGCTGGCTTAGAGCACAAAGCTCCGAGGTTAAGCAGGAATAAACGCACACGGTTAGGGATGCACAGCAATTTAACAAGCACTTCAACATGTGCTTTAACTTTGAACATGTGTTCAAAGCCCCTGGTCTCTGTGGGACTGAAGGACACGCTTAAGAGCTTTGCAGAGCAGGGAATAGTTATGGGATTACACATCCATTTAGAGCTGATGTGTGTGCTCCAGTGCCTTCCAGCACAGACAGCAGATAAAGAGCCCGATAGCTCAAACAATCAAAGTGCTTAAGTTCTGTGTTCAGAAATATTTTCCATAATACCTGGCATTACAGAGAGGATGTAGGTCTTAATCTGTTCTCATTTTTCCCCAGCCATCTGTTGCTTCTTGGGTTTACAGCGTTTAAAACAGACTGACAAATTAAGGAAATTCCTGTCTAATTAACATTAAGGCTTTCAGCCTTATCTGTGGCTTTTCACTGCTGTTAGCACAGGAAAGACATTCCCACTATCTAAATAAGCTCATTTTTCCAAGCCATTGCCGTGTCCTTTGAACCTTCATTTTAGACCCCTGAGAGCTGGGGGGAGAATTTAACAAGGCACTTTAAAAGTCAGGCTGAGCTTCTGCGAGAACACCGGGCATGCCATGGCAGAGGGATTCGGTCTGGTGGTTTGGGGTGGTTTGGGGTTTTTTTCACTAGAAAGCAATGCAGGATAACACAAAAGATGCAGGAGCAGACCTGTTCTTCTCAGGCACTCGGGGAGTAAAAGATGACCTGTAACCAAAGCTGGGTGCAGAGGGCAGAACCCCACAACTCAGGACTGTGAGCTCTCCTCTTAGGAGAAGTTCAGGGAATTTCCTGTCCCAGTTCCCTCCCTGCTGCATGAGGCAAACTGGCCAGCCCCTTCCCCAGCTCTGTTCCCTGCCCTGGACACGCTCCAGCCCCCCAAGGTCTTCCCTGAAGTGAGGGACAAGTTTAGAAAAAATACATTTCCACAAAGCCTCATCTGACTCTATCAAACAGCAATTAATAAATCTGCCTCCAGTTCCTTCACAGTATTCTATTGGCAGAAATACTTAAGGGAATTAAAAAACAAGGACACTGCTGTGTGTCCATAGAAAGGGGATTTTACATTTCCAACAGTGTTTGTATTACAAATTTGATTGAGAATTTTGTTCTTATGAGTAAATAAAAGTATATTCAGTCAGTTATGCATTTTGAATAACCCAAAGAAAGCCCTCTAAAGAACTGATAGACCAAATACTATTGTACAAATCAGTGAGAGAATTTAAATTTGTACTTATCTGAAGCAATTAAACCTTTTTAATTTAATTCTAATGTATACAGCAGAGAATCAAATGTGGTTTTCACTGCAGGAACAAATAGTGCACTGAAAAAAATAACAGCAGAATTTTCTGAAGTTCCCTCATGAACTTTGAATCAAAACTGACTTTTCAGTAAAATTATACTTCCCTGAAAGTATACTTCAACTGAAAAGTAAAACTTTGATTCTTAAGTCATTTCAAAGTAATTATTTAACCTTCCCTAAAACCTCTTTGCAAAGTCAGAAGAAAACACCAACTAACTGTATCAAATGTTTTTCCCTGTACAAAACTGGTGACCAAAGGCAAAGCAACACAGCCTGGGCTCATTTGTGTGTCCCCCTGACGTGGGCAGCCCCGCAGGTGCCAGCCCAGGCCTGCACTGCTCCTTCCTGGGCTACAGCAGCACAGGATCCACCTGGGGCTGGAATGGGATAACCTGGCACTGCCCAACACCTATCTCATTCCTAGTCCAAGATCCCAGATAAGCGATTGCCCATGGTTTTCATGGAACAGTGAAATAGGGAAAAAAATTCACATCTCGATTATCCTCAAAAAAGAGGGGAGATTTTGGAGTGTTTGTCCATATATAAAGAATAAAAATGACAGATCTCCTCTGGCCACATCTCTGCTCAGATTTCTGCCTGTTTCTGCCAGTTTTGGTCACCCCATGTCAAAATAGAAAGATAGAAAGAAAAACAAAGTGTCAGAGAGTCTGGTGTATATTAAAGGCACTTCAGTCAATGAATGGAGCAGCAGGACATGACAGATTTGCAAAAGTAACAAAGGGAAAATGCCATTTAAAGGAGGGGAGCCAAAGCTGGGCTATTTAAAAGAGCCACAAGGCTGGGAAGGTGCATTTAGTGCAGCAGAGATTGGGAGAGGATTCCTGGCAGAGACACAAATTACGAGTGTTGACAAGAAGGTCAGCAAGGGGTAAATGCTGTGCAGGAAACTGCCCGAGGCTCAAAAACAAACTCCCCACTGTGGTTTGCTCCTATTAGTGCTGGGACAAGGACAATTTTTCATGAATATTGAGAAAGCAAGTTTACAAATGAGCCCTGAGAGTGTGAAGTGTAGTCAGGAAGGGTTATTTTGGTGACTCTGGGAGGGTTTGGTTGTCTCTGTAAGGGAACACAGCAGTGTTCACTGGAGCTGAGTCCAGGAACAACCAGCAGATACCACTGTGCACACACACTTGGAGTCATTCCTATGCTGAATTCCCTGGCAAAACCAAAATCAGTTCAGGCTCGGTAGTCAGAGGTAGTTTTTAGATGATTTTGGTGATATTGGTTACAAAGGGAAGTGTGAGTTTTCCCACAAACACTCTTTTTTTTGCCAAGTGATCACTTGACCAGCAGTGTGATCAAGCAGTTATTATTTAAACCATGGTAAAGCTGAATATGCCAAGCTGAGACCTCACCATACATTAATGTCTGTGGAGTTTGTCTTACAGAGCCCAGGGTGGGCTGGGGGAGATTCTGAAGTGCAGAGATGAGCAGTTACCTGGTTATGTCCATTCAGCCCCACAGTGGCAATAAAAGCAGTCAAGGCCTGCACACCAAGGGATAAAGCACAGCCCTAGGAATCCACTGAGCTCTCCACTCTCACCTCTCCTGTCAGAACAGGGACTCACACCTGGCTGCTGGGTTTTCTCCCTTTGTGCTTTTCCTTGGCATATGAAGAACCACGGGCTACTTTCCCCTTGGCTGCTCCCTCTTTACAAATAACACAGGGGCAGAACCAGACAAACCCATGGGTGCACCCGGTGGCACAGGGTCCCTCACCTCACAGAGCTCTTTGCTGCTCTGAAGGGCTGGAGCTGCTGCTGACCCACTGCTCACTGCACTTCATTAGAGAACCTCATTAACCTGTTACTTTGGCTCTCCCCTGCCCCATTCACCCATCTGCTCTCCCACTCATGGAGTGAAAATAGGAAGACTGAGGAAAGTACTTTGCTTTTTATACAATTTTACTTCATTGGCAACTTTTCCCAAATGATTTATCCAGACTAATTCAGCCAAACTAACAATTGTATTCAGGGTTTTAAAAGGACCCAACCTAACCTCTTGAGGCAGCAGCCCTGCAGGGTGAAGTTCTCCTGCAGCTGCTCACACGTTGAGGTGAGTGGAGGGTGCCTGTCCCCATCTCACACTCCCCACAAGCAGGAATGATGGTGAGCCCTGGAATCCAGCCCCAGGGCTGCATTTCAGCCAAACAGGCTCCTGAGGAGGGAGCAGCTCCGTTTGTTTCTCAGCTCTTGCCCCAATGGTTTCCAGTGCAGGGAACTTCCTGACTCCGCTGAACTGCAGAGTCAGGAGCAGCCACCTCTCCATTGATTTACTGTGGGAAAAGAGCCACTGAGCAGAAAACCAATCAGCTTCTAACTGCAAATTAGGCATCTGGAGAGTCAGTGGGAGGAAAATTAAGTAGTTACTACTCCATTCCATGATTATGTGTTCAAGGACTCTGGCAAGTGCTGCTTCTGCACTGAAACACAATGTGTTTCTGCTTTTTACCCTCTGTCTTTCTTTTTTAAGCTCCCAATGTCCTTCTAATTAGATAAACTTTCACTGAGCAGAGAGTAATTGGATGACACATTAATTCCAGAAGATGTGTTAGTAGCGGCTGCAACTTCTTCCTATTCAGCAGATGTTGTTTTTAAAGTTTCCCTCCCTTTTGTCTTCTGCAGCTCCCACCACAGACTCAACTGGCTTTGACTGATCACCAGACAAGTTCATTTTGCCATTTGCAAAACACACAAGTGTGTTCCAGATCCTGAGCAACTGGGAGCAGACACAGCTCCGAGCTGTTACCTCTGCATCGTGTTTGTGCTTTGTGTTTTCGTCAGCAGCCACTGCATTTGTCAGGGATTCTCAGCAGCCACACGCTATTCCATAAAGCCCTGGCAGGTCCTGGAAGGAGCTGGGTCCTTTACAGGAGATAATGTAAGCTTTGGAGCAGGTCTGGCTTGGAGCAGGTCGCTTTGGGAAGCCTCCAAACTCACTTCAAAATATTTCTTTGCTGTGCCAGAAGCTGCTTTTGAAGTGCTGTGCCCAAGCCACAGGCGCTCGGGTGCCAGGATGCTGCGAGCAGCCCAGGGCAGGAAGCGTGTCAGCACTATCTGCCCAAAAACAGGGTGGGGAGGAGCAGGGAGTGGTGCAGACACCAGGAGTGGAAAATCAGCTGACATGGCCCAGCTCTAGGAGCAGATTGGGGATGGGTCAAATGACATCCATTCAACTCTTGAGATCAAACAAAGCTTTATTCTTTCATATTGTTGGCCCTGCATGTGAGAGCATGCTGCAGTATTGTGCTTTTTAAAGTGGAATATGCAGGAAATCATGTTTGAAGGGCCTGGCATTTACGGTATTTTTACGAAGTGCTCTTTCTCCTTTTCCTTTTCATCTGTTTTCTACAATTTTCTTCATCATGCTTTTCCTTCTGATTTATTGTTTTATTTTTCTATTTTTAAAACAAGAAATATTTCCACTTCAGAGTTTCTAATGTAATGCACATGAAAATTAGCAATGGACAAACCTCAAGGTCTTTAGAGGTCTGATCTGGCTGGGAGAAGCATCCAGAAGTTCAGAGGCTTATCCAAAGCTAATCTGAAAATTTCCAAACCTCTTTGGTCTAGACAGAGCTATAGGAACCCGCTGGCTCAGGACCCACCACGGGCTGGGCTTGCCTCTCACTGAGCATCCAGGAGCATCCAGGAGCAAATTTGAGCAATTCCTTCCTGAAGAGCACTCAAAGTGTGCAAAAACACCTTTTTCTCCAGGCAAAACCCAGGCTCTTGGGACACAAAACAACAAACACATGTTTGGTTCCACTGGAAATGGCTTAAAACATCCGCCTGAGGCATTTGCTTACCAGAAATGCTTTGGCAGATTTAAGCTGCACAGTGTGATTAAAATTTATCATCACCCTTCATCTGAATCACAGAATCACAGGATGGTTTGGGTTGGAACAGACCTTAAAGCTCATTCTCTGCCATGGCAGGGACCCCTCCCACTGTCCCAGGCTGCTCCCAGCCCCAATGTCCAGCCTGGCCTTGGGCACTGCCAGGGATCCAGGGGCAGCCACAGCTGCTCTGGGCACCCTGTGCCAGGGCCTGCCCACCCTCCCAGGGAACAATTCCTGCCCAAGATCCCATCCAGCCCTGCCCTCTGGCACTGGGAAGCCATTCCCTGGGTCCTGGCCCTCCAGCCCTTGTCCAGTCCCTCTCCAGGTTTCCTGCAGCTCCTTCAGGCCCTGCAAGGCCCCACTGAGCTCACCCCAAAGCTTCTCCTCTCCAGGCTGAACAACCCCAGCTCTGGCAGCCTTTCCTCCCAGCAGAGCTGCTCCATCCCTCTGCTCATCCTGGAGCCTCCTCTGGCCTGGCTCCAGCAGCTCCAGGTCCTTCCTGTGCTGGCCCAGGGCTGGGGCAGCTCTGCAGGTGGGCTCTCACCTGAGGGGGCACAGGGGCAGAATCCCCCTCCCCTGCTGCCCACGCTGCGGGATCTGCCCAGGGCAGGGGGCTCTGGGCTGGGGCAGGTCCAGCTCTCACCCCCAGCACCCCCAGGTCCTTCTCCCAGGGCTGTTCCAGCTGCTCATCCTGGACTGACCCCGGGGTTCAGCAGCAGCACTGGCTCTGCCTTCCCTGGGCTCTGAGGGAGACATTTCCAGCCTGAACACTCCTTCAGGTGTGCGGGACCCAACCCAGCAAACCCGGAGGGAGGCACAGCCCGAGGCTGCTTCCTCTCATCCCTTCACAGCTGGGAGGCACCACAGAGAACCCAGGAGGGAACAGAACCTCTGCTCAGGCTGGAAGAGCTGTTTGCAGGAGAAATGTTACAGTGAGACCTTCACCTGGTGGGGAAGCCAGGCAGGGGGGTGAGGATGAGGAAGGACTTACCTGGAACAGGCACAGACCAGGTGACACAGCTCATAGCTCAAATTCCACAATGATTATGTTGTTTTACTTAAATATTCTGTCCTAGGTAACATTTACTTCAAAACTCCCTGAACTCATAATGCTGAATGTATTAAAATACCTCAGTGAGCTCTGCAGCTGATGAGCCTTTAAAATTAGGACCCATTATATCCCAAATAACCTACAATTAATCATCAGAATTGCATCCTGCAGACATCCCATGGATGGATTCTGAAATGGGGCTGGAGTTCTATGAGTCTTGGCAAAGCACAAGGACCTTTCACCTCCCAGATTCAAAGGTTGTCCCAAAGGCTTTGGTTGGAAGTTTTAGTTAGACTGGGGAAGAAGTTGGGCTGAAATGAAAATGTGTTTTTCTTGAGGCTTTCACCTCCTCTCAGTGTTCATTTATTAGCTATGCCCACCAGCCAGCTGCCAGGCCTGTGAGACCAGTAAGACAAAATTCTGAGTCTTGCTCCAATAATCCAGAAGAATGCCATCTGTTGGATTATTCAATAGCCAAACATCTCAAATCTGCTTATACAGATGATAAATAAGACTACTCCTGAATTCATTTCTATCCACTCAAATTCAGAGTAAAGGGACTGGTATGACAGACACATGAAATTCTTTTTTATTTCAGGAAAAACTCTATGACTTAGAAGGGCAGAGGGCTGGAATCTCAACCCTTCTGCTCATGCTGTCACCCAGAAAACACATTTCCTCCTCACTCCTGGCCAAATTCCCTTTATCAAAGGGATTTGCTCAAGCTTTCCTTGGAAAGGAACTCGACCTCTAAAAGGTTTTTGGTTGTGTTTAGGCAGTTTTACCCAAATAGTTTGATATTCAATGTTACAAAAGGAGATCCTTAGACAGATTCAGATGTTTGTCCATAGGGAGATAATGAGATACTGGAAATAGCAAAATTGACTTCAGTTGTGTTCTGATTGTTTGAAAAAACAAACAAACAAGCCCACAGAGCTCACTGCTGCTCACCTTAGCTTTTTTTCCCCTGTCTCTTACAAGCCCTCATTTCTGGCCATGACCTCCTCCAAAACCCAGTCCATACATCAATTTTCCAGGACAGCTCCAGTGGTGCCCTGTGTGAATTCACTGCTGGTTCACTCCCTCTCCTGGGAACCATGGCCTGTCTGTCCAGCTCCAAGTGTGCTCTGTGCTGGAACGAGGTGAGCTTTAGGAACTGCAAAGCCATTCCATCTGCAGGTGGTGCCATGCACAGAGCCCCAGGCGTGGCTGCAGAGTTCCCAGGATTGTGTGGGGATTCATTCATACTCAGACATTCTGCAAGAGAAGCCTCCAAGACTGGCCAGAAGCCCAGTGGAATTCACTGAGGGGTTTGTTTTTGTTTTTTGGGGGGGTTTGGGGGGTTTTTTGTTTGTTTGTTTGGGTTTTTATTTTTGTTTGTTTTTGTTGTTGTTGTTGTTATGTTTTGTTTTTCCCCAAAAAGAATATTTTAAACATTTTTCATTTTTCCAAATACCAACTCAGCTTCCCCCCTCCTTTTTCTAAGGCTTTTCCTCTGAAGTGGATAATGGCATTATGTCTGATCCTGAAATTCCAAACTGAATTAAACACCCAGGGCTTCCCAGAACAGCAACTGGCAGAGCACTTGGCCTTGTCAGAAAGAGGCAATTTGGATGTCTGGGTATGTCTTGGAGCACAGGAGGCAGCAGCCCCTGCAGAAGTGCCTGTCCTGCCTGTCCAGCCCTGCTGAGCCACACTCCAGGGATCCCTGTCCCAGCTCACTGTGGGGAAATACCAGTGAGAGGGTTCCTGCCATGAACGGAGACACTGCTCCCCATGGAGGGAGGCAGGAACCACCAGCTCCCAAATCTTCAGGCTGAAAACACTCACAGCCCCTGCCTAGGGAGGAAACAGCTTCCCCTGCCCTGGGATGAGCCCTCTCCTGCTTTGAGCAGTGAAAGCACGAGTTCAAATGCTATAAAAACAGGGAAAAAACATCCTTGTTTGTTTGGGGTTTTTTGTTTGGTTTGGTTTGTTGCTTTGTTTGTTTGTTGTTTTGGTTTGGTTTGGGGTTTTTTTTCTTTGTTTGGGTTTTTTTTCGTTTGTTTGTTTGTTTATGAGATGTGATTCCTCTCCAGCCCCACCTTGCAGGATTCTTCCTGGTGCCTGCTGCTCCCAGCACAGGGGTGGCTCTGCCAATGGCACTGGGGTCACCAGGAGGGGCTCAGGGAGCTGGGAAGGGGCTCAGCCTGGAGCAAAGGAGGCTCAGGGGGGACCTTGTGGCTCTGCACAAGTCCCTGACAGGAGGGGGCTCAGGGGGGTCGGGCTCTGCTCCCAGGGAACAGGGACAGGAGCAGAGGGAACGGCCTCAGGCTGGGCCAGGGCAGGGGCAGGGTGGGCACCAGCAGGAATTTCCCCATGGAAAGGGTGCCCAGGCCTTGGCAGGGGCTGCCCAGAGAGTTGGTAACACCGACCCTGAGCGAGAGGGAGCGGCTGGAGGGGACGTGGCTGCCGTGGGCAGTGTCTGTTGTCAGAGGGATCCGTGGTGGGGAAATAACATTTCTTTTCCTTGTACCCTCTGTCTTTAGCATTGCTGCTGTGACTTTTCATTTTCTTATCTCATTGCTGTCTCCAGTAAATTGTTCTTATCTCAACCCACGATCACTGCCCTTTGTACCTCCATTCTCTCCATCCCAGCACTGGTTTGCACTTTCAGTGGGAACTCTGAACTGGGGGGACCATTTCTAAACCATGACAAGCAGCTACACCATGAGTGTGGAAATAATGCCCACACAAACTGCTTTGAAATTTAAAAATCCCAGAACAGAGCTCAGCATCAGGCTGTGGGGTGCTGTGAAGAATTAAGAGCCCAAACTGAGTATCATGGGCTCAGAGGCAGGCAGCAGGCAATGAAATAATTCTGGGTCTCTGGATATTGAGGCCTTTTCAGAATACACTGGGAAATACATGGAGTAAGACTGGTAGGCTCCAAGAACTGCTGAATACGGACCAAAGGCTTTCAGCTTGTTTTTTGCAGATCTCCAGGGCTGGACTTTTAGATCAGAACTGTAATTTCCATGCACAGTTTTAGGGTTTGTGCCTCTCCCTTGCCCTGTTAAACGATTGTTCTTCCACATCCACTTAAAAATATTCAAACTGACAGAAAAGCAGTTTGCAGGGAGAAAACCAGTGAGATGAGATGAATTAACAGCACCAGAGGTATTCACAACCTCCACAGGTACAAAATACCCTCACACAATCTGTCCATTGTCTTTAAAACTAAACTGGTATCTTATTGATTGATCCCAGATGGAAAACAGCCCGCACTAACCTACATCTGGTACAAGTCTGTTCAACCAAATATCGATGAGGAAGAGCTTTTCCTCTGCCTCGAGAGCACAATGAAAGTGTGATTATAAGCAAGGAAATGTGGTACATCCCATGAACACATGTAGGGTTTGTGATGGATTGTGTGTGACACTAATCCCCAAACACAGCACTTAGACCATGGAGCAGGCATTGGAGGGGAGCAGAAAAGGAACCTCTCTGGTGCACAGAAATCATGGGCTTTTCACATAATCTTGCAATTTGCTACCTTCTCAAATTCCCCCACTCCCTTGCCAAGACAAATCAGTGAACATCCCTGGGACCTGGGCAGTGCAGCAGAGATCTGAGGGGTTCTTCCTAAATGGGAAATTCACTGAATCTCCAGGGGGTTTCTGCATCCTGGATCTTGAGAACTGTGGAGTGGATTCTCTCCAACTGGAATTCGTGCTGCACATCTGAAGTCAACTCCAGCTTCACAGAGAGGTGCAGGCAGTGATTGTTCTCCATGGAGCCAAGGCAGAAATGCAGCACAATGCCATGTGTAAAAAAGGCTTCATTGGACACAAAATACAAGTCTTGGGGAATGATTTCCAAAGCAGATTTTAATCCACCTTTTGCCGCAGGATTTTGGTGTTTTAAACTCTCATCCTCCCTGATTTGTTATGGCTCTCCAGCAGCTCAGAGCAGACCTTCAGCCTTCTGCCATTTCTGTCCAGGCTGTTGGAACACTGGATATTGTTCTGACCTGCATCACTTGCTCTGTCATCTTCAGCCCCAGCCTTACATCCCAATTCTCCACTTTGATATTTTCCCCAATGCCCTCAAATTACTCCAGAAAACCTAAAAAAAAAAGCAAATGACAACACATTTGGAGAAGTCCTTCAGTACTTCCCCCAGCAGGTGAAATATCCATAATCATCATAAAAGTCATTTGGATATTCAGAGTAATACAGGGAAAAACAAGTCTCCTGCCTGCAAAACCTTCACCTCCAGTTTGATGCCTCTTCCTCTCTTTCAGTTTTTCAAACTGCCAGAGGGCAGGGCTGGCTGGGAGGGTGGGCAGGCCCTGGCACAGGGTGCCCAGAGCAGCTGTGGCTGCCCCTGGATCCCTGGCAGTGCCCAAGGCCAGGCTGGACATTGGGGCTGGGAGCAGCCTGGGACAGTAGGAGGGGTCCCTGCCCAGGGCAGGGGTGGGACCAGAGGAGTTTTAAGGTCCTTTCCCACCGAGGCCATCCTAAAATTCTGTGATTCACCAGGACCCCACTGCAGTCCCTGGGTTTCCTGCAGGAAAAACCTGCTGGAGCCACTCACTGAGTGTCAAAAGTTTCTGTTTCATAGCCTGGATATTTTAGTATTTTTTTAATTAAACACAAAATATTTTCTGAGAAGTTTCCCGCTGGAACAATAAAATATCTAAAAAGATATATAATGAAAATTGGCACAGGCCAGAAGTTGAAACCAAGATCCAGCCCCTTTGGGGAGCAATTTTATAAAGAGAAAAGGAAATAAGCAGCCAGCACATAACACCAGGAGCTGCCATGGCCAGGAAGAATCCAGGAAGCACCTTCCTGCCTCCTGTGGATGAGCTTTGGTGGCCCCATCAGTGGGAGATGCTCTGGTCCCCACCACCCATCCTACACCTCCTGGCACAGCCCAAAGTGCCAGAGCAAACTGGTTCTGCTGGCAGGGAAAGGGGAGGCCCCAGAGTCTCTGTCAGCTGGGGAAACACAGATTTCCCCACAGGGCCCTCGCTGCAGAGGACAAAGGGGAGACCTCTGCACGGGAATATTTAGGGAGTGAAGCTCAGCCCAGAGCAAATCCCTCTGTGTCCCATGGCCTGGAATTCAGCTGCTCACCTGCCAGGGCTGAGTCCCTCCCGGGGCTTCGGGGTGAACACAGCAGACTTTGTGTGGCTTTTTGTTTTCCAGCTTGGCATAGAAACCTTCACAAGTGCCACCCTGAGCACCCTCAGAAAGAACTGGATCCGAAGCCCCTGGAAATCCAGGGAATGCTGCTGTCTCTGCCCTCCTTTGGGGCTGACTGGTCTTTCCAAGAACGGTGCAGGAGCTAAACCTGGCTCAGACTGGGATGGGAGCCCACGTGGAGCAGCCTGGGCTCAGCAGAGGGAGATGAGCCCAGCACTCCCCTCAGCAGGGCAGCCACAGCCCCGAGGCTGCAGCAAAGCTGACATTTTGCATTGAATTCTGATTTTATTTTGAAAACTACAAAGCATTCCAGGGCACTGGTGAAGCACATCCATTTCTATCTGAACTGAAGCACACTGGCTCTCTCCCGTGTTTTTTTGGGTGGAAAGGGAAACTGTGTGGGTCACAGCAGGATAATCTCTTTTTAATGTAGTCCTCTGTGCAAAATCCACACTGAACCAGACAAAGGCAGACAGATATTAATGATATTATCTTGCCCACATATAAAAATAAAACATCTACAGTGTTATTAATCTGCTCTGATGACTTTCTCAATGCTGAAGCCTTGTGAGTTACCAGGTCGGTTAAAAGACACACAAAAGGTATTGCTGGAAATAAAATGCAATTTCAAATCCTCGTGTAAGTTGGCTTAACCCAAGATATTTATGTGGTCACCACTGCCTTGGTCTCTGGACTTTGTACATTTTTAACCTGATTTTCCTATGTGGTAGGAAAATATTTATCCCCTTTTTGCAGATGGAGAGCTAAAAGAAAGAGCAACTCACCCAGCAATGGCAACCAGAAGTATTTAATTAACATCAGGTTTCAAAACAGCAAAAAATTGCCTTTTTAGTCATGAGTTTCAGAAGAACAATAGCGTTTCAGAAGAACAATAACTGTATTTTCTGTACTTGTCCTTTGTTTGCTGAACCCAAAGATGCTTTTTGACTTTTCTTCTCAAATATTTTGGAGGGACAGCAATTTATTTTAAGCTCAACAGGGGCACACAGAGATGTGATTTCTCCATGTAGGGCCTTCAAAGAGTGGGAGAAAATTGGGAAATTCATGAAAGGCAACAACATTTGCTCTGCCTTGCCCTGGACCTGTCTTCTTTACACCAGACCTTGGAAAACCAGGCTGATTCCTGGCCAGGAGTAAAACTGGAGTTGCTTTGGGCTTAGCCACAGCTCCCACTCAGAACAGTGAGATCAGACCTCATCTCTGGCAATGCTGAGTGGTGGCACAGCATGCCTGACTCTTCCCATTCTGCCGTGAAAATCCCAGTAAAACACCAGGGTTCATCCCAGCCCCTCGTTCCTGGGACAGAAAAACTCCATTGCATCCACAGCCGAGCCTCAGGCAACCCATCCCCGGGGGAGAAGCTGCTCAATCTTTACATTTATTTCAGTTTCATAAAACAGCTACACAAACCCCTGCCCCACAGTGTCCCTTCCGGAGCAAACAGGCTGGGAGAAGGAAAATCGCTTGGAAAACAGGGTTGTGGATGCAGCTGCAGTGGCAGCTCCTGGGCTGTGGGCAGGAGGCAGCGGCTGGGAACGGGCACAACCCAGCCCCGGCTGCACTCGGGGCACTGAGAGCCAAAAACCCGGAGCTGGGCAGGCACACGAGGTCCTGCAGTGTGGAGCTGTTTACTGCAGGAGAAACACGTGGAAAAGCCTGAATTGGGCAGACAATCCAGATTTGGAATGCCCTGTGTGGGTGGGAGCCCAACCTGAGCAGCTGCAGCTGGAGAAACCCAGGAAGCCAGAGATGCCCAGGAAGGTTTGCCCTTGGAGCAGAAAGATGCTCTGATGGAACCTTGCAAAATTATCTGAAATACTTGAACAAACAAACCAACAGCAACAGATCCCCTGGAGTCACCAGAAATCACCTCCCTGCACAGAAAACAGTATTTTCATAATCAGAATGAGGAATAATCCAACATGGCAAACGTGCTGTGAAGGCACAAACCAGTGAGAAGTCAATAAGGACAAAATCAAATTCATAGAGTAATATGGAAGGAATGGTTTTGAGTCCAAGTTGCTCTGAAAAGCCCAGAAATGCCTGGAAGATACAAACCCATTGGGCTTTTGATCATCACCTGGAAAAATAATTAACAATGTTCAAAGTTCTGATTTTTTTTTTTTTTTTTTTTTTAAGGATAAACTCTATTTTCCCTCCTTGCCTGTAAGGGAATTCTCAGTGCATTTGGCAACACCCAGAACTGTGCACTCCACTGCAGAAATGGACTGGGAGTACCTCAGGAATTCATCCCTCCTGAACCTGAGGCTCATCCTGCTGAGCATTCCCACCCTGCTGCCTTCTCCTCCCCAGCCCGAGGGACTTGGCTGAGCCAGGAGCCCCGAGCAGGGGTGGGTACCTGTCACAAAAGGTCACAAAAGGTGCCATCTGCTGGGCTACCAGCCCTCAAAAGCCTGGTTTGGAGCCACTTGCACAGAAGTGTTCAAGGGGTGGGATGTGGGCACAGAGGAAGGAGGGAGGAGTTAGGCTGGAGAGTTGTGCCCATCTTTCCACCCCCAAATCCAGCCCACCAGCATTAACTCCCATGGAAACACTTCCTTCCCTGAGCTTTAGGGCAGGTGTCCCCCTGCCCCACCCCACACCTCCTCCTGCTCAGTTTTACACCTTTACTCAGCCATGGAGAAAAAAACCCCACCCAAATCTTACTCTGCAGTCCTGAGGATGCCAATTTTGCATCCACAGTCTGGTTCTTTCATGACATAAATTTTGTTATATCATTTTTATATCTTTTAAAGCTGCTGCATATTTCTTGAGGAGGCTGTGAGGAGCTGTGAAATAATCTATCATAGACTTTGCAAAGATTACTGTCCAAAGCTGCCCAATGGACCCAGCAGCCATACTTTGACTTTCCTTTGAGTTCCCACAGTCCCTAATCAAGCTGAATCTGAACTGAACACCTGCTGGAGCTCTCTTTTACAAATGAAACTCTTGCATTCAATTAATAAAGGACACACTAAGGCTGCCATGCAGTCACCAAGCCCACATGAGCCCAAATCCACATCACCTGGCCACGCAGGAGTATTTTTGCTGACTTCAGAGTGGGTTTGACAGAGCCCATGGAAAGACAATACCTCAGCCATGACCATCAGTTTCCAGACCTATTGAACACCTTAATTTCAGACCAGCTCACACATAGCAGCTCAAGCTTTTAATCTATTGCTCATCGTGCCTCCAAAGTGTGTTCTAGAGATAAACTTGTCACTAGGAAGGTCCACAGAGGAAGAACTTCACTTTTACTGAGCCATGGCCAGTGTTTTCCAAGCATGTGGTATCCAAATGCCCGTCTGGAAACAGCATTCCCTCTCCCAGGGCAGGCACACACACACACCTCGTAAAAACAGATTTACAAGTCAAAATAAGCCCTGGCTGGGAATGCAGATCCTCCTCTGTGGATGCTGCAGAGCACAAGGTGCTCCCCAGATGTGCCTGGTGTAATGAAACGGCCCCTTGAAGGAACAAGCACCAGCTGATTCCTTGTGCTCTGTGTTCACACTGTGGGGCACAGTGTGGCTCATCCCAAGGGTGATGGGGGCACTGCCAGCTGTGAACTCCTCATTCCACTTCCCAGGGCATTCCTGGGCTCTGCACACTCAGCTCCCAGGGATGAAAAGTCCTCACTTACCCCACAATGTCACTGAGTACAAAGAAAGGGTGAGCTTTCATTGGGACCCATGTGTAAACTCCCCATTAAATTAACTGATGGGATAGAATTGTCCTTCATTTGGGCACACTCAGAGCTGGCAAATCCATTCTTGGGGAAATAGGAGCTATTCTTCATTCCCTATACATCATATTCGAAAATTATTGTATTTATTGTTCACTAAATGAAAGGAACCCTTTTTAGAAATGCTTTTCTCCAGCTGCCATGGTGCAATTCTTATTTTGGTGAGTATTTTTTCAGTCTGTGGCTCACTTCTCAAGGCTTAACCTCAGCTAGAAAATGTTCACAAGTCATGACTGCTCCAGTCACTGCTTTGACCTCTGACTAACACCCTGCTCCTTGCTCTGGAAAATAATGATTTGCAGGGAACCTTTTTCTAAACACAGATCCTCAGAGGGAGAGCAGCCACCCCTGAAACACGAGCACTGACCAAACACGTAAATTACCTCAGTGGGCAAACGAGGAAGAGACAAGAGTTGTCAAAACAGAGACTGAGTTGTAGTAGATTTACTAAGTTTTTCTGCTGTTTAACTAACTCTGCCCTTAGCGTAGAGGGGGATATTTTTGGAAAGTCTTATAAAATCCATTCAGCTGTTTGAAGTAGATGAATGTGGAAAAAAAACTCTCACAGCTGTCAACTTTATTTTTCAGATTTTTTTTTTCTTTTTTGGTGCTTGGATAATTCAAAAATGGCTTTGATTTCAAACTCCAGACTGGGCAAGGACAAATGATAGCCTTGACTGAAAAACAAGAGTGGTGCTTGTAGTTCTGAAATAACCAACTTATGGATGTTTAGAGATGACTCCTGACAGGACACCAAGAAGAATGCTCTAAGCCTGGGCAGGTGCAAAGGCAGCGTTGGAAGGGCTGTATGAGAATTAGGGTGTGTGAACTTGAGTGTTCAAAGCAATTCCAGCTATGAAATACAGCAAGGGACCATTTAAAAAATAATGTACTGAAATTATTGCCATGGTAAGGCTCACAACAAAATATCAGGGAAAGCAGCATCTCCTTGAAACACCACACTTTATTTTGTTCATCTTTTTACCTTCACTGAAAAACAGCCTGAGGTGTGAATGAAAACCAAGTTAGTAAACTGACCGTGCTGGGGGTACATTTCCAGTGCCAGGATGAAGCAATTCCTGGACACTCATGGCTGCACTGGCTGCTCATTATCAGTTTTCATTTGATTTTTTTCCAGCTTAAATGAGTTTGTGTGTTGATACTATACATATATAAAATTGTGTGTTGAACATCAAGTTAACATCACAGGAGCTTTTCTACTTCTCTAAATTACAATTTGTTCCAAATGTATTAAGTTGTGCTCAGGCACAGCTGATGGACTCCACTGTTAACAATTGTCCCTCTGTCCTCAGCACCAGAGGCCTCACCCCAAGGGCTGTGTCCAGTTCTGGCCCTCCTGGCCAGAGAGCCCTGGAGGGGCTGGAGCGTGTCCAGGGCAGGGAAGGGAGCTGGGAAGGGGCTGGAGCCCCAGGAGGGGCTGAGGGAGCTGGAAAGGGGCTCAGCCTGGAGCAAAGGAGGCTCAGGGGGGACCTTGTGGCTCTGCACAAGTCCCTGACAGGAGGGGGCTCAGGGGGGGTCGGGCTCTGGGAACAGGGAACAGGGACAGGAGGAGAGGGAACGGCCTCAGGCTGGGCCAGGGCAGGCTCAGGGTGGGCACCAGCAGGAATTTCCCCATGGAAAGGGTGCTCAGGCCTTGGAACTGCCCAGGGAGGTTTGGAGTGCCCATCCTGGAGGTGCCCAGGAAGGGCTGGAGGTGGCACTCGGTGCCCTGGGCTGGGGACAAGGTGGGCATTGGGCACAGCTGGGCCTCGATGGGCTGGGAGGGCTTTTCCAGCCTCAGGGATTCTGGGATTCTGTGACCTCCATGGTTCAGATTATGAACTCTGACATCTCAGGATCTTTTCCCCAAGACAACCCAGTTAATTCATAAACTCACATGAGTGGGTGGAGGGTGGGTGTGGGGAGAGGAGTAAACCAAAGCAATTGAATTAAATTAAGCCCAAGGCTTTCAGTAGCCTCCACTCAGTAGCCAAGAATTAGCAAGGAAAACACCATTTCCCATTTTTTAATTGATGCTTGTGCCAAAAGGCCTCAGGTATGTACAACCCCAAACAAAAGTCTTGGGGGAATTTCAGCCTCAGGAAACAAACTCTCCTGGGCAAAATGTGATTTCCTGGAGTCAGTAGTTCTATTGCAGAATACTGGATGTTAACTTTGTTAATAAGAAAACATTTTTCAAATGAAAAATGACTTGTTAAACCACTTTTATGTCACTTTTTCAGTAACACATTAAAGTAAACAAACCTAAGATGTTAAATAAAATAAAAAACCCACTACACCTGCAGAGTTTTACCAGCTCACATTACAAAGTGCTCTCTGAAGTGGTTGGGGAGCTATTTCCATTACAAACAGCAAGTGTGCTTGAAAGTAATTCAAAGAGTCAAATTAGGCAGATTACATCAGAGTGTATTTCCCTGCAGCAGAAGGACTTTTGAAACACCTGCCTGACATATTTCAACCTCTGCAGAGAAATATGACACGGACGGGTTTCAGGAACAGCTACAGTCTGGAGAGGGAGGCCATTTGATGTTTAATTCCACAAAACAGTCCTTAATTAACAAGCCCATTCTGTTTGCAATTTGTACTTTTGTTTTTAAACACAAACCAACAACAACAAGCAGTGACAAGAGGCCAAAAGCTGCACCAGCTGAAATTACAGCAAGGTTTGTACACTTGGTGTTAAACACTGAATTGCTCCTATCAGTCCCAGCCTGGAATACATTTCAGTTAATTAAATATCTTACCACCACTCAAGTGACAAGATTGAGAAAGGAGAGAGACCAAGAGGTCCAGTTTAGCACTGGAGAGAAGAGCTGAGGGGACCTAAATGGATCCACTGTTGGAGCTGACCCACCCCAGATGCATCATGTCAGAAGGGTACTTGGCATCTGAAAATTCCAGAGACTGCTGCAATTGCCTTTTCATTTTGCTTCAGTTCTTGGAAAAATGCTGGAACAAATCATTACACAAACATTTGAAGGCAGAGCAGAGATGACTGATGGCCAGCAGGCGTTTCTCAAGAGCAAATCATGTCAAGGAGTGCAGTTCCCTCAGCAGCAGACAGGCAGGGCCCGGCCACTGGGGAAGAGCAGCACAGGGAGTCCCTGCCCTGAATTACCACAGGCTGTGGACACACCACAAGGGCAGGCATGGGAGGTACTCACTGATTAAAGAACCATGGAATATCCTGAATTGGAAAGGACCCACAAGGATTGCCAAGTCCACCTCCCAGCCCTGCACAGCCACCCCAGCAATCTCACCCTGTACATCCCTGAGAGCATTGTCCAAATAGCCCTTGAACTCCGGCAGCCTTGGAGCTTTATCCTCCTGCAATAATGTTTGATGCTGCCTTCCAGGGTATTTCTTCATCCTGATGAACATGCAAAGGCTGATCTGCGCTGGAGGGCTGACACTGGCGGCCTCCTTGTGTTATTTTTGGTGTGGCATTTGTAAAAGAGATCCCAGTGGCACTTGAGCACAGTGTAAAACTCAAAATGTAACACTACTTTAAATTTTAGTTTAGTTTTTCTTTAGTGTTAAATCATTGCCTTCATAGGATATTGCAAACTCCTCTATTAATAAACTCTTAACAGTTTCCCAAAAGGATGTTGTGTGATCCAGGGATACTCCTAGGAAGGAGCAGGAGGAATTGGAAGCCCACCAAGATTATAAATCCCATTTTCATTGTGACATCATTCCAGACTTAGAATGATGTAGGAATTACAGTGAAGGATAATTCCTGTGCTGAACTGATAAAGTAGAGAGAGAAAAAGCCCTCTGAGAGCTGGGAGAGTGTAAAACACAGAGACCCCAAAGCCCTGGCACACAGCATTCACTGGCACCTGACCTTGCTGTCATCACAGAGACATTATTGAAGGAAACCTCCACTCTTGGGGCTCTTACTCAGTACAAGAGGTTTTCAGATCAGTGTTTGGGGTTCAGTAAATAAAGGCATAGAACTGGTTCAATGTTTTGCTGAATAGAGAACAAGAGCTGCAGGAGGGATCCCTCAGCTGTGACAGACACGGGCTGGACACTGTACCCAACCAGGACCCAGCAGGGACCCAACCGGGACCCAACCAGGACCCAACCGGGACCCAACTGGGACCCAACAGAGACCCAAACACAACCCAACCAGGACCCAACTGGGACCCAACTGTGACCCAACCAGGACCCAATCGGGACCCAACCAGGACCCAACTGGGACCCAACCGGGACCCAGCAGGACCCAACCAGGACCCAACCGGGACCCAACTGGGACCCAACCAGGACCCAACTGGGACCCAGCAGGACCCAACCGGGACCCAACCAGGACCCAACCAGAACCCAACCAGGACCCAACTGCGACCCAACCGGGACCCAGCAGGGACCCAACCAGGACCCAACCAGGACCCAACCGCGACCCAACCACGACCCAGCAGGGACCCAACCGGGACCCAACCAGGACCCAACCGGGACCCAACTGGGACCCAACCAGGACCCAACCAGGACCCAACCGGGACCCAGCAGGGACCCAGCAGGGATCCACCAAAGAAGCTTTCCAGGTCTCCTGGCCCCAAAGAACCCCAGAGCTCCACGGCAGCTCAGGAGGAAGGGACCCGCAGCTCTGGAGCAGAACAAAGCCCAGGAGCACGGGGAGCTCCGGAAATGCCACATCCACTGAGGTGAGGAGAAGGAACACACTGGGGTTTAGGAACAGGGCGAGATGGAGACATTCCCAGAGAAATTCTGTGTGAACAACTGCCCCTGGGAACATCCCACCACTCCCAGCCCCGAGTTCAGAGACATCAGGGCCAGGCTTGCTGGATAGAGCCCTTTCCCAGGAGAGCAGTCAGGACGGGACCCCAATCCCAGCCTTTGAACTGGGAATGCTGTTTCTTTTCCTGGTCATCCCTGCCCCGACAGGCTGCAGCAAAGTGTTTTTCCCTCTTTTTTCAATGCACAGTGGCCCCCATTAGCAGAGGGAGGACTGTACCAGCTGTGGCTGAGGGCAGTCACTGTCAGCCTCAGGGGGAATATAAGGTTGTTTATAGAGATGAATGTTCTTTTGCTCAAACTACAGAGATTTACAGTTAACTTTACTTAAAGGCAATTACACAAGAAGCTGTGAAAGGAAGAAAGTCTTGCCTTGGGCCTGCAGCACGGAGACAGAAAATTATTTCATCGTTGTCACAGCTCTTGCCAATAGTACAGAAAAATGGATCAAACTGGCACCATTTTTTTTTCAAAAGAATTTCCTGGGCAGTTCGACTAAAAATCCCTGGCAATAACAACATTAACACAACAAGTGATATAATTTCCACACCTGTCTGATTCCTCTTCAAAAAACACAATCCATCTTAATTAGTTCTTGAACTCTTCAACATGAAAGTTCCTTTTTTCCATAAAAAAATTCTATCCAGTAAGTGAAGTCAAAGATGCAAGAAAAATAAAGGTGACCTTGAGGGCAGCACTAAAATAAATGTCCTCAGCTAAATCACCTGGCTGCCAGTGGCCCAGAGGTGCAGGTCACTCTGAGAGCTTCTGAACACTTTCCCAACCCCACGAGGAGCCCAGAATGTCTCTGCTCAGCAGGGTGGACCCCACACACCTGCACAAGCCCTTCCTCCACCCCTGTGGGACCTCTGGGTCTCCTCAGCCCAAGCACAGGCAGGGCACAGGGAGGGCCCCGTCCCTGGGATGCTGCTAACCCAGCACTGAGCCAAGCTTTGCCCTTCTAAGGCTCACCCTCCTCACCCTTTGGTCCTCCCCTAAACTACAAAACTCCTCTTTCACAGTCCAGGCTATTGGGGGTGGTCTTCTTCCTCTTAGGGAATAGCAAGGCAAATTTTGGCTGGTAGAAATCATCAGAGATCCAGCTAAAATCAGGCTTCTGGTTGGTTTCTGTATCTGCAGACACTCAGGGCAATGCAGGAGACAATGACCTTCAAACAGCTAAAGACTGAGCCTGCTGCTGAACTGAAATTGGGTGACAGGAGGGTGCATCCCAAAAAATCAAATCAAAAATGTCCTGCAAACTTTAAATCAGCCTGACAGCCATGGAGGGAGAGAGTATTCACCACACTTTGTATGTAAGAACTGAACTGAAAGTTAAATTAGGAGACCAATCTTAAAACTGATCCATAGTCCCGTCCCTAAGGAAAGATGGGCTTGAAGTCAGGCCTCAAACAATTTGTGCAAGGATAAAAAACAAATCAATGTAATTAGATTGTTTCCAAGCTAATTGAATTATTTACAGTTGTCGAGTTCAGAGTTGCCTGGCTATCCAAATATAGCCAGGTAGGCATTATTTTATAAACTTTCCCTTTCTGAAGGAAACATAAACATACATATATAAAAACATCAAGGTTACAGTCCCAGCACTCAAAGCTTAGGAAATGCCAGAATTAAGTTTGCATGGGCAAAAGAAAATATTTTTCTCTTAATTTCATTCCCAGAAATGGTGAAACCATTTTTTGTTGAAGCTTTCCAAACAATTCATCTGAGGCAGACATTCAGCATGGAAAGTTTCAGCCCAAACAGTTAAAATCTGGCACAGATTTATGCCACTGAAAACTGGGGCTTATAATGGGAAATGTGAGGCAAGCCTAATTACAGGCAGCACTACCAGCAACATTTATAAAGTATTTAAGACTAAAATTTCATACTGCCTTTGCTAGGTCTGTTTTTCTAGGAATATTGTGCATAAGTATTTGAACCTTCTTATATACCTTTAAATTTCAGACTGTTTGTAAGTCTGGGGTCTGTGACAAACTTGGCCAAAACTCCAAGGCAGTTCTTTGCATCAGTCCTCAGAAACAGAGGCATTGCTCAGAAAAAAGAGGTCCCACTTGTCTGATGCAAAGTAGGAGAAGCCACAGGTTTTCAAAGGATCCCAGTGCCCACACAAGCTTCAAATTTCTGTAGGCATTTTTTAGTTTGCAAATTTCAATCAACTCCAGAACTGGTCCAAAGATGATGCTTTTTTTTTGAGGAGTTGGTTTCCAGATGAAAGCAAATCATTAATAAAAATTTCCTCACTGATCTGCTCAATAATTAACACTCAGAATTTCAAAAGGAAAGGAACTTATTTCAAAACAGACAGATGGACATCCTGATGTCTCAGGATTTGGCATCACATGGAGAGAGACTTTTCACAAGTGCCTGGAGTGATGGGACAAGGGGCAATGGCTTCAAATCGAGACACAGTGGGGTAAATGGGGTATTGGGAAGGAATTCCTCCCTATGAGGGTGGGCAAGCCCTGGCACAGGGTGCCCAGAGCAGCTGTGGCTGCCCCTGGATCCCTGGCAGGGTCCAAGGCCAGGGTTGGACAGGGAAGAAGCCTGGTTTGCTAACTTCCTAAAAAGCACGAAAATATATTGTATAAAAATGACTGCCAGGAGATGTTTTGTTCTCCCAGAGATCAAAATCCCTTTACCAAGTGGGAGAACGAGCCTTTGGCCAAAGCTCTTCAAAGCATCCTGAGATGCAGGAGCTCTGCTCCCAGTTCTTTGCTGATTACAAACTTTGCCTTATTCATTTACCTCCTCCAGGCCTCTGCTCCCCACGTTTCAGGTGTAAATACCAGCACCCCGTTCTCCTGCCCAGCAGGCTCTTCCAGGCAGGCACTGTCCCATTCTGGACATTTTCTTCTGCCACCTGTACAATGGCAGCGAATCCCAGGGGGATTTCAAGGCACTTCTGCTGCATAAATAAATCCCAGCTCTCTGTGCTCTCAGTTGATTAAATGCTTTCTTTTCAGCAAAATTTAAACCCCATTCATTTTAATTAAGCTTTTAGATTTTATTTGGTACTTCTTCAGCTTGCCTCTTTTGAAGCACCCTCCCCCCCCCCAAATTTCTATGAAATGTCCTACCCTGCTGAAGGCACAGTGAGTCCTTTATTCCCTCAGCAGAGCACACTGACATAAAGGAATCCTGTGAGGAAAGGCATCCGTGGCAGGAAAAATAGAGGTTCTTGTAAAGCACTTCTCCAACTTTCCTAAAGACTTCATATTTGTGACTTATAGCCCAGGGAGGTTTGTTCCATGGGGGCCCTGCCAACGAGGCTGCCTTGCAGTGAGGAGCCCTCGGTGACGTCTTCGTGGTATTTGCACAGAATTTCCTGCATCCCCCTTGCAGCACCGCTGGGGTGTCCTAAAGCTGCTGACAAGCACCGAGTGTGGGGGTGCCCTTGGCAGAGAAACACCTCGGGGGGGTGTTCAGAACGGGCGCTGAGGTTGAGCTTTGTACTTTGCAGCATCGTCCTTGTTTTCATCCATGGGGGAGAACTTTATTTGTAGCAGCAAATTCCACCTGGTGTCTGCCCGAGCCAGAGGGAGCCACTGTGATCAGGAGCATCTCCTGCACTTCACTGCAGACATCAAAACTGCTCCAGAGTTGTGGTTGGCAGTGGGGGCTCAGCTTCAGCAGGTGAAGGAGGGTGTGCTGCTTCAGGGGAGAGAAAATCCTTCAGTTGTATGAAAAATTACGGAAAACATCCACATTTCTTTGGGTTATTCGCACCACCATGGGCTGATATTACAGAAATGCAGTTCCTCCCAGGAAAGCTGGGCTGGCAGAGCCACTCTGATACCCTGGCAAGAGCTGCAGCCAAGGTGTCTCTAATTCAGAGTATTTCATTTCATTTCATGTCATTTCATTTCATTTCATTTCATTTTTCATTTCATGTCTAACACCAAGATATTAGGCACGTTCTTACTACACTTCCAGCTTGTGTTTTTATATATAAGATAGACACATATGGATCTTTCCTTGGTTGATGGATATACCCATTATCCTCCCTCCTAAAAATCTGTGCTAATCCTATTTTTACTGCAGAACCCCAGTACAGGTTTTTGCTCAAAGCATTGCTCTGCAAATTCAAACAGTGCTCATTTCTCCCTACCTGCATTCCCGGGAAGGTTTCTGCAGGAATGAGACTCGACCCAGCTTTGACAGGACTACATCTAAGGCAGGCAGAGACCTTCCCCAGCCTGGGCACAGACTCCATTTCACTGGTGAAATCCTCCTGTTCCAGAGCACTTTCACCACTGGCTCACAAATGAAGTAGCAGTAGTTAAACATCGACTTCCCATGAACTCAGCCCAGTGAAAATGCCTTCACCTCACACCCAGACCTGTGCTGCAGCATTGCCTCCGTGTTACTTGTGCTCCCTGCAAGCTCAGCTGCACTCTGGGGGCTTGAGTATTAAAGAATTTGAGATGTGTTTCTCCAGGGATGCTCTGCAGCACTGTGGACAGTTCAGAGGATGGTTAAGCTGCCTCACTCCCACAGACAGAGTCCTTCTTTCAGTGTCAGAACTCTGGAACCCCCAGTCCTGCTCACATCAAAAGCTGGGAGGCTCAGAAGGAATGAAGGATGAAGAAAAGATGTTTGAACAGTTTTAGACAAGCAAGAGCTGCAGCACCTAATTTTGTCAAAATGTTCAGAGGGATTTTACAATGTTTAACTGAAATGAAGCATTTCTACAGATTTATCCTTGACATCTGGTGTATAAATACACACAGATTTCTTCAGACTTTTCTTGTACGTGGTGGGGTTACAATATCTTAAATCAGACTTCCTCCTGTGTAGTGGTTCAGTGAAAACAACAGGATTTTCTTACAGTCACAGTTCAATATAAGATTCAACATCTCAGAACAGGAAAGGCTTTGCTGAACAACAGAATGACAGACTGTAAACTTTACTGAGATCCTGAACTACCAAAAATACACCAGCATGGCATCGAGAGTAAGCCAGACAAATATCTGAATGATCAAGTCATAGAAAAAAGTGTCAAAGCTGCATTTTTCCCTAAGCCAAAGCTGCCAGTCAGCATTGGGAGACATCAGGGACAGTGCAGCGTGGGCTGCAACAGAATAGAGGGAGAGTGAAGGAATTACACCTGACTGCTCTCCCCTCCTTGCAGCAGACAGGGCAGGACTGAACCCTAAACGTGATCCTGGAGCTGGTGTGTGACAATACAGGGAATTAGAAGCACATGTGCTGAGGAAGCAGAGTAACATCATTGGCATGTTCCAGACGTGAGCAAAGCAAGACATTGACTGCGAGATTAAATTACAAAGGTGTCAAATTCGTGGAAGGGATGAAGGCAACAAGGCAGAAACTGTTAGCAAGATGGAGAAAAGAAACATTACATAAGAAAATATTTTTTAAAAGAGCAGGTAGGACAGATTTTTAAAAACAGCAGGTTTTGAGGGGGAAGCTGAGAGTGGCTGAAACACCTGAAGTGCAGACAGGGCACTGCATTAGATGTAAAACATGACAGCAAAGAGAAAACTGAGACAGGCCTTGGATCTGCTCATTCCATGAGTAGAAGCCCAGAGAGTGTTCTAGGCTTCCGTCTTGGAGACAACCCAAACACCAGTGAAGACTCTGGTGAACATCCCACAGGGTAAGCACAGGGAATGGCTGTGATGCCACCCCAGCACCAGGACAAAGAAATAAAAACAGGGAAGCACTGTCTGAGAGGGGAATGGAGGAGGAAAGGAAGGTGTGTGCATTTCTGTAAAACAGCATCTGTGGGGGGTTTACCCAGTCAGATGCTCTTACACATAAATTGGGTAATGATGTTAAATCTGCATAAAAAACTAATTTGCTATCACCAAGTGCAAGATAACAACAGCCTTACAGGCCCCACTGCACACGGAGAACGGGCAGCTCTGGGGTTACACAACTCCAACAGATGCACTCAGAACCCGGGCTGCACCAGCCCTGTGCAGCCTCCTGTCCCCTGCAGGCACCGAATGAAGGGTCCCACAGGGCAGGTGGGGCTGGGCTGCCCACCATCAGGCTCTGCACTGGACTGGAAATAACAAATTCTGCAATGCCCCTGCCCACAAAACACCAGGGCCTGAAGGTGCTGGCACTGTCCTGGGGGCTGCCCTGGCAGAGTGAGGTGACAGTGGAAGACCTGGGCTGCACCTGCCCCACTCACAGGACAGGCTGGGGCTGGGGCAGGGCTGGGGCAGGTCCCCACACACCCCCTGGGGATGTCCCCAGGCTGCTCCCACCTGGCACTGCTCTGCTTGGAAAACAACCAGGCATTTTCAAAACAGCTGGTGCCCTACACCTCGGCATTCAGACTCTTCTCTTGGTTTCCTCTCCAGCTTGAGGCAGCTCTCCCAGACTCACAGAAAACCCCACTGAACAGAGGAAGGATTGTGGTTTGGCTTGAGGTGCTGTCTGATGATACAAGACTGCTACTGTCCCCAAAACTCACAGTTGCTTAATTATCTTCTATCATTTGCCAGTATTTTGTCTTTGAGGTTCTGTTTTCCTGAAGCCACTGTCCCTCTAAGAGACCATTGGTTTTCCTTCAAAGCACACAGCAGAATGGCTTGATGTCCAGGGAGAGGTAAAAGTATTTTATCAGATACAAGACCAGGTTCTTTTCCTCCTGCCCCCTCTCCTATCTCACATTTCCTTTTAGTTCTCCAGGGGAAGGTCAGAGCCCTCTCTGCTCTCCCCAGCACCCACCTGGGAGGAGGAGGCAGGACAGCAATCCAACCCAGGCAGGGTTTTCTGCCAGGCAAGAGCAGGGTGTGATGACTGATGTGTTTCATCAGAATGCAAATCCAGCTCCAAGAGACTCATGATGAAGCTGTGAGAACTGGCAACAGCAGGAGGAATGAGTATCACAGGAGATCCGACAGTCAGAGGAGTTTTGGACTGGTTACTCAGAGATAAGGACAAGGAGCTTCACTAAAAGACAAATTCATCCCAGTTGTGCAATGCTTTTGCTGCTGTGAACCAGGAGCAATTTGCAGTGGGCAGTACCTGAAACATGAACACAGCTGGGTCACCCTGGTGTAACATGAGACAGAGCTTTGAATTTTTATGAACACAGAGAAACAGCTGCAGAAGTTACAACTCACAGTAATCCCCCTCAGAGAAGTCTTTGGCCCAAAAAGGAGTTTATAAACTCACAGGCTTTGTGCATCATTTCTTATACATGCTGTCCTGGTCTGCTGCTTCTCAACACACACAGCAGCACATCCAGCCACAGAAGGAACGGCAGATTTAACAGAAGGATACAACTTGCAAGTGCTTCAGACATTTCCATCAACCCTGCCCAACACAGCAGGTGGCCCTCCAAAGCACAGAGATAACCTAGGAGGTCCAACTTGACAAATTAGGGGAGTGTCAAGCATGGAATCACATCAGAAAGGAAACCAGACCCCATCCATGAAAAAGCACTTCAGGGCTTCAGGTTCCAGGCTGTCCCAGGAGCTCCCTGACTCCCTGCACTGAAGCTGTCAAGAGGTTCAGAGGATGATGCTCACTGGCCAAGTGCCCTCCTGATGCTCTGAAAATGTGTCTGATTCCTTTGGGAAAGGCTGGGAGCCTGACTGGGAGTCTGCATCGTGCAGTCAGAGCCTCCTTGATGAGGGCTGTTACTGTGCTCTCAGGGTCCAGCACTGCCAATTCTGAATTACCCTGAGCAACACTTTGTGATTCGAATGAAATCTGTGGGCTCAGGGGTCTGTGCTGGTGAGGGACCACTCAGCCTGAGAGGTGCAGCTTGGCTTCAAAATTGCTCCTCCTGATCCCCCTCATAACACGAGAGCTCCTAAATGCTCTTCCAAAGAAGCCAGAGAGAACATTGTGTGTCTGATCCTTTCACATCCAAGAGAAATTTATCACTGCCCTTCACAGTCACTATCAAAATCCGGATTTAAGCCTCAAGAGTGGCACAGTCATTATTACTGTTTAGCATGATTGGGGCTACTCTCAGCCTTCCCTAAGTTGATACCTTGCAGGGGTTGCTCTGTTCTGGCCTCTCCCCTCACGCTGTGCTGGTCACTGAGTCTTTTACCAAGCACTTGCTTCAAGCAATTGGATTTTAGGTGTTGGGAAAAAATCAAAAGAGCAGCTCCAGAGGGCACATTTGCTAGGTCAGAGCTCTGAGAGGTGTTACAGAGACCTCCTGACACTGAAACAGTTTTAGGCAGTTGGGAACAGGCTTAATTTGGGTAATTGAGTCTGACATGGCTGTGAGTGAACAGGGCTGAAATCCACTTTAGAGCCCCTAGAACAAGAAGATAAGTCAAATCTACCACTTGAAAATTATTTCTTTCATATCTTTCATTGGCAATACTATGAACTTGTAGTTAATGGTGTGGCAGCTGCAAAATGTCCAGGTCACAGCTGCAGTTTGGGGAAACAGGCGGGACTTTGTCACCAAACAAGCTGAGACTCTGAGCCGTTGTTCCTTTTGTCAGCGTATTCCTGCATCAGACATTCCCTCAGAGCATCCAGCAGGGACTGTGGCTCCTGGAGCCGGCTCTGGGGGCAGGGGGAGCTCTGCTGCTTGGGAATTCAGGACGTGGAATGAGACAAATTGCTTTTAATTAACAAATTGCTTTTACTTAAGCCCCAGCAGGACATGAAGGGGCATTTTCCAAGGCACCCAAACGGAGCTGGGTGTCACACTCCTATAGAAAAACCAAAGAAGTAGTGAACTCCTCCCTGGTGCTGTGGAGGAGCAGAACAGACCCAAAACAACCCCAAGTCAGACATCCTGAGCTTCTGACCATGAAGTTTTTTGGATACCTAACACAGATGGCTTTGACAAGAGCATCCCCTGCTCATGGTGCTCCTCTGCTACACAAGGTGACCTCTGAGATACAGACCAAGGATTCAGGACTTACTGATGCACCAGACACCCCAAGCAGGCCCTTGTCCCTTATTCATCCCATTGCCAGAGACACCATTCATCCATATAAAAGGTAAAAATTATGAAATGGATATAAAATGAGTTCCCACTGTGAAGGCTCAGCAGAGTACATCTCTCTCTGCTGCAGTCCTCATGACAAAGATAACAGGGGCACAAGTTATCAACATTTCTTCATTTGGTTTTAACCCAAAGATCCCAAACCCACACAGATCATCAGTTTAATTGGTAAGAACATGGTGTCATTGCAGCCTCATTTGGGATTATAACACACTTTGACCTTAAAACTCCATAAAATTACAGTTTATCCAATCCCGAAAGACTCTGTGGGAGATGTCAAATCTTTTTCATCTGTTTTTCTTTGGCAGGGAAATTAAGAATTTAATTATAATTAATGTATCCTTACACTCTGAAGCTGCATGGTTTCATTACCTCACAGATCTCCAAAATTCCTGTAACCCACAATCAGCTCCATCATCCCTCTGTTTAATTACAAATTACCCTTACTTACATGAAAAATCTCTCATGAATTGGATGCAGACTGTCTGGCAGAACTGTTTGGTTATTTTCTGTGCCCTCTTTTCGAGGCTCTCCATCTCTTCCAGAGCCCTGAGTGAAACAAGATGCCCGAACTCCTTTCTCTTCCACACTTTTGCTCACAGAACAGCTCCTGATTTGGTGTAGAAGGAAGAGTCCATCACTGCCTCCAGTGCAGGCAGCCCTGGGCCTGGGGTGCACCTCTCTGAGGAAGACAATGACAGTGTGAAGGGGCAGGAAAAAACGATTGACAGCTCATCTGACCAAGCAGGATCTCACTCTCCTGCAGATCACCACACCTGAGATCAGAGAAGCAGTCTTCAAAATCCCTCACTGTTCTGCCTGAGCTGCTGGACACACGAGACATACAAAGGAAGTACAAAGAGCTGGGCTGGTTTGGCACAGGGATGCTCAAATGTGTTTTCCTTGTCTGTCACTCTATGAGTAATTAACTGGCTTAATTCACTTTTCATTCCAGGTAAGGAAGTTGAGCTCTGTAAGGCTCCTGCTGGCACTGAACCCTGGCAGAGGAATCAGAGACTGGCACACAGAAAGGAAGCTGATCCTGCTCCGGAATGCTCTGCCAGTGGTGCTGTTTGACTCCTCACCCTCCAGAAAGCAGATGTCCCAAATGTCCCCTCTGTCCTGGACAATGGCTCAGGGCATGGGGACAGCAGCATCACAGGAAGCACGGCAGCCTTGTCACCTCGGTGGCTGTGAATGCACTAAAATCAACCTCTCCCAGCCCTTCTCTGTGCCCAGGTCAGGAACTAAGAAGGTAAAATCCCATGTTCCTTAACTATAGACATAATACTGAATATAATACATAATATATACATAATATTGAATATATACATAATTATATAAATTGTATTATAAATATTTATACAAATACAAAATAGAAGTACTCAAATATTGAACAATTTTAATGTTCTGTGTTAGTTACACCTGCCCAAATACATGAGTCAGCAGTGCCTGGAGCCAGGAGGGACATCCCTGTCCTGGGGACATCCCTGTCCTGGGGACATCGGGCTGGGCCAGGGAGGGATTGTCCCGCTCTGCTCTGGGGCAGCCTCACCTCCAGCCCTGGGGCAGTTTGGGTGCCCCAACATCAGAGAGCTCCAAAGCTGTTCCCGAGTGTCCAAAGGAGGGGCTGGGGCAGGGTCTGCAGGGGCACCCGAGGAGCGGCTGAGGGCACTGGGCTGCTCCAGCTGCAGCAGAGGAGCTGAGGGCAGAGCTCCCCGGGGCTGCAGCTCCTGCCCAGGGCAGCGCAGGGACAGCCCCGAGCTCTGCTCTGGGACAGGGACAGCACCCAGGGAGCGGCTGGAGCTGGGCCAGGGCAGGCTCGGGCTGCAGAGCAGGGAAAGGCTCTTCCCCAGAGGGTGCTGGCACTGCCCAGGCTCCCCAGGGAATGGGCACGGCCCCGAGGCTGCCAGAGCTCCAGGGGTGCCCAGCGTGGGGTTTTGCTGGGGTGTCTGGGCAGGGACAGGAGCTGGAAGGGTGATCCTGGTGGATCCCTTCCAACTAAGGGTATTCCATGATTCTATGATGTATTTTGAGATTTTTAAGAAATGAAGGAGTTGTGGTGGAAAACTGACAGTGAGACAGGATCAGAGGCAAATCCAGAACAGCCAAAAAGCCAAGGTAGTTGTTAAATTGGACACGTTTCTGGGCTGTGTTTATATGATTTGTTTCCCTTTCCAGCTGACCACTTCTCCCCAAGGCTGATTTGCACCTGGAAGGGGCATCTTGAAGATAACACAAACAGGAGCAGAAGGAACATGGGAAATTGCCTGGCGTCATAATTTGGGTGAAATTTTCAAACAGTGAACTAAGACAGAAAGGAGAAAAAAGGATTAGGTCTGTTGTAAAGAACATTAAGGGAAAGGTGGGAGCCGGGGCATGAGGGAGGTGTCGGAGGAAGCAGGAAGGATTGGCTGGGTTTGAGGGGACTTGAAAGCAGCAGGTGGGGCTGGATGCCCGGGCTGTTTGCCTTGGCACTGCCCTGGCCTCCTCCGAGCAGCACCATCCACACGAGCTGCCGGTCTGGCCGAGGGCTGCGGGGCTCAGGAGGGCCGGTATCCATGGCAGGGCTGCAAAGCTGCCCCGCCCTAGCAAAACAAGGGGCGTAATCTGGTTCTGGGCTTGCTGCAGCCAAGGGGAAGAGGTGCCAAACACCTGAATATCCCATGTGTGGGGCTTGCTATTTGGGGGAGAAGAAAACCCCAGACAATAAAAGCAATTTTACTGCCAAATAAAAGCGTCCCCGACGCTTTCCTGTAGAGAAACAATGACATCCAGTGGTGAGTTCATTCATCACAGGGATTTACGTGAGCCCGAGCTCGAGAAATCCCAGCTTTACCTGTCCCAGGGAGGGATTCCATTGCTGTATCCATTGCCCACGTGCTATTCCAGCCCTGGCAGACTTCAAAATCGTCCTTGCTGGCTGATAATCTTAAAAATGAACCTATCTGCTACACAAGGTCCCCCTTAGAGGAGGGGGTGCTGGTCACCTGTTGGATTAGCAGGAGGCACGTTAGAAGACAACAGGGATTTTTGGTGTGTAAGCTCTTGGGATAAAAACACCCAGCTGGTAGGCTTTTCCAAAGAAGCTGGATGATGGATTCCTGACTGGATTTTGTCATGTAGGGACTTTCAAAAATCTCATCAGATACATAAAGTCATTGTTAAATGTCTGAACAGTCCCAGGATTGCCCCAGCTGTTTCTGGGAAAGGCACACAAAAATCTGTGCCAGGTCAGGTCCTGAGCAAGAGCCTGATGTTCAGATTGAAGCCTGTTGAGTGATGTGCTATAAAAGCCCTCAAACAGGGCTGGTTCTCCTCTGTAATTCCCAGCCCCCCAGACTGCGTGAGGCTGAAGGGCCCACAGGGGCTCACCCAGTGAGCCCGGGCCCTGCTCGGAGCCCTCCCTGCAGCCAGGGACACCCAGGGACACCCAGGGACCCCCAGGGACACCCAGGGACACCCAGGGACACCCAGGGACCCCCAGGGCTGAGGGCCCCTCTCAGCCGGGCTCCTCTGGAGGCTGAGCAGCCCCAGCTCCCTCAGCCTGGCCTGGGCACCGAGATGCTCCAGGCCCTTCCTCGGAGCTCCCTGGCCCTGCTGTGCTGAGGAGCCCAATTCATTTATTACCTTTCATTTATTACCTTCTCAGGCAGGTCATGCCGAGGGAAAACTGCCTAGGCACACACAGCAGTCTCAAACTCAGTGGCATTTCTGTTAAATCAAGCTGTTTGTACCAGTTCTTGTCTCTGCCTCTGGGGATCAGGACTTCTAAGCAGCCCAGTTAAATGGTCCGTGATAAAATAATTTCCGTTTCATTTTTTGCCAGCTGACCCCTTGCTCTCATATGAGGGTGGAAAGTTAACTTGAGGAGTGGATTAGTTTTCACAGTACCTTTCTTAAACACCTCACTCACATACCCTCCAACCCTTTTTTCTTCCAAGCTAAACAATTCTCACTTTTGCACTCTATCCTCAGATGTAAACCCCACCCAGTCTTCCAACCATCTCATGACATGCTTTTGGTGGACTTCCAAACCAGAGAGGTTTCCAAACTGAACCTCCAAAATGTTTGAGGTTTCCCCATCTCTGTGCAGCCCTTTCCAAGAGCACACTCCCATTGATCCTGGAGGCAGCCTCGGATCCAAACAAACCAGAACGCAGTCAGGAACAAGTCTGGCTGCTTTTTAATGAGCAAATATGCTCTTGGGAAGTATCCTGCAGTGATGGGCAAACCTCAAACACATTGGAGGCTCTGCTTATGAACCTCTTTGATGTCGAAGTCTCACCCAATGGCAGAACCCTGCTGGTTGTGCATGCACAGGAGCATCCCAGCCGGGACACAGGACAGAGCTGTCACCGTGCTGGGCAGGGCAGCACAATCCCCCTGCACTCCCGTGGCTGGGCTGGAGCTGGGCTGGAGAAGTCCTAAGGTTTAACGAAGAAAGAACATTTCATTACCAAGAATCAAAGAGAAAATAGCCCAGGAGTCTGCAATTCAAGTTAACAACCAGCCCTCCCCACCCCACCACGTCCCACTGCAGTCGTATCCGAGAGCCAGGCCTGATGCTGCTCTCAGAGCTGCAGCTGCAGAGCTCCCCAGCCAAGCCAGGCTCAGATGATGATGGAGCCTTAACTGCTCTCTGTTCCACAGCAACAGAGAAATCAGGCTCTTCTGGGATGCAAAAATCTGCTGCATTTTTATTAATTGAAGCTAAAATACTTGAACTGTGAAAGAACAAATTTTGCTTTTGGTGCATGTCACAAGTTCCTCTGCCCTGGGGACAAGTCCATTAACAGCCAAAGTCATTAAAGGCTCAGCTTCAGGGCTGGCTTTTCATTTCCAGCTGCAGACTCCCCCTGTCCACACCCAAGTCCTGTTGTTTTTAGGTAGGTAGTGACCAATGCTGCAGAGAGCTCTGGAACCAGGCTGGGATAAAGCACAGACCGAGGGCCTCTGCCAGGGTGTGCCTGCCACCTTCTGCCTCTTCCCAAAGAGGGGGGACACAGGGCATTTCCATCCAGGCAGAGAACTTTTTCATTTTGCTGATGGGAGTTATGGAGCAAAGACCCTTTTTGTGCTACAAACAGTATTTAAACTTCAGGACTTACTCTTCTCTAAGTCAGTTATTTGTTTATTGTGCTGAACAACTCCACAGGGCACCAGGCTCTGCTGGTTGGCTTCCCCCAGGCTCCTCATCCCCTTTCTTTACATCCCTGTCCCCAAAGAGATATAAGTAACATGTACATTAGAGGTTCTCTTGTTATAAAAGATTCTAAGTAAAAATTAAACTCCTCCCTGCTTCTTTCAAGCCCGAGCAGAGCCAGCATTGCTGTTCCCCAGCGACAGACCCTGTGCTGCACAGTCCTGAATCAGCAGAGCTGTGACAGGGCCAGGTTCCTGCAGCCCTGGGAAGGAGGGGAGAGAGCCCTAAACCTGTCAGAACCATCCCACACAAGTGTGAGCCCTTGTGATGTCCAACTGAGCAAGATCTGATTTCTAATTTTAATATTCAAGAGGAACTTTTTGTTTGGCCTGGCTGGGCCAGAGCTCCACTGGCAGCTGCCTGTGGCTCAAAGGCTGCTATGTCAGGAATTCAGGCTGGCACCCTGACCTGGCAGGGAGGTGTTGGTTCTCAGGGAGCTCTGCCCTCCCTCTGCTCTGCTGTCACGTCCAGGAGCCATCAAGAGAGACTCATGTGGGTCTTGTCCCAATTCTTTTCCAACTCTTTTGTCTCCCTCACCTGCTTATGTCAAGGCTACTCAATCCCCACAGCTCCTTTGTACCTCCCATCCATTTGGGATGCACACAACTGAACACAATATCCCAAATCCCATGCTGACAGTGCCATTTCAGCAAAAAGCTTCAGTATCTGTTTCATATCTCATTTGCTCTCTCCCTGTAGCTCCCAGGTCATGTCCAACAACACTGCTTCCCAAATCCCTCTGTTTGATTAAGCACTTGCAGTTTCCTTTTGACATATTAGCTGCATTTTTCTAAAATGAATCATGTTTGTTTTCTTCTTATTATAGCACTGATCTCTTGAGGCTTCTTTTGTACAAGTGGATGGAAAGATTTTTTTCCCCCCTTATTATTGCACAAGAGGGTTTCATGTCTTTGGATGTGTCATAATAAAATGGTTTTGGTAGCAGCAAACCTAATTCCTGTTGTTATTAAACCATAACACAGTTCAGGAGAACTTAGTCATTGTTAATAACAGTGAGCACCACATCTACCTGCAGGAAGTGCTGAACTCAGAGGAAGTGGGCTGGTGGAGACAAGGAGGAAGGCTTTACAGGCTGAGTAAGACATTAAATTCAGCTTCTCTTAATGAATTAGTTGAGAAAATAAATAAACCACTAATCACTAACAGCTAACTTTTTGTCTGTTACTCACAACATTTTGCAGTGATTCCCTTTCCCACAGTTGAAGGGCAGCAAAAAGCATGGGAGGATAGATTTGATCCTTTATTGTATATATAAGTTTTTGCTGAAAAATAGAATCCAACCTTTGGCTCGGGATGGGGGCAGTGCTGGTCCTACAGACCTGCTGGGGCACTTGCCCTATAAAGAGGTTGCTCTTCCCTTGACTTATTTGTGGTCAATATATTTGGTGTGAAAAGATGGGCTTTGAAGGATTTACAGCCAGTTATGGAACATTTTGCATTTCCTCCACATCCAAAGCCAGCCTTCCCTCCTGCCATTTCAATTAACTGCTTGTCTAATTAGGGCTCTTTGTGGTGGGAATGCTGCCCTTGGCTGGGGCAGGGGGCAACTCTCACCCTCGTGGGCTGTGCCAGGTCCCACACTTCTCTGGAATTAAAATTCTCTGTCTGAAGACAATCCCAGACCAAATCAACCAATCTGGTCCCCTCAGACCACGCTGGCAGCCTGGCAGAGCACAAGGGACAGCACCCACAGCTTTCCCAGAGAATGGGTGCCCGAGCTCATTGCAAATCCAGCCCCTCTGACAGAGCTGAAAGGGGAGAGAGGGCAGAATGCAAATTCCCAGATCCATTACCCTCACTGGGGAGCCTGGGTCAGATCCCAGCTCCTCTAAGGAAGCTGGCAGTGTTTGCCCCTCAGTTCCTCTGGATTTACAGCAGCTCGTGGCAGCTGGATGTGTTTCTGCAGAGAGCCAAGTGGGCACCCTCAGCCTCTCTGCATCCACAGTAAAGGATTTCTTCCCAGTCCATGGTCCCACAGCCTGAGCAGAGAGAGCATGGAAGTGCCCGTAAAGAAGGAGCTGTAAAGGGGAGAGAAGGAAGTGGGAGGAAGGGTGGGAGGAATTAACTGGGCCCAGGGAAGTGAACAGGAGCAAACAAAATCAACAAACTGAGGAAGGAAACAAAGGAGAAAGAGACAAAAATCCTCCCTTCACAGTTAATAGCAACAAGTCCTGGGGGAGCTCTCGGAGTCTGCACCCCTTGGAAACGAGGCCATCAATAGTGCAGACCTGGAAAAGCATCCCCACTCCTGGGCTTGAACAGTATGAATCCAGGAAATATTAAATCCGTCTGCTGTGGAGAGAATGTTTTATCAACAACAAAAAACCCATTTGATTTATTCTCTAGACACTGGGCCCAGCCCCAGTCACTGAGCTGTGCTATCTAATGTGGTCAGACAACTTCTAGGGAACCAACCTTGTGTTGCCATTACTCACAGTGTTTGCTTTTCCCCTATTGCCTTACTCATCTGATTCCTCCCTTCTTATTATGGCTCTGGTTGGGTTGATAGCTCATAATTTATCCTCCAGGCTGAGGCTTTCATGCCTTTGTCAGTAACTTGAGCCAGGGAAGTGAGTTATTCTTGCCTTTCTGTGTTTCTCTGTCTCAGTCCTGCTCCGGCTGGGAGTTTACCTGGACGTGGAACACACAAACTCTGCAGCACTGCCTCAGGAGAGAGGCTGCTTGGATTTCCCTCCAGCTCCAGTTCCCCTGGGTGTCTGTGCGTGGCTCTGAACGAGGTTTTTGCAGGATACCAGGGGGTTAATCCGAACCTGCAGTGACACTGCACCATTGGTCCCCAGGCACTTCCCAAAACAGAAACTCAGGCACTCCAGTTGTCCTCAGTGGCACTGGAACAGAGGCATCCCTGGGGAGGAGCAGGCACTCGGGACACTTCCCCTGCACAGTGGGCTTTGGCTCAGGCACCGAGTCCAGCCCAGCTCCAGCCACATCAGGGAGCATCTCACCCACCTTTGGTGCTGGTCCAGGACAGCCAAAAAGCTGCTCCTGTGTGGACAAAGCCCAGAGCATGGGTTACACTCATTGACACCCACACACCACAGAGGGCACAGACTAAACCTCCCCCTGCCACGGACCCCAGATGCTCTCCCTCACACAGGTACCCACAGCATGGTCCTTCTCCACCCTCATGGGCAGGGACTCCCAAAGCAGCCACGTTTCCTGCTCCCAGACCTGGGGATGGGGCTCTGCTCAGCTGCAGCTGCACTCAGGCTCCTCCTCACTGTGGGAAACAGTTCTCAGTGAATTGCCAATAACTTCAGCTCCTTCTACTGTGGTAAAAAATTGAGAAGGGGTGGGGACAGGCCCAAAAATGGCTGCCCTCCTAATTTGTGTTCTCACACCCACCAAAATGCTGTTTCCCAAATGGCATGAACATGTCCAGGTCACTTACTGGGGGAGAGAAGGTGAAGAAATCCCATGGGGTGAAAATACCCATCCCATCCCAGCTTTGCACTCCTCATCTTCAGAAAGAGCTTCCCATGACAGATGAGGGAGGCTTTACCTCCTCTGAGCATTTTCTTATTAGAATTTAGGACATTCTCTGCATCTTCCACTATCAGGAGTTCAGGATGTTCCTTACCTGCAGCAGCCAGTTCTTGCCTAGGTGACATCAGGAGAAAAACCCAAGGATTTGTTTAGGGAAGGAATCATCAGGTGGCCACTTGAGATACATCAAATTTCTTCCCAGTAATGGTTCAAAATTTGAGCTCCCCTGCCAGTTTTTTCAGTCATCAGAGCCTTAAAACACAAAACCCAAACCCAGAGCACCCTCCTCTTGCAGAGGGGAGAAGCAGATGAAAGAATCTGAGTGAGCCCCAGCACTGTGGGCAAACCCAGAGCTGGCCCATTAAAATCCACTTCACCTGCTTCCCAAAGCCCTGGTTTGGGATTGGAGCAGCCATTCCCAATTCCCAGCAGCTGCCAAGGGCGGCTCCTGCTGCTGCAGGGATCATTGTCCTGCCCTGCAGTGGGGAAGCCTGGCACATGAAAGGCACATTAATGCAATATTATTGCTGCTGTTACTATTATTTCCCTGGCCTTTTGCCTCCCTCTCTGGTGGAGCAGAGGAACAGGAGTATTCCTGACCATCTCCAGCCCTGCCTTCAGTCAAGCCTCATCTTTAGCACTGCAGACCTTCAAATACAATTTTTTCCCATCCTCTCAGTTCACAGAGCCACAGACCATGTTTCTTTACTTGGTATTTATTAACTTCAAAGTGTTTCTCCTTTTAAAATACAAAGCAGTGTTATTTGTTAAATGAGTGTTTTGAACTTGGATCCAATATTTTTAGTGAAATGAAAAAAGAAAAGAAAAGTTTTGTTTTGTTTTTTTGACTGGAAGGAATCCAAACTATCCGTAGCTTTTATAAACCAACTTCCTTATGAGTCAGGACATTTATTGCCAGAAAAATATTATTTTAACTTTATTAGTGCAATATAGCAGTGACATCTAGTGGCTTCCATCAGTGTCATGATGAGTGAGGGGAAGGTGGGACTGGCAGGTTGTAGGAATGGCTCCAGGTCTGGAGTTGCTATTGCATTGTTGAGGGTCAGTGAAAGCTGGACAAGCTCTTCTGTAGAGTTTACCAGAATTAGAAAATTCTGATAATATTGTGAAAATACCCTCTAAGATTGGGAAATCTAATCAGGTAACACCCATGGGTGATTTCTTCAGCTCACATAAGGTGAAATTCCTGACTTTCTTTATCCTGGTGGAAATGTTGTTCATATTAGGGAGCTCCTTCACCAGGAACCACAGAAACAGTTATTCTCAACTTTCTGCACCAAAATTCATTCTGAGACCATTTACAGCCCACATCACCCAAATGCCGTGAGCACTTCTTCCTTTGGAAAAAGCAGGACTTGTCACCCATTGTTGCACAAAGCAAGATCAGGTCTTCTGTGTTGTTTTTCCCAGAGCTGAGGCCCCTCTTCAGGCATTCCATCAGGACACTTTGCCACACAGGCTTTGTTGTGCAGCCAGGAATGCCCGGGAGCAGGGGGCTGGTGGCAGTCACTGCAGAGGCAGGGGCTGCTCACGGGGCTCCTGAGGGAAAGCTGACCCCAGGGTTTGGTAAAGGCAACACTCCTGGTGCTGGCACCAGTTAATTGTCAGTCTTGTAGCTGAAAATACCAGCTTTTTGTTATTTGTGCACTGATGTTACAACAACGTGTGTGTTCCCTGGCTTCCTCTGAGCCTGCCTGCAAAATTCAGCTGGGCACAGAAGTTGCCACCCTTTGCCAGTTGTAGTCTGAAGACAAAGCTGATTCTGCTTGTCTGGCAAGGCCTTGGAAGGCTCATAAACCTTCCTGAGATTCCAAACCCTGCCACAGACTTACACCTCATTCTGTCCCTTTGGCTCAGGAAGTTCTTCATTGCTTGGTCAAATTACGGAGCCAGGCTGGGAGAGGTGGGAATGTTCAGCCTGGAGGAGGGGAGGTTGTGTGGAGACCTCACAGCCCCTGCCAGGGTCTGAAGGGGCTGCAGGAAACCTGGAGAGGCACAATTCATCAGGAGCTGGACCCCCAGTGCCAGAGGGCAGGGCTGGGTGGGATCTTGGGCAGGAATTGTTCCCTGTGAGGGTGGGCAGGCCCTGGCACAGGGTGCCCAGAGCAGCTGTGGCTGCCCCTGGATCCCTGGCAGTGCCCAATGCCAGGCTGGACATTGGGGCTGGGAGCAGCCTGGGGCAGTGGGAGGTGTCCCTGCCATGGCAGGGCTGGCACTGGATCAGCTTTAAGGTCCCTTCCAGCCCAAACCATTGATTTATTTAGCTTTGGACACTCCAGCTACACAGAAAGGGAGATGAAATATGGGGAAACTCATTTTGTAGAAGCACATCAGGCTCTGCTGGCTGGCTGCAGCTTAGATAAACCCCCAGACAGCTCCATGGTGGACAGAGACCTTCCAGGAGCTTTGTGGGAACGGCTGTGCTGGGTTCTGGCCATGCAGGTGTGTGCCTGGGCTGGGGGGGTGCGTGTTTCATTGGGAGGGGATTTGCTCTTCCATGGGCAGCAGTGACAGCACCAGAGGGAGGCAGGGCTGGGAAGTGTCTGACAGAATATTTGTGCTGCATCTGCATTTCGTGTCCCCGTGCCAGCACTGCTGCTCTGCCCTCCCTGCTCGGGATTATAACATCAAATGGAACGAGTGGCTTTGAAGTCCAGGCCTCAGCACTGAGCCAGATTTTCCACGTTGGCAGGGAAGCCACAGCCTCCTTCCATGGCTGCCAGGCCAAGGAAACAAGTGCTCAGCTCCACATCTGCCTGCAGCACCTCCGTGGGTCACCCCAACATTTCCAGCCCAGGGGCAGCTTCACCCAGCCCTGCTTAGCCCCAGGGAGGAGGGCAGAGCTGAGGGTGTCCTGGGCACAACCCCTCTGCACAGGGCTGCAGGAGGGGCCAGCTCCAGGCTGGGAGAGCAGCTCCCCCAAGGGCAGCATTCCCTGGGAAGGGGTGAGTCAGAGCAGCAGCTTCAGGGAGACTTCAAATACTCCAGCAGGTCTGGCAGGAATATTTATCCACCTGCATGTTCAAATATGCTGCACTTTCTCACTTTATAAATACATGGGAGCCCGCTGAATGCTGGCCCAGCAGAGCCAAGCATGCCCCTCTTGCTTTGATGAACCAGCTGTTTTTCTGGCCTGTTCACATAAACATATTTGTGTGTGTTGATTTTGCAGTTTATTGGGAAAAAGGAGCAGATGCCAGATCGTATGTGCATTTCTGTTCTGTGTAGGACTGCCACGAGAACAGTCCCCAGCCCAGTTCCTCGTTTGCTTTGCAGGAAGGGGAGAGGTACAGAGGGGGCTCAGGGGGTGCTTTGCTGATGGTTTTTGACCAGACAGGTGCAGAATCAGCTCACACAGGTGAGAGCTTGCAGGGGCTCTGTTTGCAGATCCAAGTCTCCTCGTGGGACCAGGATGCAGCCTGGACACCAAATCCCTCACATCCATTCCTTTGGGTCTGGCTTCCACACCCCATTTCCATGTGTAACCTGGCACTGGCATTCCTCACTCAGCCCAGGCTTTTTGAGGAGCTGTGACAGCCCTTTGTGGCACCAAAATGCCATTTTCATGGGTGGATGAGTCCAGAACCCACCTGCTCCTCTGCTGTGAACAGCAGACACAGCTTGGCTCCTCCCTGCCTGGAGCTGGGAGAGGAGCTAAAGCAACTCCACATCTCCACCAGCCCTAAAATCACAACAGGACGTCATGGAATTCACTGCCAGGTCTGAAAAAGGAAAGTGTTTCCATATCCCACCATGGCTTTTCTCCAGCCCTGCGACCTGCTGCGAGCTGGGCTCTGAGCTGCTGCACTCTGACTTCTCTTTGGAGAGAGTGGCTTCCATTCATCTGGAAAGAAGCTGCATTCTGGGCCTTTCCAAGGGCTGTATCCCTCTGGAGCTGTCCATGGAAAAGCTCAGGTTAATGCCCTGGCAGTTTGTCTGGGCAGGGAAGGGGAATTGCTCGGGACACTGCGTGTTCCAGGGCCCTGCAGCCCCCAAGGAGGGGAACTTCACACAAATCACTGGAGTTAGACAAGAGAGAGGAGATTCTCCTCGGAGGTGCCAGGCTTCACCCTGCCAGTTTTATTCTTTATGCTTGCCTAAAGGATGCATTTATTATTTCATATTTTTCTCTATTTCTGGTTGTCTTTGGGCCCAAAGTGTAGAAGCTAAAGCAGTACCAAATGGCCCATCCTGGTAAACATTTGTGTTCCACCAGCTGCTTGAAATCATCACAGGATGGTTTTGCATCACTCTGCCCCTTCTTCTTCACCAGCAACCCCACTAAAATCTGTATTTGGGGCAACAATTGAAATTTTATTTTTGTGTGTGTGATCTGATTATGTGATTTCACATAATCAAATGACAAGTTAACAATGAAATCCCGTTTCCCAAAAGGGAGGTTTTATCCATGATCCCCTCAGGCTGACATCCAGCCCGTCCCCAGCCCTCCCTGGGACACGGCTGGGCCGGAGCAGAGCAGCTCCAGCCCCGTGGGACCGAGGGGCTCGGCAGAGGACAATTCCCAGTGCCAGCCCAGACCCTTCCCGGCCAACCCTCTCCCACTGGCGACTGGGTTATTGGGGAGGGGGCTGGATTTTTGCTGAACTCCTCTCAGGGATGGGGAAATGAAGCCCCTGGTGTGGCACAGGTGACCTTGAATTGTCTCAGAATAAGCTAAATTAAAGCTTGCCTTAGGTTTGTGTTGCCACTGCCCTCGGCCTCTGGTGGCCCTGTGGCTCCCAGGAATTCTGTGCTCTCCTCACACCACACCACAGCTCTGGCTGAGGAAAAGGACACATGTCCGGTCCCTGAGGTTCCTGAAAATGTTGCTTTTCCTTAAAAAGGGAGATCATCTGGATGCCTGTTGTGGCTGCAGGAGCTGGGAAGGAGCATGGCCCTGTTTGGATTGTGTCACATGGGACAAGTTAAACACTCAGCAATGGGCTGGGGAGCTGCCAGGATGTCACAGGGGCTGGAAGAAGTGAGAGTCTCGCCAGCTCTCACATGAATGTGTGCTGGCTCTGGAATTCCTGCTGGAAGTCCAAGTGGCAACTTGAATTTCCTCATTTCACTGCTCTTGTTTCAGTTCTCCGGTCATGGAGAGAAAAAGCAAAACAAGAGAAGAGCACCCAAGATACATCATTAATCACCCTCAGAAAGTAGCCAAGGGCAAGTCATGGCAAATAATTCAGCAGCACTCTGAGAGGGAAGCTCACTGGGCTGGGGTGTTCAGCCAGTTCTGACCAGCAGACTCCTAGAAATGAGTGTTTGCAGGAAATCATCCACAGAAAAATTCGGTGTTTGTTACTGGCAGCTTTTCCAGTTCTGTTATTTGCCTAATATGGCAAAACGTGCTCAGGATGAAGCAGGAGGTGCAAACAAACCAGGCTGTGCTCACCAAAAAACCAGCTGGCCGTGAGGAGTGGAGAAGGGAAGGTTGTGTGGAGACCTCACAGCCCCTGCCAGGGTCTGAAGGGGCTGCAGGAAACCTGGAGAGGCACAATTCATCAGGAGCTGGAGTGCCAGGACAAGGGAAAATGGGTTTGAACTGAAGGAGAGTAGGTTGAGATTACTGAGGAAGAAATGCCTCCTGTGAGGGTGGGCAGGCCCTGGCACAGGGTGCCCAGAGCAGCTGTGGCTGCCCCTGCATCCCTGGCAGTGCCCAAGGCCAGGCTGGACATTGGGGCTGGGAGCAGCCTGGGACAGTGGGAGGTGTCCCTGCCCATGGCTGGGGTGGGACTGGGTGGGCCTGAAGGTCCCTTCCAAAGGAGCCAGTTGGGATGTGCAGGCTGGGAACTGCAAACACGCAGGGTCAGGGGCTGTGCATCCCAGCAAGCTCAGGGGAGCACACAGGGGACACCCTGTCCATTTTCTTGCCCAGGAACAGGACCAGGAATGTTTCTCCTGCAGAAATGAAGCAGGATGTGTGTTTCCCCTGCTCTCTCTCTCCTGGAAGGGCCACGAGCTGCTCACTATGGCTTCCCAAAATGATTTCAAAGCACCAGGGGCTGTGAGGGGGCACAAAGGTGGGCACACACCTGCGTGGGCAGCATCACTGTGCTGCTCAGGGTGTCAGAACGAGCTCAGGCCCCTCCTGCTGCTGACCCAGGCCCTGCTAGCCCAGCTTTGAAGGGAAAGTTCATTTATTCTCCAGCCTCTCTCTGCTGGTCACACAGAGCTCATCTTGGTCTTGCTTTGCTGCTGCCCTTGCCCTGAATATGTGAATTTTCTTCCTCTGTTCCCATTTTCTTTCCAGCCCTTGTCAAGGCTGGTGCAGGCCTTTCTGGCCTCTCCATTTGCTGAAATGGGATCTGCACAGAGCAGAGTTTGGCCTCCCCTGCCTTTGGAGCAGCACAGGTTTCTCTTGCACACCCCTGGCACGGGGCACACGCTCCCACAGCAGTAAGGGTGCTGCTAGTGCAAAGACAATATTTTATTCAGGATGAACAAGTGCACACAGGCACACCCCACCAGAGGGACTGCAAGGTCAGAGCAGGGAAACCAAGGCCAGGCACCCCCAGCAAGAGCCTCCAGCTGCAGTGCAGCCTCTGCCTTTTGTTTCAGCAGATAAACACAGAGATCCCTCAGCCCCAGGGCCCAGCCTGGCACTCTGATTCACCTCATGCTTGCCCCAAAAAAAATTCTCCTATGGGAACACAACCACTTCCTCAACAACTCTTTCCAAGTCCTGCTAGTCATTAATTTCCCGGACATGACATCACCGAGTTCTGGGGTCCTTTCCCAGCCTCGCAGGCAGGAGCTGCCACCAGGAACTTGGCAGATGCTGAGCTGACCCAGCTGTGGGAGCTCTGTGAGCTCTGCCTGGCTCTGGAGCTGGTCCCCGTTTCCCTGAGCCTTCCCAAAGCTCGGGAAGATGCACCAGGGCTGAGGCTGTGGCAGATCCCTGAGGGTCTCACTCCATTTATCTCCACCCCAGATCCAGCCAGTTTGCCCTTCCTCAGCAAATTTAAAATGCTCTGTTGTGTAAAGGATCAGGGACCAGGAGCTTTTTCCTTCCCACACCCACCCAGGCTTTGCTTCCACTTTTCATTTGCATTTGGGCTTTTCCTTGGTGAATTTGCAAAATTTTGCCCTGTTTTGACAGGAGCAGCACAAAGGGACAAGCCCAGATGGAGGCAGTGTGGGGGCACTTGTGGAAAGCATCAGCTTTGCTTTAAATCTGCACCTGAAACCCCCAATAATTCCAGCCTGGGCTGGGCCCTCGGAAGGAAACCCTTGAGCAGTAACTCAGGGCATGGGTCCAGCTCAGCTGGGTGAGCTTTAGTGTCCCTTCCAACCCAAACCATTCTGGGATTCTGGGATGGTGCCTCCTCCCTGTTTTGGCCTTACCTGTTCACAAAAACCTGGTCATTCAGGTACAAATGCTTCTTTCTTTTAAACTCTGTTTCTCCAGCAGATGCAGACTCAGCATTTGTTACATTTTCAGGATACCACATATCAAGTTTTTCTAAAACAAAAGATTTGAAATCCACAGCTTTACCGAGATAGACCAAAAAAACCAAGCTAAGCCCAGGCTGGAATGACCTCACTACCTGAAGCCATGTAAACCAACATGGCAACACAGCAGGAAGCCTTGGGAGGGTGGCAAAATTAAATTTTTCCCAAGCAAAACATTTTTATTAATTTGATAACCACCAGCATTTTATTTTGACATCAAGATCCCAGTGCAGATAATGGGAAATGGCAGCTTTCCGTTAAAAGCTTTTTTTTTTTTTTACAACACCATTCAAAGGGCTTAGAAGCATTTGCTCCATTTCTGTTGGAGAATTTCACCTACAAGCAGCCCTGTATGTTATGTGTTTTAAAAAATATTTCCATATGCTAAAGGAATGCAACTGGTTGCCAAGGAAAGTGGCTGTTACAGCAGCAGGCTGGGGCTGTTTTTCAAGGAAAAACTGCTGCAGAAACGAGGTATCCACAGAGGTGCACTAAAGCAACACTAACTGCAGTGACCTTGAGATGACCTAGACCTCCTCATATTACAAAAATGAAAAGGGAGTTAGAAAATCTGAGGCCAATTAGGCGCTTTTTTTTTTCCTGGAGACATGATGAAATTTCCTGAAACAAAAACTTTAGCAAATTCTATAAAATACTTCTAGCTTTGGTGGAAAAATAAATTATTGCCTTTTTATCTCCTCATTCCTGAGGCACAGAACTGGCCCACTTCTGTTTGTGCAGATGGATTGGAGGGAAAACACCCAGAGAAGGGCCAAGTGGTGAGATTCTTGGCACGAGCAATTAAGTGTGAAGTTATTCTCAGGGCTGCCTATTTGTTATTGCAGCAGGAATCATTAAGATTATATGGAAAGATATTGTCTGGGAAAAAGTGTGAAGTGAGGATTATGTGTCCCGAGGCGTGGCTGGGGGCAGAGCAGCGCCCGTGCCCGGCGGGGCTCCGGGGCACGGCCGGGAGGAGCCGGGGCAGAGCCACCCCCGGGCAGAGCCACCCCCGGGCGGTGCCACCCCCGGGCAGAGCCACCCCCGGGCAGTGCCCTCGCTCCATCCCGCTGGCTCCCGGCACCAAAGCGCTCCCGAGGGGCTGCGGGGAGCAGCCGTCCCGGGGTTTGTGCTCGGCAGCTTCCCCTCATCCCAGCCGCCTCTGGGGAGGGCTCAGCATCCCGGACTGGCTCTCTCAGCGACGGCAGGACCTGCGCGGGCTGTGCCCGTCACTGTCCCCTGCCCTCCTCATCCCGGAGGGGCTGAGCAAGAGCCACGCTGGCCTCTCCAAGAATTTGGTGCAATCAGGACGGGGGAGGCTCCTCTGTGAAGGAAGAGGGGACCTTCCCTGCCCCCAGCACCTGCGTCAGCCTCGCCCTGCGGCCGTGCCGCTCCTCCCGTCCCTGCAGCCCGTCCGCTGCCCATCGCCGTGCTCTGCAGCCAGATCAGAGGGGGAAGGGGGCACAGAGGGGTGGGCTGCCCTGCCAAGGAGCAGGGCGATGAGGGCTGGCGAGTACGAAGGGTCAGAGCAGGCACTTGCCCATCTGTGCCTCCCTCTCTCTAAAGCCCAGGCTCCACGAACGGAACCCGGAGCGATTTTCTCTCCCCGCCCCAAGGGAAAGGAAAGGTTTGGGGCAAACCCCCTGTCCGCTTCCCTGTGCCTCTCTTCTCCTCCTCGCTCCGAGCAACCCCGCTCTAGAGGGAAAGGTTTGTGTCCCAACCAAATGCTGCTGGTTCGGACCTTTCCTTGCTCAGCTCGGGTCCCGTGGCAGCTGCTGGGACGTGGGACAGGGCTGGGAGCAGCCGGGAGCGCGGCCCGGGCTCCAGGGGGGCCCCCGGGCACGGGGAAGGAGCCAGTGGGATGTCCCTGCCCGCTGCCAAACCAGCTCTGGCACCCAGCGCCTTTTCCCACCCTGGAGCTGCAGGGTGGGGAGCACAGGACCTGCAGAGCTCATCAGGGGCGAGCGAGACCTGCGAGAGGATCGGGGTCACCCGCGGGCGCGGAGCTTCCCTGTGCTGATGCAGAAACCCCCCAGACCATCCCTGAATTCCTCTGCCACGGGGGATTATCCGGCCAGGGGCTGCTCCGGGCTCAGCCGCGAGCAGACGGTGGGAAAGACGAGACGGGAGAGAGGGTGGTCCCTACAAAGCCTTCCAGAGGCAGCCGTAACCAATTACGGTTCCCAATCACCGCTCCCAATTAGCGCTCCCACAGCGCCGATGGTGCTCAGGGAAGGCAGCGGGGCCGTTCCCAAGGGGAAGACAAAAGGTGCCCATCCCTAGTGCCCGGCTGGACACACCCAGCTCCTGAGCCGAGATGTACAAAGCACAAGGAAAATTCTGTGGGATCTCTCTTTGGTTCAGCTGGGATTTTGATTTGTTAAATTACTATTTACAATATTAAAAAAAAAAAAAAACAAACAAAAATCTCAATCCTAAAACAAAACAAAAAGTCTTTTAAGGATAAAACTTTCAGTCAGTGCTCCCAGATTTCAGTGGGCACGTGCCACGGGTTTAGTGATGATGGAAACACCCGGGGAAGCGAGTTCAGAGAGGCCTCGACTCCCTTCAGTCCCTCATCTTGCTGCAGTGCCCAGAGGTGTTCCAAGAGGATGTTACCTACAGGCTTGGGTAATCACCGCTGATTTTTGTCATCTCCTGCCCTGAATTCAGTTCTGCTGCAGAGCAAGAAGCCTTTCTGCAGAGGGCACAGAGCTCTGCCATGGAGCCCCCACCACCCAGAGCGAGGTTTTGTCCTGGTGTGTGGGTGATCAACAACTGACTCGAGTCCTGTTTCAGCACCACAGAGCATTGCACAGATGTTTTTAAAGTATCCAGGGAGAAGCAGGAGCTTGGAGAAGCCAAAGCTGGCTCCATCCCCCTCCCTGCCGAGCAGCAGAAGCCGGGGGCTGTGAGGCAGGGCAGCCCCAAATCCTGTCACTGTCACAGAGCGCAGGCTGTGCCCAGCACGGTGGCACAGGGAGAGCCCATTCAGATGCCACAGAGAGCCTGGGTGCCAGAGCAGCATCCCACAGAAGCGTCTCCCACTGCAGGGATGGCAGCTGTGTCTGGCAGCACATCCCAGGGAGAGGCTGCGTTCTGGAGACTGGGCCTGGCCTGGGATTTTTAGCAAAAGCTCTGCTGGGATGGGGAACAGAAAAGGGTCTTTTCTAAACTTATTTTTCATATTATTCCAGTGGTTTTTTCCCCTTCATCCCCCAGCATGGGCAGCAGGGGAGGGGGATTCTGCCCCTGTGCCCCCTCAGGTGAGAGCCCACCTGCAGAGCTGCCCCAGCCCTGGGCCAGCACAGGAAGGACCTGGAGCTGCTGGAGCCAGGCCAGAGGAGGCTCCAGGATGAGCAGAGGGATGGAGCAGCTCTGCTGGGAGGAAAGGCTGCCAGAGGGTTGTTCAGCCTGGAGAGGAGAAGCTTTGGGGTGAGCTCAGTGGGGCCTTGCAGGGCCTGAAGGAGCTGCAGGAAACCTGGAGAGAGACTGGACAAGGGCTGGAGGGCCAGGACACAGGGAATGGCTTCCCAGTGCCAGAGGGCAGGGCTGGATGGGATCTTGGGCAGGAATTTTTCCCTGGGAGGGTGGGCAGGCCCTGGCACAGGGTGCCCAGAGCAGCTGTGGCTGCCCCTGGATCCCTGGCAGTGCCCAAGGCCAGGTTGGATGGAGTTTTCCCTCTGGAATTGTGCTGCTCTAACCCCATCCACAGGCAGCCCTGGGCCCTTGGGAAGGGCTTGGCAGGAGATGCTGGGCCTGAATGAGACCCCGCTGCCTGTGGGGGCCCCTGGAGTCCAGCCCTGCCCACCCTGCCCAGGCACTGCCCAGCACCACGGGCACTCCATGCTCAGGACAGCGTGTGGCTCCCACCCTCTGGATGGAGGGAGAGTCCAAAGGGGCCCCAAATCACTCCAGGGTGGGCGGGAGCACCCAGGGGAGCGGGGCCTCCACGACTTCCCTGGGAAGCTCTCTGGTGGGAGGTAACAGCCAACTGCTGAAGGCTGCAGCTGCAAGGGGAAACCCACAGAGCAGCTGAACCCAAAGGCCACCCAGGTGAGGTGGAATGTAAAGCCTGACCTCAAGGTTTACACTGCAGATCCATCCCAGAGCTTTTGTGGCCTGTTTGGATAATGATACCCAGCAAGGCCTTCAGAACCCCTGTGAGGAGCTCAGCCCGGCTGCTCTGCCACAGAGCACTGCTGGCACCGAGCAGAGGGCACTGCACTCACTGCCCCGAGGCAGCCTCAGCCCAGCAGCAGCAGCTGCTCCCAACACCCTTCCCCACGGTCAGGAGGGGGCAAGGACAGCAAGCCCTCTGCACTGGAGACATTCTGGCTTTGCCAATGCTGAGCCAGAACTGCTCATTTGCTTAGCACAGAGTCCATGGCACCTCCAAAACCATCTCAGGTCGGTGCCTCCGACACCCACCAAACCCAAATGCTGAACAAGTCACTGCACAGCAGCTGAAGGAAGTCCAAGGCAAAGGTTTTCCTGAGTCAGAGCAAGCTCTGGAAGAATTTGCAAGGCTCAAAGTATGGAGATCCCTTCAACAAGGCAGGAGATGGGTAATACTTTAAAAATTCTACCTGCACTCTTGGTAAAGTAAGAAAAAATCCTTGTGGTGTTCCTGCAGAGGCAGCGGGGTTCAGACCTCTGCGATGGGTGAGCTCAGCTCCAGTTCTCACTGTTCCTCCCCGAGTCTGCCCCCAAGAAAGGGAAGGGTGGAACAGCAGCTGCCACCAGCCCTGTCAGAGCAGGGACCCCTCCCATCAGCCCAGGCTGCTCCAGCCCATCCTTAACTCACCCCGAGCTCTGCTGACGTCACTCATCTGTTCATGTGACAAATTAAGTTCAAACCTTTTTTTATTAAGCACATTCCACAGTACAAAGCTTTAGATCATGAACGATATCTGTACAATTTAACAGTTTCAAGAAGCTGTTCATACACCAACTTTCCAAACAGATAACTGGCAAACATAATTACAAGTTAGAATTAGACTATCCCAGTGCTTTGAAACATTAATATCGCAGTAATGTACAGTTGCTCAATTATGGTTAGCAAAACAAAGTCCAGAGTGCAGCCAGGATCACTACCATGAATCCCAGGAGTCGAGTTCCTTGGGTGCCAATCACAAAAGTCCACTGCTATGTTACATAAAGCACAAAGAAGTTTAGACTGCATGTTCAAATACCATTATCTCCCAAGGAAAAACAGGAATTTAAATCTTACACATGCATTTTTTAAAAAAGGACTCCGCTCTTCAGAAACAAAGAACCTTTTTCTTCAGGGCTGCGACAGATGTCTCTTTTTAAACAGTTTAATATTAAAGCTATTCGATGAGAAGGGTAAAGTAAGACACTTGCACGAACTACTGCCAAGCTTACCAAAAAGTGACCTCATGGACGCTCAGGAGCGAGTTTACTCTTCTGGACTTCACCACATTCGCTCATCTCGATGAATAAATAGCTGGAGTAACAGGGGGGATGGGAGCTGGGCTGCCGGGAAGGGCGGGAGGGGAGCCCTGCAGTGCCCCGGGGAGGGGTCTCTGGTGACACCTGGAGCTGCCCCCGCTGCCCCCGGGGCCGCACAGGGAAAGGCAACAACCCCACAGAGCCAACACTGCTGCCAGCACAGACCGACACGGCACGGACACAGAGCCGGGGAAGGGCGGCACCGGCCGTGCCCGCCCAGCGCCGGCGGGGCACGCCGAGCTCCGGGGCACGGACAAGCCACGGGGCTGCTGCCGGTGGAAAATTCCCTTTGCACTGCTCCACGTCTCCTCCGGACAGCGCAGGGGGCTGTGTGACCACACAAATGGGAGGGGACACGGCAGAGCTGAAGCAGCACCTACGGAGGCTCCCGAAGGAAAGCCTGGAGGAGCCAGGGCACGGCAGCTGATCCTCCTGGGAAACCAGCACGGGAAGCACAGCGGTGACTGGAAGGAGCTCCTCTCCACCGTCAGGAAGGGTCACAAACCAAACATAAATAAATGGAACTTTGGCCCACGGTTCTTCTCCACTGAGCAGCCACACTAATGCTACCGAGGCCATCAGCGGGGGCTGCGAGGCCCCACTGGTGTTAGAGACACAGCTGCAAATCCCGCGGCACAAAAATATAAGATACAGAACATAAATTAAACAGTTTTTAATTTTTAAAAAGTTTAGAAATTACATTTTAAAATATGTAGTTCCCATTAAAAAAAAAAAAAAAACCAACAAAAAAAAAACCCAAAAAAACAAACCCAACTAATGAATACTGAAAACCTCCTTTTGCAGAGACAATGTCTAGGTCACCGCCAGTGCCGGGGTCAGGACATCCTGCTGCCAAGTGCCACCACGCTGAGTGTTAGTGTGTAGTGTCAGGACGTCCCGAGCCCGGCACCAGAGGCTCTGCTGTATGTACAAGGTATCTACATGCTTACACAGTATCTGAGATGAGGGAAGCACACAGGGAAGGAGGAGGGACTACAGCAAACATCAGGAAGCGCAGGACGGCGAGTACAGAGCACAGGGCAAAGGAAAAGACAGTGCTATACAACTAGCTCAGATAACCTAGCCTGAATTACAGGGAATCTTTAATTTAAAAGAAATTATTGGTGCAGAAACAAGTAAACTGTAATCCAAAAATATTACTGAGCAATTCAGAAATATTTCTAAGAGTCCAACGTACACCTATGGAACAGAACGGGCTCTGAACCTGCCATGGGGAACGCCTAAAGGACAGTGGTGACTGGAAAGCAAAGCTCTGTACATTCTGGGCATGTGTTTGGCACCCAAATTTCATTGGAGAATGTTTTCTTTTCTTTAAAGTCAGACAAAAGTGCAAAGCAATATAAATTAGGCCAAGTCCTTTCTTGACTTCTGATTTATATCTGAAAAACAAGCCATCAGAGTTCAGTTTCTACGGACAATTTACAAGTGAAGCTTTGGATTTCTCACAGCAGGGAAGGATAGGCTTCTGAAATTCATCTACTCCAAGTCAGTGAATTTGAAGCAAATTCAAAGACGACCACTGAGAGCAGGAAAGATTAAGAAATTTAGTTATAGAATTGTGCTGCTTTGCATCTACACAGCATCTAGAACCAATTCTGACTTTAGCTGTCAATCATCTTCAGGCATGTAGTAGCCAAAAATCCAGTAGTTCAAGACTGTGGAACCCTGAAAAAGACAAAAGACAAGTGAACTGAGGGGAGGCACAGAGCAAACAGCACCCACAGGTGCTCAGGCCCACAGCAGCCTTTGCAGCCAGGCTGGGAGGGCAGAGCACGTGCAGGAGGTGACACTCGTGCAGCACAGTGAGGGCTGCTGGCCAGAACTGCCCCTGCAGCCCCTCCCTGCTGGGGAGCTGCCCCAGGGGCTCTGGGGTGTGCTCTGAGCTCCACAGCAGCGAGAGCCAGGCTCTCCATGGCCCTGGGCCTTGGCAGTGACCCACAGGCAGTTCCCTTCCACAGTGGCAGAGTCACAGCCCTGGTGGGCACAGCCAGGGACCTCCAGCTCAGCCCCCAAACCCCAGTGCTGGTCAGTGGAACAGTGACCATGGGGATTGTCCTTTACTCCTCACACTGCAGAGCAAGAGTTCTGCACAGGAGGCAAGTTCAGCTGCTTTAATATATGAGCAGCTTTTAGGAAAACACACAAAAACCTCAAATACTTTGATACTCCCATGACCTTTTCCAGCCTGATGACTCCATTATCAGCTTGGAGGCAGTGTGAGGTCTGAGTGTAATTAAATCTGAGCTTTGATTTTACCTGCCACTTCCCAAAACCATCTTTATGGACTGGGGAGAACTTTCCTCTTCTGATATGAAATTCCCATGAAAGGTTAAAACATCCTTAGGCACTTCCCCTTGACTTCCCTTCCCTCAGCCCAAGGCCTAATGCTTAATACCAGAATATTAGACTATCATATGGGAACAATTTTTATCATGTTACAATAAATAACAGGAATTCAACAGAAAGCAATAAAACTCTCACAGCCAACTGCCAGGACTGTCAAAAATGATCCACTTTGAAGAGCCTCACATTGCAAAGCCTGTAAAAATGTGTGCAGGGCTGCTTCAAAATTCACAAGACTGTGATGTCTGAAAGCTTATAAAACTGTTTCATTAAATGTCATGATGAAATATTAGTTGTTTGACCAAAATTTTATATAGATTTAGGGTTTTTGGATTCTGAAGTCAGACAAACCTGTCAAGAAGTGACATCACAGCATCTCTGCAGTAAATAGCTGTTCAGGGACTGTCATCACCAACACCCAACAGCTCCCAGGATGAGGGGCTGCGTGGTCCCAGCTGTGCCTCCTGGGCCAGGCAGACTGAGCTGTGCAGAAGTGCCAAGTGTGCAGGATGTGAGCAGCAGAAACCCCTGCCAAAGGCATCTCACACTGCCCTGGCAAATCCCAAAGACTCAGAGCCATGAGTGCAACGTGGCCAAGTGAGACACCAGCACAGTGCTGGGCAAGGAATTGATGGGAATTTTATACAAGTCCCGAGTTCCTGACCTCAGGGAGCGGCTGGAGCTGGGCCAGGGCAGGCTCGGGCTGCAGAGCAGGGAAAGGCTCTTCCCCAGAGGGTGCTGGCACTGCCCAGGCTCCCCAGGGAATGGGCACGGCCCCGAGGCTGCCACAGCTCCAGGGGTGCCCAGGGTGGGGTTGCTGGGCTGTCTGGGCAGGAGCTGGATCAATGATCCTGTGGGTCCCTTACAAATCAGGACAGTCTATGAGTCTGTGTTTCTTTTGTCTTTAAAATACACTATGTGGGGCTTTTATATGAATCAAAACTAATAAAAGAAGCTTGCCCAATCTGTAATTTAAAAACAGAATTTGTCCATGTCAAATTATCATTTTAGTTAACAGAACCAAGCACTGATGCAGGACTGGAAAATAGATGGAGACTGTTGACAAAATGCAGCCTGTTCTACCTGCCTGAAAAGGCAAGAAAAATAAAAATAGAATTTTTCAGAAAGGAGGAAAATAAGTTTTCCATTGAGAAGGAAAACCCTTCAGGTTCAACAAGCCTTGGAGGCCCCACAGCAGCAGCTCATTTAGGTCTGGATGCAGTGGCACAAAGCCAATGCCAGGAGCAGGGCACAGTCCCTGAGGATGTATCAGTGACAGCATCCAGCTTTCCACGTGGATGCAGTTCTGTCCTCTGGGATCAAACACACAAGGTAGGCAGTGCTGGAGGCCCTGGCTCCTTGGGGAGTTTAGGAATTATGTCCTATGGAGTTGTTTTTAGCCCTCCCACCCTGCACCAACATCCTCACCAGTTCAGCCTTCCCAGCTGTCCCTGTCCTGCCCCAGGCAGGACGAGCCAGTCCCTGAGTTTCACTAAGCCACCCCTGCAGCAGTGCCTTAAAACCTGCTGTGAGGGAAAGGTTTAAGTGGGATTCTGCACATGGCTTATGTTCACAGCATCAGAGCTCCTCCTTATTCCAGGGCCTGATTAGAGGAATGCTGAGAGGCAGCTCAGCCTGGCAATGGCCAACTGCTGGCTCAGAGCCTCCCTGCAAAGCTGTGTGCCAACAGATCCAAGTGTCAGATCCAGAGAGGGCACTGCCCTGGCCTTTTTAAAAGGAGTTCAGTAGCAGGGAAGGCAGCCAACACTTCCTGAGGTGAAAGAAAACTCTTCTTTAAGCAGGAGCACCTCCAAGTGTGTCTGATTTCCTATGCAGAGATCCTGCAGGAGTGCAAAAACCTGAGGAGCACATTGCCACAGCAGTATCCAGAGAGATAACAAAAATCCCTTCTTACAGGAAGGCTTTCTACACCGTGTTTAAGCAAAGTATTCATTATCTACTTCAAATAAAATAAATCCTTCCTGTTGGGGCGATGTCACTCCCAGCTCCTCTTGTGGTGGTGTCTCCAGTTCCTTGGAAGCACTGGCAGAGCCTGCTGTGCTTTGGAGGGCAGGGCCTGTGCTTCCAAGTCCCAGCACTCACAGGTGTATTTTGAAGTGCAACTGTTGGCAGCAATAGAGAGGAAAGGAATCCACACTCCCAGCAAAGGGCTTTGAGCAGTGCCTGCAGTGACTGGGACAGGGAGTTCCTGGGCCCTGTTTCATTCAGCTCTGAGCTGTGCTGGTGAGCTCTGAGAGCTTCCCCTGCCACTTGTGCTTCTCAGGGAGCTGCTGCTCCTGCCCAAGGCTCAGACCCCAGCAGAGGCCCTGCACTGCTCCTTCCACAGCTCCAATTTCATGGGACAGCTGGAATGCCTCTGCCATACACCAAGCCTCCTCGATTCCAGGAGTGCTGTGAATCCATGACAGCTCTCCAACATGCCTGAACACCCAGTTATAACCAGGAGGGATTACAGAAGGGGGGAAGCCAACAGGACATGCTGGAGCATGACCACACAAAGACAAGATAGGGAAAGGAGTGGCATAAAAAGGTTTTATTTTCTTAAGGAAAACCTCAGCTTGATTGACTAAGCCAAGCTGCAGGAAGAGGAAACATTTCAGACATTTCCCAGATCCAACAACTGAGGGAGCCTTACCTTCTGAGGGCAGTAAAGTGCAGACTGTTATCTGGAGATGTAGGTGTATGTTCTAGATGGAGAGCGGGTCTCGTTCTGGGCACTCGGTGGCACATTTAAGAAATCCCAAATCAGAATTGTATCGTCATGGGAACTACTAATGATCTGAAATTCATCAAACTGGAGCCTAAAGACACGTCCTGAATGTTCCTGTGGGCGAGAGGCAAGCAGTCAGCAAGGCAAGAGGGAAACACTGCAGAGCACTGGTATCACACAGGGATCTGGACACACAAAAGTGTCCAAACTCTGCTGTGCTGACTAAAAAGCCTTCATAATTACACACAGATTTAAGGAAAGCTGCTTTTGTATGTGAATTCTTTACAGGAAACACACGGCTCCCAAATCCAGTGCTGTACCCTGAGCCTCCCTTGGTGGGGCCAGCCCAGCCACAGGCTGAGGTTATTCCAGACAGAGGCTGCCTGTCCACCAGGGAGCAGCAACTTTTGCCCCTGGCTGGCACTAATGCTCTGCCAGGGCTCCTTCTCCTGCAGGGTTCCCTGCTGATTCTGTTTTTGTGCAGCCCCAAAAGAGCACATCACAGCCCCACCCTGCTGAGAGGATCCTCAGGGCTCACACACCAGCCAGGAGTTCAAATGCTGCCCAAAGAAGGAGAGTACATGCTCCAGCAGCTCTTCCAACAGATCTCAAAGTGGCACCAAGAAGCCCAGAAAAGGCTCTCCCCTTAGTCCTGCTTACCCACTCTCATTAAAGTGAGGACTCTGCCTGTATTGGAGAACTAACCCAAGCTGGCACAGTGATCCCAAACTCCAACCTGAGCTACAGGATACCCACAGAATACAGAAACGACCTTTTCACCAAAACTAAATAAAAAAATAGTTAAATCTTCTCTCTATACCAAGACTACTGAATAGAAAGGAAAAGAAGCAGCATTTCCATAAGCACTTCCCCAGGTGTTGGAAAGACCAAGCATGTGCATCACCTACAGCCAAGGACTCTTTAAGTTGCAACAGGCTTGTCAAACTGACTCCTGAAGTAAAATTCCACACACATTTGGGTAAAAAGAACAAGGAATTCTTTCCCCCATCTATTTTTAATTAAGTCTGCTATCACAAGCCAAACCCCTCATTACAAAGAAAAACATAACTTAAGCAACTTAAGCCTTAAATGTGACAGTCCTCTGCAGGGCTGAGAGCTCCTGTGGCAATCTGCTGGACTCAGCCTCCCTTCCTGCTTCACAGCTCTTCCTTCCAAAGTCAAGGGTTACCAGAAAAGTTTGGGAAAGGCTCACAAGATTCTTGCTCCCTTTTTAATAAGAGGAAATTTAAAACCAGTGCTACAGAGATACTAGGGAAACACACCAATAACCAGAGGGATTTGATACTGTATATCATGATGATTTCTTTTTCTTTTAAGAGTATCTGAGAATCTCAAACCAGAAAAACTTGATCCTTCATTTACGCTCAGATGCAAATCATTCAGGATATGACAACATAGTTTTCTTCATTCTTAAGCACTCTGGACTTCATAAACCATCCTTGCATTCCCACCCATCCCACAATAATGCACTAAAACACCCCAGACAACCCCAAATTAAATAATTTTTACTTACCACTAACGTACGTAAGCATAATGTACTTGCTGGGGCACGAGGGTCAAGAGCAGCTTGCAAGTCCCAAACTTTAATTTTGCTGAAAGTAAGAGAAGAAAATCATTATGAAATCATAGAAAATAGCATCCAAAGCCCTGGAGAGCTTGCCAGGTTTTCTCTATAGCTAGCTCCCCAGGATCAAACACACTGTGAGAAATACTAATGCTCCAGCTTGTAAAAGCCAGGTAGTTTTGTGTTTCTTTGCAGCAGCCATTCCAGTGCTGGTTCTGTGATGGCTGTGACAGACAAGCTGACAATGCACACACAGACCCCTCTGGAATGTGAGAATGAAGCTGGGCCCACCAACCCCAGGCAGACACTGCCCCCAAATAAAAGGCTACAGACAAACCCAGTTCCACAATTGTTTTCACTAACTCTCCAGGCAGAGGAAGAAATGGAGAATTTGGATATTGATGTAACTGCCATGCATGCACAATGCACTGCAGACACTGAGCCAGCCAGAGGTGCTCATGGAAGGGGGTCCTGCCCTCAGCCCCACAGAAATGGCCCAAAGACTCCTGAGAGCCCCGCAAGAGAAAGGCACAGTTTTTTGGAACTGCTTTCAGACCTACCCATCGTAGGCTCCACTAACAATCCTCTTGTTGTCGAACCTGATGCACCGAACCAGCTCTTCGTGGCCTTCTAGTACTCTTAAACAGGCACCACATTCAATGTCCCAGAGCCTGGGGAGAACACAGGAGAAAGGCTGATTCCCACACCCAGGGTTAAGCATCTCCTGCCTGGTTTGCTGTATGTAATTTGCTCAAAAAGGGGTGTCATTCAGAGCAGCTGCAGTGCACATACCAAAATTAATGTAAACATTCAAAAGCACATGCAAGTAAAGCTCAGATATGTGTTATTCTGCAAAATTCTAACAAGATTTTTTCTATTCTCTGTAAACAATTGACTGGAAGTTCAAAAAATAAGAAGACCAGAGATCAATGTCTTCCCCATCTCTCCCAGCAGAAGACAAGGTGATATAGCAGCAGATAAGAGGTTTTGCTCACTTTGAAACCTGAGTGTCCCACTCTTTCACGGGGCTGTGAAATGTTTACTCCCACACTGAGGTGAGCCCCATTCATAAACCATCTGCTCCAATGGCAAGCCATGCCAAGGAAGTTTTGCAGCATCCAAGTGCAGGGAAATCCTGTTTTCAGAAGGCCCCTGTTACCCAGGGCCAGCAGGTCGTGGCACCCACCTGATGGTGTTGTCCGAGGAGCCACTGACCACGAGCCGGTCCCGGTACTGCAGGCAGGCGATGCCGCGCTTGTGCCCGTTCAGGGTCCGCACAAACTCGCACGTGCTGGTGCTCCACACCTGGGGACATGGGACAAACCCCTGAGAGCTGCACCAAACAAGGCTTCTGCACTGCAGGAGAAGCCACTATGAATTCACAGACTGAAAGGCCTGAGGCTGAGCTCTGCTGGCAGAGCAGTGAAACCCCACAGAGCACCTTTAGAAGCAAAGAGCAGGGCCCGGGCACCAGTGAGGAGCCAGCAGTGACAGAGCCACAGGCACTGCTGTGGCACTGAGAAGAGCTGGGGGCTGTATATAAAATATTTTCAGGTGGCAGAGACTGCTGTAAACTATTTCAAAAAATTGATTACACTTGGTAAGTTAAGAATCATTTTTAAGAATGGAGTTGTCAAACACAAAACCCTCACATTTTTGAGCAAAGAAATGACTAGGACGCCTTCAGTAAGAGAAGGTCCAAACGTGGCCTTTAATCTTGGTCTTAACATTAGAGGATTCAATCAACTTTGCCCATTTTTAATGAACTGTAATTGAAGTCGTAATGTAGAGTATCAAGTGGCTCATTTTCCAACACAGAGTGCAGCAGGATCTCTGGCAGAGATTTGGACATGGAACTGCCAAGAACTTCTTGGCCCAAGCTAAGGAAGCTCTGGTTCAGAGAGGGCAGGATGGAAATGCCTTTGTTATATTAGTGCACTCTGGGTAACTCAAATCTTCTGGTATGTAACAGCCTTCAAATCCAGCCTCTGAATCCTTCAGACATGGCACAGCCTGGCTGAGCTGCTGGGAAGGCGTGGTGAGGAAAGGCACTGCTGAGGCATTTCATGTCTGGACAGAACTGCCAAGTGAAATTAAAAATACCACTGCAAAAAGGCACAGGATGTGCCACATTTAACAGAGCAACTGATCTCGAGACTAAGAGTTCAAACAGCAAATGGGCTTTGCTTTTCTGCAGCTGCACAACAGAAGCCATGAAAATATTCCAGTGCAGCTGCGTGCCCAAAGTCACCAGGAGCCAGCGAGAGGACGCTGCTCGCTGAGAGACACCAGAAAGGGACGGGGCCAGAACTGCCCCTGAACCCCTCAGCTGCTCCAAGTCTTTCCTTGGGAGCCACACAGCCCTGGAGCAGAGCTCTGCCACTTGCCTTGATGGTCCTGTCCCCCGAGGCTGACACGATGTACTTGTCATCGAAGTCCACCACGTTGACCGCAGCCCGGTGCCCCACCAGGACGCGGCGCAGGGTGATGTCCGTGGGGGAGGCCATGTCCCACACGGCGATGGACCTGTCCTTGGAGCACGTCACCATCAGCCCATTGCTGAACCTCAAATGGAGCACAGCCTCGTTGTGGTGGATCAGCGTGTTCAGAACTTCACCTGTATTTACATCCCAGACTCTGCAGGACAGAACAGACAGCTGATGGCTCTGCAGGGTACGAACATGCACAAGCCAGCTCTGGTCTCCAAGGGAGAGCTCTGGCTGACTAAGCCCTGGCAGGGCTTGGGGAAGGCAGGAAGATGGTGCTGGAAGTGTCCTCAGTGCCAGCAGAACTGCAGTCAGGCAGTGCTCCTGGGTACTGAACACCCTCTCAGTAACAGTCACAGCTACAAGATGTCAGAGAGAAACCCTAACTGAAGAAATTATTGCAGAGGTGGCCATCAGCCACGCCAAAACTTCAGGACATGCCTTGAATCCCTTAGGTCATATTCCTTTAAAATTCCTAATGCTAAAAGAACAAAATAGATTCGGGAAAAAAAAGTATTTAATATGATGCTTTGCCAAGTATGAATATCTTGCTTCTGGAATACAAATATCACGTTCATCTTAGGGATGTTTTCCGATATTTAGAGATTATTTAAAATATTCCCAGCCCTGATACTCAAATTATTTCTATGCAAGAACACTCACCTCACTGTAGAATCTGAAGATCCAGTTACAATAACTCTTTCATCATATTGCAGACAAAGAACTGAGCCAGTATGTCCCGTTAATACTTTCAAACATTCCAAGCTTGTTTTGTCCCAAATCTGTTAGAAACAAGAAGGGCAAATGGTTTAGCAACATCAAGAACATGGATACAAGACTTGAACATTATCACAGCTGCAAAGAAGGGAGGAAAACCAGAGACTTCCATGAGGGGTGAGTCTGTTCCATCAGTGGGCCCTGTTCTTCCCTTTAGCTTAAGGAAGTTTTGATCTAAGTTTTTGAGAGAACAGTAAAATAACCAACCCTCATGAGGAGATCAAATCCTGTCTGGCCAAAGGAGTGCCAGGGAGGATGAGCATGGAAGCAAACTGCTGGCAATCAAACAGTCACAGACAGAGACAGCAGCACAGAGACCTCCCCCCTCCTGTGGGAACACCGATTTCAAAGCACATCTTTGCAGTCAGTGGAAGGGACCCCTGGCAGTGCCCCAAGCTTCCAGAGCAGAGTGCAGGTGAGACTTTGCCAGGCTCAGACATCCCACCCTCACCAACCCCCCCCCCACACACTGTCCCATCAAGAGACACCGAGGAAGCACAGGCAGCTCCCCAGGGCAGAGCTGCACTCACCTGCAGCGAAAGGACAGAGAGAAGTGCTCACCTTGATGGAGTTGTCTCGTAGGCCACTGATGATCTTCTCATCATCATACTGTAAACAGTAGACCCCTTTGCTGTTCTCAGAGCGGCACTGGATCCTTTGCAAGTTGTGCCTCCCACACCTCCAGTTGGATTCTATAGTCTGACCAGAGGGCAAAAACAGGAGTTGAGCCTGAGGCTGGAGCAGGACTGTCCCACACCCCCCCAGCTTCCCACTTTTGCACACACCATCTTTGAATCTGAAGGATATGAAACAAACAAACATCTTCTCCTGCTCCCAAAAAATACACACAAACCACAATGAATTAGAATTAGCACTTGTGTAATTTGTCATGACAAAGGCTGTGTTTATGGAGGAAATCATGGTCAACCAACCTTAATGTGAATTTCCCAAGGAGCCATTACAGAGATACATTCCAGAACCCTTTGGTTCCCCCCATATTTATGTGACCAACCAACAAAAGCAGCAACAATGAAACCAGGAGCTCCCATGTCCAGCCTCACCTGAGTGACCAACACTACAGAACTGCTGAGTCCAACACCAGGGTGAAGGGATTTCCTGGGCCCTCCCTTCCCCACCATATCACCCATAAATTGTAGTTATACACCTTGGAAAGGAGTTTGAGATATGAAACCCTCCTGAAAGTACCTAAAACCCCAATAAAAATAAAGCTCAACAGCAACTATAAGGTTTCAAATAACCCAAACCTGCTTTCCACCCCCCAGTTAAAATCTGTGGAATGGTAATTCTCAACATTTTGATTCTGAGAGATATTTTTAAAGAAAGATACCTAACATGCCTTAAAAAGCTGAAAACTATTTCACAGCAGAACCAGCATGATTTTCAGGTCTTAATCAGCTTTACTCCTTGTTGGAAAACCGATGCTGGATTCAAAGAAATGTAGGGTTTTGGACAGGAAGATCCTAACTCAACCATAAGAGAATCTGTGCCCAGAACCCCAGGCCAACACTTGCAGCACCTGGGCAGGCTGGGATGCTTTCACCTTCCAGTACAGGCACCAGAACAGGCCATCTGTTTAGCTGTTTCCCTGAGATTCTCCCCAAGTACTGCATGGAAACCTGAGGAGAAGCTGACAGCCTGTCAGTTTGGTTGGAAAAGCATATTTATTATATAATTTAAAATTCAAAGTGGTAGCAGGCACCTCTGTAGGTCCTCCAAGACTAAAACTGACCGAATCCTCAGTAAAGACAGAAATGGAGTGTGACTGTGACATCCCAGTTCTAGGAAAACATGTCTGCTTCAAGGGAAAACTGACTTTCCACTTTGTTTTCCATGTGTGTGCTTCTTCAGTCGTCTCCCATTAAGAACTTTGGAGAGAATTATAACCAGTCCTAATACAAACCTGATGTGCCTCAGGAATTTGTCTAAATCATAAATGCTAAGAGATCCTTCTAGAGGAGCAGCTGATAGCTCATTGCCTCCCAGTCTGGTGGGGGGAGTGACAGTGAGGGTGTCAGTTTGGGATCAGCTGTCCTGGCCAGCCAGTGCCCTGCTGATTGTCACACTGGGACCTGGGCTCAAACCTGACACTGCTCTGGCTCAGCCCTGGAGGGAACAGCCCAGCTCATCACCCTCCTTGCTCAGCATGGAATGCAGGCTTGGAGGTGGAAGGACAGGCAATTCCCAAGCTTTATCTCATCTGGGCTAGGAGGGCAGGACTGCAGCTCATCAACTGCTCTGACCCTCGGGAACAGGAGAGGACTGCAGGCACTAACAGCAGGAACCAATATAATTACAGATCTGAAGGCAGCAGATTTAAATGTGCAATAGTAACACTGGAGACACAGCAGATAAAGCAGGAGAGATCCCAGCTGGCCAATTTCAATACTTTCTAAAACTATTTATGTTCAGATATTCAGTTCTGAATAGTCTTAAGGGAGAGCTTCCCCAAAGCCCTGTTCTTGGACAGCTCTGCACTAAGCAGTCACACCGAGCACGTGCCAGAGGAGCTGTGAGTGCTCCAACTCCCCAGGAGCACTTCCACACTTCAGCTTCCTGTGACAGCCACTCCCAACAGCTCCAGAACACCTTGGGAACCCCACAGATCACAAATGCTGCTGCTCACAGCTTCCCACACAGTGGCAGTGTGCTCCCCAGGCACCTGGGACACGAGCTGGCTCAACTCTCCCAGGTTCACTACAGGAAGCTACTTCAGCTGCTCCCCATAAGAAAATGCTGGCTTCAGATAAAGGCACCTGAAGTCTCATGTGGATCTCTGTGAGGGCAGTAAGTCACATACAGGTGCACACTTCACTTCTGTGAGTAGATGTCATTCCATGCAGCCATTATGTGCTGTGGCTACTGTGGGAAAACAGTGCCTGTTTTTGGAGAACTTGTAAAATCCCCTCACGCTGCCTTAATTCCTGGGATGCTGGGAAAGCAGCCACGACACACAGAATGTACAGCAGCACTTCCCTGGGCAGCAGAGTGAAACCAGATGTGCACATCCAGAGAAATAACATTTGAGATGACTGAACAGACTGAGTGGGTGGGCAACTGGAGGACCCTCCGAGAGGAACATGGTTAATGCAGAAATGGTAACCACACAAAAGCTTCTGCTGTAGGGAATTTCTGCTTGTTGCTCCACGGTGCAGTGAGAGAAAGCCTTCATCTGCACCCTCCTGCCAGGAGATATCCTAACTGGATACACCAAGCAGGGAGGGCAGCAGGTATGAGGGGTGAGATCACTGTGCTTATGGACTCTTACAAGCACCAGGGAGTGAGGGCTGAAGAATCCCACAGTTTATTTACGTATCTGTGGTTCCAAACCAACACCAATATATCCAACATCCACTACTGTATTTTCTAAAGATTCCCTCAAAAGTCTCCTCTGCCTCTGAACTCAGGTTTCCCAGTTAAAAGCAGAACAGTCTCCTGAGTTCACACCCAGTTTCTCACACTCTCCTAAAAGCTCACCAGAGCAACAGCAACAAGGAGCTCACAAATGCTGCACAACCAACAAAATCTGGACATACAGGGGATAAAGACCGAGCATTTGCCAAAGCATTTGCCACAGCAGGAGAGCCGTTTGGCAGCTGAAGTGGTGCACAAATGGACTGAAAGAAAAAAAAGCATTTAGTGAGAAAAGTATAAAAAGAAAATAGTCCAAGATGTATGCAGAGGTATAGCCAAGCCTTGACCATGCCAGAATACATTCATTGGTGCAAAGATGCACAGTGAAAAAAATGCAATTCATCTGCATTAACAGCTGGAACACTAACTATACATTGGAAGTGTTAAGGATAATGTACTAGGAACAGGGTTTTTTTCCCATTGGATAATGTACACTGTGTTCAGCTCTTGGCTAACAATTGCATTTTTATCCTTGAGAATGTTATTGCAGAGTAAGTGGGTTTATCTTAATCCCATAAACCAAAGAGTTTCTGTTCCCTCTGAATACACAATTCTCCTGCAGGACTGGGGAGGCAGGAAAAAGCAAAAGGAACATCCACATTTGTTACGTATGTAGGGATTTCTCCTGACGCATTAGGCCATGAAAATCCAACCCTTTGTTCTTCTCCTGCTTTCTTCAAAGGGAAAAAGGAAAATCCCTCCTGACTGTGGCAGAGGGCAGGCACACATAAATGAACTTGTGTCACCAAGGTAGTGAGGGCTTAATAATTCATTCATGATGAAGTCAAGAGGGTTTGATAAGCAAAGAGAAAATGACAGATTGGTCATGGCAGGAGGTTCTCTGCACCCTCGAGGTCTTTCCTCTCTTGGACTCTCTGAAGTCTATTAGGAGGAAAAACCAGCATCAAGCTCTTGAAGAAGGATTCCCCAGGTCCTGGCTTGACTCTGGAATTCCCTGCTGGGCCTCCAAATTGCTGAGAGACAGTGAGGGGCAAAGAGCTTTCATAGTCTCTGCATCAGCCTGAGGAAGAAAGGCTGTGAGATGTTCCTTTCCTCGAGGGCTCGGGCTGCTCCCCAGGACTCTGCAGAGAAGTGGCTTTCTGGCTGGACTCAGCAACACATAAACAGCAAAGCCCAGAAATCCAAACAACTCTAGACCAAAAGGAAATGGCAGCTTTTCCTAGCGAGTTTCTCAGCAGTATTCAAGACCAAAAGTTCCTGATGTTTGCAGCTGTTTAGGTAAGATCCAGATGTGACAATATAAACTAAGGATGTGACCCCTCTCTGCATGGGACTGATGCTCTAAGTATGGAGCTGCCCAAAGGCCACCAGGTACAACCATCCCTGTGCTCTGTCCCTCACTGCAGCTTTGCTGATCCCCTTCTAAAGCCTCACTTTAAAAGCACAGATTGACCTTGCAGTGCTGAGTGAGATCAGTCTGGGCAGCAGAATATGCTGATGCCTTATGGAGGAAGAGCAGGCTTGGACAAACTGCATCAAAGCCCACTGACAAGCAAGGATGTAGGAGTGACTCTGGGAGAAAGCTGACACTGTAATACTGTCCATGGAACCAAGCCTGAGGAAAAAGCAGTGTGCTCTCCAAGTGTCAAAATGCTGTTAGACACCTTAGGCAAACCAGATTAAAAAGGCAACACGAACTGCACTCTCAGACCCAAAGAACAGTCACTCAGGGACTGCCAACAGCATTGGGACTGTCTCACTGCCCAGGGTGCTGGGAAAGCCTGATGTGCTGAGGGAGGCACAACACACCACTGAGGAAGGGCACGAGAGACAGGGATGACCCCAAGCACACCTCATCCCTGTGCCTGTGTCCCTGGAGGCTGTGCTGGCCTGCCTGAGCTGTTCTGCTTCTCCAGTAACGAGTAAAGAACCCACTCAACTCCCACTGAGGAGTCCTGGAGCAGGAGGATGCAGATGGACAAAGCTGCTCTTCCCTGAAAGGTCTCTCCTGTGCACTTAAGCCCCTCTGCAAACACAGCCTCAAAGCACAGGAGCCCAAAGGGATTCCAGGACAGCATCTTTTCCATCCCTGCAGCTGCCATGATCACAGTAACACACCCTGATGGCTCTGCCTCGTTTTCTCTCAGAAGAGCTTCATTTCCACTGATTTCCATCACTTTACACACTTAAGACTAAAATTTCAAGCTTTTATGTTACAGGTGCAACATCAATACATACACACCTTAAATGGATTCCTGCTTACACCAAAGCAACAGAGAAGTAACTGCTGTAACTGCCAGACCTGGAGAGGGAATCTTAAAAAACAAGCCAGTAACAATCAAAAGAGCTGGGGGTCCTCTGAGGCACTTTAGTGACATGTGCCTCTGACTGTATACCTCATCTGACTACAATAATGCTGCTGAAAAACAAAACTGTACCTTTTCAGTTTCACTGGAGACATGCACAACACCATGGAAAGTACAAAGTTCACACAGTCACTTAGTACCCTCAGTTAGAAGTGAGCCACAGGATCATTGATCCAGCTCCTGCCCAGACAGCCCAGCAACCCCACCCTGGGCACCCCTGGAGCTCTGGCAGCCTCGGGGCCGTGCCCATTCCCTGGGGAGCCTGGGCAGTGCCAGCACCCTCTGGGGAAGAGCCTTTCCCTGCTCTGCAGCCCGAGCCTGCCCTGGCCCAGCTCCAGCCGCTCCCTGGGTGCTGTCCCTGTCCCAGAGCAGAGCTCGGGGCTGTCCCTGCGCTGCCCTGGGCAGGAGCTGCAGCCCCGGGGAGCTCTGCCCTCAGCTCCTCTGCTGCAGCTGGAGCAGCCCAGTGCCCTCAGCCGCTCCTCGGGTGCCCCTGCAGACCCTGCCCCAGCCCCTCCTTTGGACACTCGGCAACAGCTTTGGAGCTCTCTGATGTTGGGGCACCCAAACTGCCCCAGGGCTGGAGGTGAGACTGCCCCAGAGCAGAGCGGGACAATCCCTCCCTGGCCCAGCCCGATGTCCCCAGGACAGGGATGTCCCCAGGACAGGGATGTCCCTCCTGGCTCCAGGCACTGCTGACTTGGGTTCACCTGGCCATGGACCAGCCCCACCAGGTCCCTTTCCAGGGGCTGCTCTCCAGCCCATTTGTGTTAAAAGCAGGAGTGACGTGGGCAAAGGGAACCAAAGGAGCCAAGCCAGGGCCCCACCTTGTGGTTGGGGCAGCTGAAAGGGGAGTTCTGCTCAGAGGAGAGAGCTGAAATCTGTGCCATGCACCACAAGACCTTGGTCCCTCCTGCTCCAAAGCCTCCCCTTTCCTTGGCCAGCTTCATTTTTAAGAAATGATTTTTGGAAAGTGCCTGTGGAATAGAGATTTCAAAGGCTGGCTGAAAAAATTTCTAGGCATATAATGCTGACCAGATTCTCCCCACACATGCACATAAAATTTCTCCAGCATCATAATTAGAGCAGTACTAAATAAACCCATTTCCCTCAGAAATTATACCCTGCAACTTTCTCAACCATCTCCCAGTGCAGGCAGGAACTTAGGGCAAGAACTGACTTTTTCCCCTTTTCAAATTGTCCCAAGGCTTTAAAATTTCAGTTCCCATCCAAAAACCTGCACTTTTTCAGAAATCAGAAGAACACCGAGTGTTTATCTGATGGCCTGGCACCACATTTTCCTCAAGTCTTCAGAAAAACCACATTTTAAATCCCATCTTAATTAGGTGGACCCAAGTCTCCATGGAAACAAGCTGAGGGCACTCACCATGTGCCTCAAGATAAGGGGAATATTTAGGAGATAAAGTCTTCTCAACTCATCACCAGAAACAGATACCTGTGCTAATCCTGAGGGGACAACACAATAGTTGGCCAAACTTCACAAATAATATGGAAAAATCCCAGGGATTTGGGGTTCTGGAATCAGCAGGATTAGACTTCCCAGCCTGGCACTGTGCCCGTGGAACAGCCAACCCTGCACAGGGCACTGCTGCTGCAATCCCCAGGGAGCAGCGAAAATCACGACATGAAGGCAGGTCAGAGAAGATGGTCTGAGCAAGAGCTAAGGCTCCATTTAATGGAAAGCCTTTTATAATAGGATTTGCAATAAAGAAATTACATGATTGGCCTACTGACCCAGCACCTCTCAAAGTGGTAGGCTGAGCAGCAAGACACCCATATTCAAAACATGTCTCAGTGTTCCCAAAACAAGACGATGGAAAACAAGTGCCAGGTGCAAGACAGAAAATAGTTTAGACAACTGTATTTCTCTGTTTTCTTCAGCCTGTGTGTGAAAGAAAAAGACTCTCACAGAATGTGAGGAAAGCTGGAGAATTTCTCAGGAAAACTCCTCTGCCAGCTTTTTTGTACCTACAGGGCACCCCACTCCAACCAGGGGCTCTCCACAAACAAGCTCTCAAACCAAGTCCAGTTTTCTAGGATAAACCCCCCAAATCCAAATCTAAAAAGGTTTTCCCTTTAAAAAAGCTCCTAAAGAACCCCGGCAGTTCAACATGTGACTTGGAGACCTTTGGAGGAACTGGACCACCTCTTGTGAAACTAAACCTAATTAAATATTTGGTTTCACAGTGGAGGTGGGGAGTAACCAGCTCTTTCCAAGAATTTGGTTTCAGATCTCTAAATGTCCTCTTATTTTCAAATCCAATTACTTCAGAAGTGACATTATGTTCTTAAAATGTGTTTGTCATGAAATAAACACACACTGGCATCGCTACATTTCTGGAGAGGCAAGGGAAGCTCCCTCTGCCAAATGCCTGCCTGTGTTACCTTCAGCTACCACCACTTTGTGGTTGCATGAACTTTTGACCCACAAGCAGAGCCCAAGGGAAAGAATTCAAATTTGCTGTTTATCAGTCCTCATTTTTCCTTCCAATTGTTAATTCAGGTTTGGGATTATCTTTCAAATTCTGACAGTCAGAGAGCAAATTCTGCTTTGAGCTTATCTCTGCCCACAACCCAATTTCGCATCAGCTGCAGTAAATTCTTAACTCTCACCCTTGGAAACAATCTAGCAGAATTTGGTTAATCTTTGTGGTAAAATACCAAATGACAAGATTTTTGTGTGACATCAAATATATTTTACTGTACTAAAATATCAAATCCTTTGGATTTGTTTTTAACAACAGGTATATAATTCCATAAATGCTAATATGGCTCCCTGAACTCCAACCCTCTGACAGAAACAGGAAGATCTTATTAAAGATCCAGGCAAATATTTGAAGAAAAAACATTTTGGTATTCAGAGACAAAAAACTCTTTTTCACAGCTAAGATGAAAGTCTTATTTAAAAGCTTCTGCACATTGCTGTGAAACATGGGAGAATGGGCAAAGTAGAAAAGCATGCAAGAGCAACTTCAGGCTTCAAAACAGCAAGAGCAGGTAAAAGTTAATCTTAATGCTAAGTTTGGTTGCTATTGGTACTCACCCTCTACTTTTTAAACAGTGTTAAAAGCTTCCTCTGACAGCCCTTTAGGGAATCAATTTGTGGAAAGTACTTTAAAGGGTGATTTATTTGAAAAATTCTAATAGACTTTTGGAAGTGGAAGAATTATTGGGCCCTTGACTATTAGCACACACACCAACCCCTCTCCAGGTCAGAGGCCTGGCAGACAGCAGTATTTCAGAGGACCTGGAGGGAGTATGTAAGCAGGGAAAAACCTGCTGTGGCACAACCCCCCTGTCCTGCTCTCCTGCCCTCCCTCCAGCCCAGCAGTTCCGAGGAAGCAGGAGCAGGAAATGCGCTGCCAATGGAGCACTGGTGACTCTGGAATGAACCACTGCCCTTCAAACACACACTTCTGCACTCTGCAAGGCTGGACAAAGATGCATTTCTTTCCTGGATTTGGGCTCCTGCTCCAGGGACGTGCAGAGGCAGGAGCCCAGAGCCAACAGGTGCTGGCTGATTCCTGGTTTACTGCACTGCCCAAGTGCCCACATGGATGGTGGGAAGGTCACTGCCAACACCTTCCACTCCACCCCAAGTGACTGACAGCCACTGAGCACTCAAGCTGTTCGTGGGACTGCAGCCAAGCATGGAAGGGAAGGCAGAGAACCACAGGGGATTTTCCCTCACAGCCCTGATTCTGCTTCCCTGAGCCACCCCGGAGCTCCTGGCACGGCCAGGAGTATTTAACACCCTTAAGGACACCAGCATGAGACAGGAAACACAGGAAGCCCAGGCAGCCCAGAACAGGCAGAAACCACAGCAACAGCTCCCACTTCACCGTGTGCTCCTTCCCAGGCTCATTCCTGGGGTGGCTTTTAATACCTGGGGTTGGGCTCCAGCTCCACCCCACAGCCAGGGACACGCCCTGACTGCACATCCTACAGCCCCACAGCAGCCACCTGAGCCTCACTGAATGGAAAATAAACAGCCATGAGCTAAAACTCAGAGAAACTCAAGGTTCAAAGGATGCTTGGAAGTCTGGGTCTCTTGATTTGCAAGCACCAATGTGTTTTGTATCCATTTTGAATGGATGAGCTCTTGCTATCAGGCTGAGCAGTGCAAATTTTTCTCCTAATCAGAGGTTTAATATATTTATTCTTAATGTAATGATATTTAGGATTTTTTTTTAAGAAACATGCTCATTAGTACATTTTCAATGACCTACTCTTTTCCCATTCTCAGCTATTCAAAGACTGACTATTTTTTATATTTATTATTGATATTGGAGATGAGAGAAGCACGAGGGGTTTGGGGTTCTCCTACTTGTTCCATCCTAGCAAGAAGTATTCAATTCACAGGCTCTGTTTCTGTGCACTGGAAAGCAAATCTAGAGCAAGTAAAGAATCAAAGCATTAAAGAGCAGATTGGGATAATTCAAAAGGCCTTAGAAAACCCTCAGAACACCTTCAAGGAGTCCTTCCATCTCTAATAACAATAATGCCTACACAAACGTTCCACTTACACAAATGAGATTCAGAAGAATAACACTGAAAGTGTGAGCTACAGTAATGCCAAACTGTTTTAGTGTTCTATGCAAACGTTTTCATGCTGCTTTTTGCCCATTTTCATTACAGAACTAGGCCAGAATTGTGCAGAAAGCAAGAAAATATCACCCTAAAAGCTCTTAATCCTACAGGCTTCTTATCACTGCTGTATCACTCTCATTCCCTACAGGGAAAATACATCTCCCCTCAAATAATAAAGCAGATCATTCAGCTCACAGGTGAATATCAAGTTTGGTCATATTTTGCCTAGAGTGCATTTCATGCTCAGTTCTTCATCTTTAAATGTCTATAAATGATGTAGCAAGCTTTATTAAAAGGTATTTGGAAAGTACATTATGGCTGCCAGCACAACCATTTTACAGCTGGGTTCAGAGTTCGGGATAATTTTGTTTCCTGAGTGCCAAGCAACACAAATTGCCATTTGCCATTCTGCAGTGATTCCATTAGTTCACATCTGTCTTCAACATCAAAACACATTTCCCCACTAATGAATTTCAGACCAATAATTTCCCATCCTGAAATAAATCCATGACAGTCTGTGGTGTAACTTCAGAGCTTTGTGGTGGGTACAGCAAACACAGCAAGACACATTTTTTCCTGCTAGCAGAACACTAGGATGATCCTGATTTATCAGAAATATTTCAAAACCACCAAGCAAGCTCAGCTCTGTAAACCTCAAAACAAGATAAGCAAAATTTTACATCTGAAGCTTCTTTACCACTGATGCCTCTGTGGGTTCATCATCATAGGACTGATTATTGCTCCCATCAAACCACTGGAGAGAGGAAAAACCCCATATGAGGACCAAAGCTGTATTTGCAACAGTCAGTCACTGCTTTAGAAGTAGTAAGTCACATTTTAAATAATTGGTGTTTAAGGGATCAACCTCAGATCACCTTCCAAGTGAGTGTGGCCAATATATTGAACATTCAGCAACACACAGAATTATCCTGGAGTACTGTGTCCTAAACCTGCTATTTTATTAAAATCCAGAGTGCCAGAAGAGTTCCAAAACTCTTTAAATGCAAAAAGGATGGTGTTAACATCTAAACCACTGCACCTCCTGTGGCAGGCAGCTGCTGAGGGTGTTTTTTACATCATGCCAAGAGCAGCAGTGACACGGGTTCACTGCTCCAACAATCACCACCTGTGGAACTCCAAAATCAGCACCATTATCTGTCTTGCAGACAGGACAGATCAGAACACCTACCTCTATATCCTGGATTATCTTTGGGTACAAGGACCTGTAAAACGAATTGGGGGGCCCATCTGTTGGTCTGTTTTTAAACAGGTACTGATCCCTAGAAAGAAATAAAAACACAGTTTTCAGTGTACCACAAAGAATCTGAACTTCACAGGAATGCAACGTCTGCCCAGAACAAACCCTGAGCACATATTCTCAAAAACACTTGGAAGAATTTTTAGTATCACTATTACAGACCTTGTGACTTTGCGATTTGACAAATATTTAAACTGTCCAAGGTTAAAAAGATAACTGTGTTTTCCAGTTCTGATTCCCTGCTCTGTAAGGTCTCCAGGCAGCAGGGTGCCATCCCCTGGCTCTGTGCATGCCTTTGCTCAGGCACACCACTAGAGAGCACAGGCAAACAGGTTTCTGAAGCAGAACAGCTCTCCAGAATCTTGGGAAGGACAGGAAAACTCCATTGCCACAAACAGCAAGGGTTTCTCTTTGAGAGCCTTCTGCAGCCCAAGCTGCTACTTTATATTTTAAGGAAGGGGGGGTTGGGGGAAGAAAGGAAAAAAAAAAAGTTGAATTGGAAATACTTCACTTGAGAAAAAGCCCTGCAGATGTTTTTTGAGACTTGATGGAATTGTTAGTTCCCCTTGCAAAACTGAATTCCAAATTTGCACACACTCAAGCAAAAAAAAATAGTGACAGATATGGGAGCATAAAAGGACAGGGACAAAGCCAGAGCAGAAAGGGGAGCTGACAGCTCTGGCCTCCAGTCCCAGCAGAGACCAGGAGCTCACTCTAAACTTGCTTTTGGGCAGAGCTCATTCTGAGGGAATTTGCACAAGGCGAGTTCAGGTACTTACCAACCCCTCCTCTCGGAGAGCCCCTTCCAGAGCGGGTCCGTGCGTACCATCCTCTCAATGAGCTTCTTCCACAGCATCCCCTCCGAGATGACTCTCTGCCATTCCTTGCACACCAGCTCTGCTGCACACAGGGATCTGGCATCGAGATACGAAAGGATGTTTTCTGCTATGTGATCTAAGCCTTGCTCTACAAAGAAATGAAGGCAACCAGTCAGTCAGGGCACAGAGAACAACCAAACCAGCCTTGAAAGGCACTGCAGGAACATGAGAACACTGTCATTGGTAAAGCCACTGGTTACAAGTGAGTGCACACAGATACACCAAAATATCTCCAAGGTTTTGGGCCTTTCCTGCTCTGCTCTGGCTGTTGGACCTTCCTTGTGCCCTGGAGGGAGAATCAGCCCAACAGAGCAGCAAAAGCAGTGTGGGCAGGCCCAGGGAGGGGATTGTTCCCTGCACTCTGCTCTCCTGAGATCCCACCTGGAGCAGAGAACACAGCTCTGGTGCCTCCAACATAAGGACATGGAACTGTTGGAGCAAGTGCAGAGGAGGCCATGGGGTTGCTACAGGGACTGGAGCAGATCCCCTATGGAGCCAGGCTGGGAGAGCTGGGAATGTTCAGCCTGGAGGAGGGAAGGTTGTGTGGAGACCTCAGAGGCCCTGCCAGTGTCTGAAGGGGCTACAACAAAGTTCCTCTGCATCAGGAACTCTGAGTGCCAGGACAAGGGGGAATGGCTTCACTGCCAGAGGGCAGGGCTGGATGGGATATTGGGCAGGAATTGTTCCCTGGCAGGGTGGGCAGGCCCTGGCACAGGGTGCCCAGAGCAGCTGTGGCTGCCCCTGGATCCCTGGCAGTGCCCAAGGCCAGGCTGGACATTGGGGCTGGGAGCAGCCTGGGACAGTGGGAGGTGTTCCTGCCCATGGCAAGAGTGGCACTGGATGGGCTTTAAGGTCCCTTCCAACCCAAACCATTCTGTGTGGTTCTGTAAAACCAAAATTCAACAGAATGTACAAGCAGGAGAAAGTATTTTGCTACTTCTGGGCACAGCATCCTTTTCTTCCTGAGCAAACAATCCCACAAGATGGTTGTCTTCCAGAACTGCTTTACTAAGCAGCAGCAATAAAAGGTTAAAATATTGATTCTCTGACTCTTCCCTCCCATGCAACAATAGAGAATTCAACTCAGCACAGACAGAACTCCATAGGAAGTACAGACAGAGCAGGGAAAGTGTGAGCAGAGATTCTGCAGACACTTTCCTGCAAGGACATCTTTCCTATTTAATCCTTTCCATAATCTGCACCTCCAAACCAGGTGCTCAGAGCCCTTTATCAGGGGACTGGGGACACACAGACATCCCCTATGAAAACCCCAGACTGACAACCCCTGTGATCCTTTTAGACCACAGTAGGGTTGGATTTATGTCTGAAATGCACTCACCACCCCTGAAACGTGTCAGGGTTGGGGTCTGGCCCACTGATCCAGGACTCTGTGCTGCAGTACCTGATTTCCTAACTCAGTATGTACTTCTGCAAAGCACTGGGTACTCAGGCAGGAGCTCAGAGGATGAATAAGCACCACAAACCTGCTGAGCTGCCAGCACAGACCTCTCAGGACACAAAGCAGGTGGGACACTGCACAAGGTTTGCCCCTTGCCCAGACCTTGTCGCCTGCTCAGGAGGCCTGACTTAAAAATGGGATTGCTGCTGCTGTCCATACACAGAAACCACTTAAATAATGAACTTGCACTGAATTTAAAATAGCAGCCAAACTTTTCTTATTCACATTCCAACCACAGCATCATCGGTCCCATGAAAAGTCACTGCTAAGTCTGTTCCTGATTTCAAAGGACCTGCAATTTTGCTTTCCACAAAACTCCCCTGAATCTGAGATGCTGAATAACTTCATTTTCATGAGTAACATACACCCCTTGGCCAAGCATGAAAAAAATCTTTCAAACCAGGAGGTGACGTCCTTTTAAATTTTCCACTTTATCTCATGACAGCCCACTTTAGGCTTCAAATAGTCCTGAAAATCAAAGGAACTACTGTTATTTTTTAAAACCATTAGGAAACTGTGTCCATACAGTCCTCCACTGCACACTGAATTTCACGTGGCCTTCATAAAACTGAATAGCAGCAGAAAGCAGAAACCAATACATGTAAGCCTTCCTCATTTCACTGCACTCAGCTCCCACACCCCAGAGCAGGTCCCACTCAAGTGCTGTCCCTGTGGGGCCGTGCCCACCGTGCCCTCCTGGCACACACAGCCTGCCCACTGTGATCCACAACCCCACTGAGCTTTGAGCATCAACCAGCAATTATCAGGCAAAAGCCCTTCTCGAGATGCCCAACTGTCACAGTGCTGTACAACACTGACCACAGTTAAAACCAGATGTCTGAACGAGTCACAAACTGCTTTCTGATGTTACAATCTGCCAATCTCATCTTCTGTGAACACACAGAGACTCCAAAGTGCCCACACTGAGAACACACAGATGTTTTGCTCTGACATCAAATCTATTCTTAAGAGTTCTACTGCTAGCAGAAGTGCACAGATTTAAATTGCTACATTCAAAAGAGATGTCAAGTAAGATATTTACCCTAATTAATTTAGCAAGAACAGGTCCAAAGCACAGATACAAAGGACAGGCCCACTAGATTTATGTCAGAAAACATGCAGGACTAAGTTTAAGACACATCAAGGGCTGAAAGAGCTGCATATCCCTATTTTACATTAAAACACAGTGATTTGTTTTAGAAAGTTTCTGAACTAGGTACTAAAATCTATTCATTTTCTGAAGCAAAATGAATTTGACATCTATTGGTAGGCTTTTCAAAGGAAAACATGACACCCATCTCTTTTGCCTCTCTTTGCAGTTTTACAGAAAATGGTGAAAAAGAGCTGCTGTTGATTAGAGGGACCAGCTGAAGGTTTGGTCAAATTTCAATAATAAATTCAAACAGTTAAAATTCACAGGGATTTCAAAGGTCCATGTATAAATACCACTTTGTACGAAAATAAAACCCAAATGTGAGATGTCAGCTCTCTAAATGTGATCAACATTAGATACAGAACAGAAACTTAGATCAGGAAACTCACCACAGCTACCACTCTGTCCCTGAAAACAAGGGAAGTCAGAGTCCATCAACTCTTCTTCTGTTTTTCCTACATTCTCACAGGTGTAAAATTAGTCAGGACAGCAGCGAGCAAAAACTACTTCTGTTTAAAACAGAAGAATTTGACTTCTTTAAGACAAGTGAAGCCATCTTTTAAAAAGGCATCATGGAGTATCATGGAAGAGACCCACCAGGATCACCAATTCCAACTCCTGGCCCCACACAGGATGACCCCAAAAATCCCTCCATGTGCCTGAGAGTGGTACTCCACTGTTATCCTTTAATGTGATTGCAGCTCAACACAGGATTGATTACAATCAGCTCGGATTGAGTTCCTGGATAAATTTAGACAGATGTTCTTTGCACGCCACAGCACCTTCAAGGAAGGATGAATATGGGAACAATTCCCAGTATTTACATTGGGAAAAAGCACCAGAAGTTGTAAAGATGTATTTTGATACATGTAAAGATGTATTTTGATACATACAAATGTGGTGCAAATGCCTGTCTCCTTATAAAGCTCTCAAAATTTTCTTAGGCAGAAACACATAACATGAAAGATCTGTATAACTCTGTATCAGTCCTGCCTGAGGTATAAAAGCAAACAAAATAAAATTATACTTGAAGATCAGATTGCACTTGAAGGGTCTGAAGAGTCAGTCCTAGGAGGAGCAGCTGAGGGAGCTGGGAAGGGGCTGGAGCCCCAGGAGGGGCTGAGGGAGCTGGGAAGGGGCTCAGCCTGGAGCAAAGGAGGCTCAGGGGGGACCTTGTGGCTCTGCACAAGTCCCTGACAGGAGGGGGCTCAGGGGGGGTCGGGCTCTGCTGCCAGGGAACAGGGACAGGAGGAGAGGGAACGGCCTCAGGCTGGGCCAGGGCAGGGGCAGGGTGGGCACCAGCAGGAATTTCCCCATGGAAAGGGTGCTCAGGCCTTGGAACTGCCCGGGGAGGGTTGGAGTGCCCATCCCTGGAGGTGTCCCAGGAAGGGCTGGAGGTGGCACTCGGTGCCCTGGGCTGGGGACAAGGTGGGGATGGGGCACAGCTGGGACTCGATGGGCTGGGAGGGCTTTTCCAACTCTTATGACTCTGTGATCACTACAACTTTATTTTCAGTAAATCCCAGGAACTGCCCAGAGAAACCAGCATTCAGTATTTTGAGATCCAGCTGGAAGGAACAGCCACAGCCCCTGCAGGAGACAGCTCTGCCCAGCAATCGAGGAGCACATTTTCCTGTGTGGCCAGACAAGTTCAGTGTTCTCTAAAGCCACTCCTGTGAACCAGAGATGGGGGGAAAGGACACTCCTCCCTTTCAGAGCCCTCTTGTACATTTTATAAGCTTCTTTTTTAAGGAAACAGAGCACATAGAAATTCTCTATCACTTCCTGTGCCCTGCTCTACGTTCTTCATTCCCCTCCACAGACTTAGTTCTTTTCAACATGTTTGAAAGAGGAGCCAAAATCCTCCCCAGCACCTCCAAAAGTTGAATTCTTCAGGTTTTGTGAAACTGCAGCAGCACAGAGACCAGGACCCCCTGACACTGAAGCAGATCCTGTCCCACACACCAGGAAGGCCCCCACCCAAACACACCAAGGCTAAAAGAGCATCAGTACCACCAACCTCTACAGAGACTTTACTTCAATATTCTTGGTGCATGAAAAACTGCCAGTTTCCAACTCCTTTTGGGATTTGCATCGCCTCCTCTTCCACCCTCAGTGCTCAGCACTGTGCTGGCATTCCTGGGACAACACCTCAGGCTGCTCACACACTGCAGGGTGAAGCTGTGCCCCTGTGCTGCCAGTGGCACACAGAACACACTGACCCCTAACCCCAGGCTTACTTCCCACTCTGCAGTGTCCACACACTTCCCTTTCCAAGAATCCAATTAATCACTGTTCCCAGCAGCAAAAATCCAGAGATAAATTTCTTCCAAAAATTAATGGAAAATAAATACAATTTAGCAGCAGATTACAACCTGTAGATTCTATATATCCACTTGTGAAAAATGCATAGAGAAAGTATAAAAGCATATTTCATATCTGAACATATCAACACAGGCTGACAATTCTGGGTGTCAAAAGAAGTTGAGTAACTGAAAGGAGGAATCAGGACTGGACAACACAATAAAAATCCCCAAGTGTCAGCAACAAGAGTAGACAAACCAGATGCACTCACCTAAGCAGAAACACAGAACAACATTAAAATGTAAGACTTCCTAAACTAAAATACCTCTGGTAATATTTTCTGTACCTATGGAGTCTGTATGAAAAAGGAGTTTAGACCAAAGCTTGCAGATACACAACTTCTGTGACAACTCAGTTCCAATTCCAGCAGAAATTCTTTGGGATCACACCAGTCCAACTATTTTAACGTGGAACAACACTGGCATCCAGTGGCCAATTCAATTAATCACAGAAGGGATTCAGCCACCCTGCTGCCCTTCTCTGCACCAGGAAGCAGCACTGTATCTGTAAGGGACAATGGAAATCTGGAGGATGTTCCCAAGGGCCTGCACAGCCCAGAGCAAACCCTTGCTCCAGGCCGTTCATTTACCTGGCAGCGCAGTGATGAAGTCCCGCTGTAACATGGGCTTCAGGTAGGAGTTAATATGTCCATGCTGATAGTGACACATTCGGGAAATGAGGTGTTCCACAAATTCCACTTGATCTGATTCAGACCACTGGTCAAAATATTTTATACACAAGTCTTTTTCCTTTTCGTAGTTTCCTTCCGATGGTCTTTTTCTTGAGACAATCACAGATGAAGTTCCATTACTTATCTGGGGTTGGAAAAGGAACATTACTGATATGTTAGTATATATTTAAATATTGGTAATTATATATAAACTGTAAGAACAGCTTAATAAAAACTCTCTCAAGGAAGAACGTGTTAGAAGATGCAAAGAAATAATCAAAGCTAAATTTTAAAACACATTCTTCAAGATATGAGCTACATCAGATAAATTTCAAAGACTTTTCAAAGTCTTTCATAGACTTTGCTCCTAAATTACTTCTTACTCTCCAAGTCTTGAATTCTTCCCTTACACCTCTTACCATTTAAACTGCAAGGAACTTAAATGTTTCTAGAATTACCTTTCCCAGCTCAAAGCAGTGGTTTCTGGGCACACTGCAGTTTGTCTCCACAAATGTTTTGCTCAGGTTCTGGCAGTTAAAATAAGAGATAAAGTTGGAAATAAATACACTAATTAACACAAGAATTCGAGACTCTTATGTCAGTGTTGCACTGGTTGTCCATAAATGAAAACTGAGAATCAAGGGCTTGGTTTGTTTTTGTGGAACAGCTCCTGTTTGGGACATCCACATAAACACCTCATTAAAATCCTGGGAGCTTCAGCTCCACATCAGGATGCCCCAAGAACACCCTGGCAGGAGTCACTGCTAATTAGTGAGCACAGCCTCAGAGTGATGCCAGCTCCTCGGAGCCCCTCTGGAGGCCAAGGGGCTGCTGGGGAGCACTGGCAGCTCTGAAACATTCCCAAACTTCTTCAAAGCAAATGGGTTCTGAGTCCTTGCCATGCTGAACTTCTTTTCTTAAACAACAGTCACATGCTCAGAAATACAAATGAACTTTATTCCCAAGGATCCTCTGATGCAGCATTGTCCTTCCAAGGTCAGCACAAACTACAAAATCTGAGCAGAAATGGTAATTTCTCAAGGATTATCCACTGGCGTCATCCTTCACTCGAAGGCTGAGCTAATTTTAGGAGGATACAGTCAACGACATCCAAGGATGATTATGCAGACCCAAGATTTGGACATTTCTCAAAAACAAGAACACACAAACTCCTGGCACCTCTCCTTCTACATCCATGTTAGTCCTACCTGCCACAAGGTATTTTTCTTTGGAGACTCATCTTCATTCTGATCCTCCATTACTGACGTGTTCTGGAAAAAGAGAACAAACATTACTTCAGCTTTTTACTCTGTGACAATTTCTTGCTCTACAAGCATTATAAAAAAGCAAATCAATTGAACAGATAAAATTCATTTTCCCAGTGAAAGGAATTCTCAAAGATTTCTGGCCACAAAACCTGAGTATTATAAATAAATTCCCCTTTTAACTGACATGTTTATCAATTCCATTTACTGTAAAGATAACTCCCCAACCCCGCTTCAATTTCCTTTGACAGGTTTTCATGCAGCCTTTCAACGCTTTTCTCACTGGGAAATAAATTCACTTTCATCCTACTCAAGCCAAAGCAATTAAACTTGTCAATGTATTCAACCAGCACTTTCTGCCAAACTTAAATTGCATACAGCTAGGCAAAAAAAAAAAAAAATCACTATACACTACTTACATACAACAGAATAAGCTTTTTCCCCAGCTCTAGGAACAGGGATCATTCTCTGCAGAACATCTCTGCAATTCACTGCCCAGGCTGTGTCTACAACCCTTGGCAGTCACCCCTGCCTTTATTGCAGTGCTCTCCCCACATCAGAACTGCTCCTTACCACTGCTTCCCTCCCTTTCCCTCACCAACAAAAGATGGAGGGATTTCTATAAACCTTCAGCTGCTGATGTTTCTCTGAGCTCCCCTCTGTCTCCCCAAATCTTCCCCCCCTTTCTGCCCCTGTTGCTGATGAGCTGCTCCTGTTGCTGTCCATGGCACACCCACCGATCTCCTCCTCCCTGCTCCCAAGTCCCTCATTCCCAGGCAGTTCCTGCCTCCCCCAGCCCTGTGCCCAGGAGATGGCCAGAGAGTTAGCACAACAAACTGAGTGTCCTCAAACACTGTCTGTATTTATTTCAGCCTTCTTCCCTTCTGTCTCAGCAGAAACAGGAACAAGGGGCTCAAGTAAAACACACAGTGGAGTAAAGTCACCCAATTCCCTTACTCCTGCCATCTCAGATTATAGATAACTCCTTAGAAACTACACCCACCCCCACTCAAAACACAATTCCATCTCAAAAGCATTCATCTCCTCCTCTTTTTCCGTAAGGACGTGCTGCACAAACCCAGAAAACTTGGAAAACGAACAGGATCTCATCTATAGCAACCCTTCCTCCCCCGCCCAACTGCCTTGGCTGAGCCCTCCCTGAAGGTGAGGAAAAACATGTGGCACATGGACTTTGGATGGCAGAATAAAACTGTGGCCACAGGTGATGGAAAAACTCAACTACCTGGTTATGACACACGTGACAATGACATGTACAAGCCCAGGAGGTGGCTGGAGGGGAATCCAGAAAGGGATAAAGGCAGGAGATGTTTGGGGTGACTCTGCAAAAACATGGATTTTAGTGTTTCTGGGCATACATAGAACAGACAACCACACCTTCCATGGTCATGGTCTCTGGAGTTATCCATAACCACACCCTGCTCCCAACCAGTCCCTCTCACTGGGGTGCAAACCAGTGCAAGGAGTGCTCTCCCCCAGCAGGGAACACACAGCAGCCCCTCACTGACCAGCCAGCCCACACCAGTTACACCATTCTGGAAAGTAAACGTGCCACTAGGGAACTATGCACTTTCTTTGATTTTATTTCTATATGAATATGTAAAAATACTCATCAGAGTGATTATATGTTCTTAAGGGTACATCCAATTAGTGTGTCCTTAAATGAGTAAGGAACGTCTCCTCTCCTTTGGCAGCTGAAGGCTAAATAAACCCATGGACCCCAGGAGCTACAAGGAACACTGAGAATATCTAGCACAGGTGGCTTGGGTCAGCAAATTCAGCAGAAACCCCACATTTTATCCATGTATCCCCCCTAACTTTCCTTCAGCAAGGCACGGTGGAGACTTTGCCATTGCATTTCTCCCCTTTTCAGAAAATATCTCAGAAATCTTTGCCAGCTTTCTTAGGGATGGAGACTAAGAACTGCCTCCTAAACATGATGTCATCCTGGGAACACAACAGAACCACAGCACAGCAGCAGTGTGGCACAGGGTGGTTGGCACTGTCTGTGCATTTACTGAGGGTGCCCTCGATGCCCTCATCCAAGTCACCAATAGAGACACCAAAGAGGACCAGCCCCACTGCTGAGCCCAGGGGAACTGCAGCAGTGACAGCTGCCGGCGGGGTGCAGCACCACGCACTCCCACATCCACTGATCCCAAGGAGAACATGAGGGACTCTTGCATTCTCCCCGCCTGTCTCTGCTTTTCCCTCTTCCTTCAGAGCAGCAGAGCACAGCCTTGGCTAAGACAATGTCTTAGACCCACAAATGGATGCCCTGGCACAGGCAGCACTGCTGCCCAGAGATGCTCCCATGTCCCATGTGAGCCATGACTGTGCAGGCAGGTAACACAGCTTGATTCTTAGCCTGGAAATGAACACTGTACTCAGATATTTCACCAGGAAGTTGGCAGCTGCATTAATTTAATGGTATCTACTACTACAGCTCCTTGTGCTCTCTCTTTTCCCATCCTGACTCATTCCACACTTTCTTACTGTATTTTAGCTTTTAAATCCTTCATCCTTTCTCTTTCTGCTCCCAAATACATGTTTTGTTTTTGCTATTACATCTTCTCTTTCTAATAAACTTGCTCTGCTTCTCTTTTAAAACACTTCATTTCGGGGTTATTCCCCCTCATCACACACATCCCAATTCAGACTCCAATCTCTCTCCAGCACTTAAGCCTACTAACTGGAGACCAAGAGACAATGGGTGGATCCTTCTGTTGTCTGAAAGAAGCAATTAGACAACTCTGATCTGTCCTGTCCATTCCCAGCACTTGGCAGAAAAAGGCCTTCAAAATTCCTAGCAGCTGGTGTCACCAGTCCTGGCTCCTGGGCTCCAGCATTTGTGCAAGAACACAGATCAGCATCTCCAACTCTTCCCTCAGCCAGCACCTCTTGTTCACCCCACCCACCTCCACATAAAGCCGGTTTCCCAAGTGGCTTTGAAGTGGCATCACCACGGAATTCACCCCAATTCCCTGCAGCTCTGCTGCTGAACAGCTCCAAGGGCTGATGGAAGCAGTGCCGTCTCATCCCAGTGAGGCCAAGCTGCCCTTGCAGACATTCCCCAGGCGTGATTTTGACCTCCATGAGAGTCTTGCAGCTTCTCACAGGGGAAGCTTCTAAATATTGTCAATTCATCTTGTTTATACGTTCTTTTTTTCCAGAGATTCTTGTGAAGTTGCTCACAGCTCTAGCAAAAGTAGAATGATTATTTCCAACCAGCTGTCATTCCTTAATTAGTCAGCCTGGAGTAAGTGCTCCCCATCCCTACTGGGAATGGCAGCAACAGCCAAGAGATAACAATGGGTCCGAGCTGGGATGTTTTGTTGCTGCCTTACAGTTGTTAAAACCCAACTGAATCGAGTTACACTGAGCAAAGCCCCAGTCTCTATTTCCACTGACTGTAACCAGAAATGGCAGTAAAATTTACACATTGCTCCACAAGCTGGGCAAGTTTTAAAGCTCATTTCCTGGAGATTTGCATCCCACATTCCTTGCTTACTCCTGCAGAAACTTTAGGCTTTCTTTAGTCTTTTTGCTCCACAATACCTCAAGTTTCTGGGATTTCTATGGGGTACAGACAACCATGGCAAAAACAGGTTCACAAGTTACTTGGGGAAAAAGAGGTTCTGACAAGCCTAATTACATCAAGCTAATTCCCTTTGGAGATTATGAGAAGCTTCTGAAATAGAACCAACTATGAATGATCCCGAAAGGCACAGAAATTGTAGGTATAATAAAGCTCCATAAATCCCAGTTTCAATTAAGATCCTTGGATACCAGGTAGCAACTGATGTCTCAAGCACAGAAGTTCCACGGATGCGAGGCAGTTCCTCCGTGTTTTCCTGCAGGTGACTGGCACTGCAAGGCTCCCCTCCATCAGCAGGTGCAGGAAAAGCTGCACCTTTTCCAGCAGAAATCCACCCAACCTGGACAGGCTGCTCCAGATTTCCAGCAGGCTGCTCCTAGCCTGGGTTTCACCCAGCTCCAGGAGCAGGGAGTGCCTTGAGTCACTTAACTGCCTGGGCAGGGGAACAGCCCAGTGCAGCTTTGTTCTTAACCCACTTGGAGCTCCAGTATCGGGACAGCAATTATGGAAGTGATAGCAGCAAACCCTGGGAACTGGGGCAGGACACACGAGTTTCAGGAGCAGCACCAAGCAAGGCAGACAGCACTGCCAAGTTTCTTTGATGATACAGTTTTCCCTGACAAAGAAGGGATTCACAGAATACACAGGATGTATGGACAAAACAAGACAACAGGTGTGTTACCTTGAAAAAAAGAAGAGAGTCTTACATTTGGGTTTTAATGAAAGGGAAAGGAAACAGCAACTTCTGCTTCTCACTACCCTTGAGACTACACCAGTAATTCCCATCTCAGTTAAAGACCAAGCTATGTCTTCAACAGTCTCATTTTTCACAAGATTCCCACTCTCTGGAAAAACACACCAGGAAATTTCAGTTAAAATTACAAAAGAAGCAAAACCAATTAAAACAATTCAGCTAAACAGGCTCTGATTGATGTCCTTTAACAAATGACATCTGACTTTGAAGAAGATGAAGGCCCAATACAAAATAACTAGTATATATGTAGATACCTTGGAGTCAAACTCTTCAGGTTGAGTACACAGAGCCCCTCCTGAACCCAGCTGTGCCACACAGGCACTGCTGGAGGTCCCAGCACACATTTCCCAGGGAAAGTGAGGAATCCTCCATCCTCTGGGACAGCTGGAGCCAGCAGAAAGGGAGGAAGCTGGGCAGCCATCTGCACCAGCTAAAAGTGATGAGCACGTGCCCCTCATGGCTTCCTGCTTTCAATAGAGCCAGAAACTGCCAAATGCTTCAAAGCATTTCCAAATGAATGTGAACCTCTCCTTGGGAAGAAATGGGCAGCATTTGCTAACCCAGGAACCTGTTAAACAATCTTTATTAACAACATCTTGATACTTGATCAGGGATAAGAGGGGATTTTCCTCTTTCAACTATGGAGAGGCTCTTAGTAAAAATATCCTGTAGCACAAATGTGAAATTAATTTGGAGAACCCCTAACCTAGACTGCACAAAATGGGAATCAACCCCCCTCACAGCAAGGCCCAAATTCCTTCCTTCTCACCCTCCTCAAGATCTGTCTGTGAAGAAATGCAAAAATCCTGCAGTGCTTTGAAACGCCAGGTCAGGAACAGGGAGGTTCTTGCGTGCTTGTCCCACCCACTGCAAATTCATCACCACAAAACATTTCTTAGGAAGCACAGCCATAGCCTGTGGATGGAATAATGGCATCAAAGCTCACATGAAAGCATCAAAAAGTATGGACAGTAATTCAAATCTGGTCAATAAAGCTGTTGGGTTCACAGAGGAGGCAGCACCAGCACCAACACACCTTCAGCTACAGGTTTAACCTCACTCCATTGCCTACAGAAAATGGTTCCTTGCAATATTTTCCCACTCATTTTGTATTTTTAATATAGTGAGATAATCCCATCATAGCTTTACACAAAAATAAACAATAATTTCCTTCAGAAAAGCAGAAAATAGAGCCCACAGTCACATGATTTTCCACATAAAGAGTTTCTGAAAATAGTTGATATTAGACAAACTTAATCCACTGTCCACAGCCACTATAAAGCACTTGGAAAAGCAAAACTCTGAGGTTCCTCAAGTTAAACTTGGTTTAGTTTTCAGCAGTCCTGTGAGGAGCAAGAAGCTGGATTGGATGATCTTTATGGATCCCTTTCAATCTGAGATTCTGGATGAATCCCAGGATGACTCCCAGCCCCCAGACTGGGTGAGGCTGAAGGGCCCACAGGGGCTCCCCCGGTGCCAGCAGGGCCATCCCAGAGCACAGGGCACAGCAGTGTGCCCACACAGCTCTGCAATATCCCCAGCCAGGGACACTGCACGGCCTCTCTGCACAGCCTGCTCAGGGCTGGGCACTGCCCAGGGCAGCAGTTCTGCCTCCTGGGCAGGGCAATGGCCGGGCTCAGGCCCTGCCCGTGGCTCTGGGGCCATTGCTGGGCCCCGGAGCAGAGCCCTGCCCGGAGCCCTCCCTGCAGCCAGGGACACCCAGGGACACCCAGGGACACCCAGGGACACCCAGGGCTGAGGGCCCCTCTCAGCCGGGCTCCTCTGGAGGCTGAGCAGCCCCAGCTCCCTCAGCCTGGCCTGGGCACCGAGATGCTCCAGGCCCTTCCTCGGCTGCGCAGCCTCCGCCGGCCCCGCTCCAGGAGCTCCCTGGCCCTGCTGTGCTGAGGAGCCAGGGCTGGGCACAGCACCCAGAGGTGTCCCAGGGCTGGGCACGGCACCCAGAGGTGCCCCCAGGGCTGGGCACGGCACCCAGAGGTGCCCCCAGGGCTGGGCACGGCACCCAGAGGTGCCCCCAGGGCTGGGCATGGCACCCAGAGGTGTCCCCAGGGCTGGGCATGGCACCCAGAGGTGCCCCCAGGGCTGGGCACGGCACCCAGAGGTGCCCCCAGGGCTGGGCACAGGGCCAGGAGCCCTCCCTGACCTGCTGGGAAAGCTCTTCCCTGTGCACCCAGGATCCCACCAGCCTCCTTGGCCTCCAGGGACAGCTGGTTGTCCACCAAATATAAAAGATCACTCTGCTGACCATGGCCATGTCTATATTTGATGTCTGTATTAGTAACTGCTTGTTTCAGCTTAAACTGAACTATTTATGTAAGCACTGGGGATCTGCACGAATTAAGCTGAACATGCTTCAATTCTTACCTAGCTTGCTGCTCTCTCAGTTGCCAGGTTTTATTTTAGTGCAGCTATTACTGGAAGTTCAAACAAAAATATACTTAAAATACTTAAAGAGTCTACCAAGAGCCAACAGCTGAAGGCAAAATTAGAAAAAAACCCCTCATACTGAAAATAGGGCATCAATTTTTATTTGGCCTCTGACTAACCACCAGAAAGTTTAGAAGAAGACATGCTGAATTCAGCACCACAGTGCCCCAGTTTGTGTTTCAAGATGCTACAAACTCCAAAGTTTGACCACAAGTTATAGATGTTTTTAAAAGACACCTAATGCTCTTCCATACCCAGTTTGACACTTCTCAAGGGTTTGTTCTGCAGGAGGTTTTGGCCAGAGCAATAAATTCCCCAAAACTAAAGCTGCTTGCTCTTGTCTCTGTTAAGAGAAGGAAAATCTCCAGCTACTCCTCCCCTTAATGTTCCAGAAGTTATTTTTGCAGGTTCCAAAGACTACCAGCAGTTACTAACCAGGTCATTCTGCTTAATCACCAATGCTTTGATGATTGGCAATTAGTACCACTACTTCAACTTTGTTTCTAGAGTATCAGTCCTCACTCTAAATGCATTCCAAATTAACTGCTGATCTCCTATATATATATACATATGTGCTCAAACTGCAGCCTGAGCCTGCCTGGCAGGGCAGGACTTCAATCCTTACCCCAGACTGTGAAGGACTACAGCTGATGGAAAACCAGAACAGCAAAATCACTCTGTGGCTTTTAGAACTTCTGGAATAATGTGTTACACGTTCTCAGAAAGATTTACATCAAGAATATTCACTGACTGACTGTTAGTTCAATTTAGGCTGTCGTAAGAAACAGAACTCCTGTCCAAGTTCAGAGCTGTTTTCCAGCATGCCTCCATTTCCACACAGCAAGCTGATGTCACCAGAAAAACAACGTAATTACTGCAATCCCAAGGGACATCCAGTGGGGGTTTGTTTGGTTTTGTTGGGTTTTAAATATGCAGTAACTGGTTAGTTCCTAAGGGCAGCCTTACCTCAACAGTACTGCAGGATCACATCTAACAGCACCTTCCTTGCGTAACTGTTCCAAAGACACCCTAAACTCTCATTTAATGTTCTGAGTGTCTGGAGTAAAGAGTCACTAACCCAAACCTGCCTGTATCCATCCTATAAAAACACGTTGTATTTACAAGGACAATGAGTAGGGAATTGTGTAATTGTAGCAATTTGATGACTCATCCCTGCACCACTCCAGCACCAAAGCACAGCTTGCAAAACTTGCACATGGTGCAAACGCTTGTGCTGGATGGAAAACCAGAGCCCAAATACACAGAAACCACTCTCTGTCCACCTGCCCCTCAAACAGAGAGCACCACGGCTGCAGGATCAGGAGAAAGGGCAAAAGCACTCGGCACTTCAGCCAGGCCAGGGGGCTGTGTTAAGGTGTCCAGTGCTGAGCTTGAGCTGCCAGGGGGAAATTTTCAACCAATAAAATACAACTAATAATAATTGTAAGATTCTCCCAGCTTGTGCAAGAGCAGCCAGCAGTAACAGGAGCCAGCAAGGCTCCCTGCAAAGCCTCACCTGAGGCTCACTCAGATGAAAACTGGCTTCCTTTTCTCACCCCTGCACTCTGCAGCCCCTGCCCAGCCCAAAGGGAGCTTTAATTTGGCCTACAAGTGGTGTTTGTTTTCCAGGTTCATGCCTTTCACTGTCCAGTCACTCAGCCCTCCTTGGCAGACATTGATGTGTGCAGAAATCCCAAGGCACACTCCTGCCAGAGCAGCAAAACCTCAATACTCAAACTGTGTATCAAAGCAGTCATCGAGCTTATCACTGAGGTCACTGCTAACAGCTGCAGTCACTTGCCTAAAACATTTCTCAATTACCTTTTACTACTCTAGAGGCCAAATACCTCAGAAGAGAAATCCTTTCTGCCTGTGAATAACTTTTTTTAACAGCAAAATGTTTAAACCAGAAACACAGCCCTGACAAACTGGCTGTAGGAAGGTACAGGTATTAGGAGCAAGGTCTTGGTTTGCTTTTTCAATTAATTTTTTTAAATGAAGTTACCCCAAGTTCTCAGCTACAATCATTAGTAGTAATTTTGCACTAACAGCTCATCAGTTTTCCACATGATCCCATTTACATGGAATCTGCACTTTTAATCCATCCCAACGTAGGACAGTTTTTCCTCTGTACTTCTAAGACTCATGGGAAAGTTCAAACCATGTAACTTACACTGTGAACTCACTGAAAGTTCTGAAGGAAAAGTGAAGCTTAAGTTTTTAAAGCTTTGACTACACCATGTTACTTGTTCAGAACATCTGCACCTACAACTGTACCAGAAACTACTCTAAATAACTGGATTTGGTTAGGCAGGTAGAAGATTAGGTATGCCAAGCCTTTGGTGGTTTTTTTTAAAAAAACATTAAATATTATTTACTACCTTAGAAACTGTTTCAATGCTTAGTAAAGAGCCCCTTTAGCTTTTATTTCCTGTATTAAAAAAGGATCCAAAACAGAAAACTTGAAGGGAAAATACTGGCTTGAGATTATCATTACTTTTCTTCCTTTTAGAGCAGATGCAAAAAGACCTCTTCAGATCCACTCATCTCATCATTTATAGGACTTGTAAAAGGAAAACAAACTATTTCAAGTTGCATTTCAGTGCTGACTGCTCAAATTAGCACATCTGACGAAGGGTTGAGCACAGAGCAGCAGCTGAATTCCAGGGCTTCAGAAGCAGCCAAGACACTCCAGGGCCATCTGATGCATCCCTGCAACACCCAACTGCTCCATCAGCATTGCAGTTTCACAGCCCAGAACCTGCCCCATCACCTCCTACAGCCCGTGGGGTACCCTTGACAAAACCCCAGGTGCTGTGTGGACACCCTCACTACAGAACAAGGCAAAACCAAATTCCAAAAGTTGGCCATTTTTCTCTGCAACACATTCATGGGTAAACAAGGCAGAAAACACCACTCTGCCCCACACAATTAATAAGTGTAATAGTATTCCAGATTAAAGGTAGGATAAGTAACATCTGGGAAGCAAATTTCAGGCTAAGCTAGTAATTAGATCAGCTCAAATTCATCAAAAATAAATTAGCCTCTGTTAAGATTAACTACACATTTGCAACTTGGCTGCCTGGTGCAAAGTTAAAATACTTCAAAGGTTATTCCTGGTTTCCCAGAGGGAATTTAAGTTCAGATCTCTCCTGCTGTTTCTGTATCAAACCAAAGGGAGTTACCTCAAAGTGCCAGCCCAAAGCACAACCCTCAGCATGAGGAGTTTGAAGAACTGTGGGAGGGAGGGGACACTCAAGGGCCTCAGACACTGTGGCTGGGGGAAGATCTCGATCCTTAAAGCCATTTTTTCAAAACGTGATTGATTTTTCTTTTTCCTCATACCCACTACTGCTCAGCACTTCTGTCTTTCCCGGAGGTCCAGAAAGTCCCTGGCAGTGTCCCAGACCAGGCTGGACAGGGCTTGGAGCAACCTGGAAGCTGTCCCTGCCCATGGCAGGGGGTACAAAGGATGAGCTCTAAGGTCCCTTTCCACCCAAACCATTCCATGAAAAGCCCTGCAGCCCTCTAACCCTCAAGGAAAACCACAGGCAACTGAAGGAAGAGAAGCAGTGGGCAGGAACCTGCAGATTGAGGAAGTGGCTGAACAACAAATAGCACATAGCAAAGCACACATAAATGAAGAATAATTTAAAAATAAGGAGCTTTTAACAACTACAAGCCCACAGCCACAAATTCATTGCCATTAAATACTAAGGCACCATGACTGGAGAACCAAAAGCAGTTATTAACGCCAATTAAACATCCAGTACTTTCTTTTACATCCCTTCTTGCTTTGCCCTGGCACCAGGACTGTTCAAGAATTTATTGTCATTATTTGGGTTTTGCTCTTCTTCCCCAAGGATCAGCAAAACTTTAAGCAGGTTTTGAACAGGCTTCTACAGTAAAAACTACACAAAGGTTACTCAAAGCCACTGAACAGTATGAAATACTAAACTTGCAGCAACCCTCAATTATTGATCTTTTGCAAAACAGGAGGTATTTGCATGCGAAAGAAATACAGAAAAAGTAGCCACTGCAATGAAAATTCAGTAAAACTGAAGCCTAGAAGCAGTGAGCTACCCGAAGGAAGAATCCTGTCCTGTCCTAAGTTCAGTTGTTTCTCCAGAGATGCAGAACAGTGTACTCCAGACTTGGCAGCTCATGAAAGTGTATCAATCTTCACAACTGCTCAGGAAATTCTAATCACTCACTAATTGTCTGAAACACAAGCTTTTGTTTATGCACAAGTTCAGTGTGGGTTTGGAACTGCTGATATCCAAGCAACCCAGAACCTGGAGAAAACCTTATCTCCATGAAGGCTGCAGCCTAACTGCAGCTAAAAGAAAAAGCCTTCAGTAATACAAGATGTAAAAAAATACTCAAATCATTTTTTTAAATATCCACTCAGCCTTGCCTGGGGTTAGGCAGACACTCTGCACTCAAGTGCTGATTTTATCTGGCTATTCAAAGGCATGTGCAATTGCATAATTTAGATTTCTCATGATTTATATAATGGATGGTAAATGTTCCTGACCTGGAAGGTCGGCATTGCTTCTCTCTCCACAACTTCAAGATCCAGTTGATGAATACAAAAAACACCTCACTGTAAAACTCTGTAGAACAGGGTTTGAGAACAGCAGGAACAATTGCCCCATGTCTCAGGTTCCTGCGTTTGGAAGATTATTTTCCATCCATACCACATCAGTGCCTGTTGTCACAGCACAGCTTCTTGTGTGAGAGAAAGGTGGCAGAGCTGTGGCACAGCAAACCAAAGCCAAGGCCAGCTGACATCAACCCCTGGTGCGTCCCAGCCCCAGCACTGCCTGTGGCAGTGCCAGCAGCATCCCCTTCCCCAGGCCTGGGCAGGATGGCACTAAGTAAAGCTGCTGGCCCTCACTTCTGAGCACAGGGACAGTCCCAGAGAAAGAGCCAAGCCTTCCAGCAGGGAGGCTTCACAAACAGAACTATTTTGCCACAGAAGTATTACACAGAGGAGTAGAAAGCTCAGTTTATAGTTCCTTCTTTCTCTGCTGTACCACTTCCTCCAGCCCCGCCAGATGGGGACTGGTACAATCTGCTCAATCCCCTGCTGTGGCTGCAGCCAGCTGTGCTACCCTTGACTCTGACCCCTCCCTTGATGTATTTGACTCTCCCACCGTTTCAAAGGATCACAAGAAACCAACCACACCTCTATGAAGACTCTTAAATGTCAGTCTTGAAAGCCTACAAAACAACTCATCAGATACAAATCACGGCTCAGGGCAAGAAGGGAATGGGCAGCCTGTTAAGCACCCAGGAGTCTGTCATATGGAAAGGATAAGTGTCCTTTTGTGGGTGACTCAGAGTGGCACCATCAGAATCAGCAAAACCATCAACACTGGTACCAAACAGCAGCTGAATTCCCTGGGCAAGGGACCCACCCTCCTGTCAGGGGGTCTGATGAGGAGTCTGAAGTGCAAAGACAATGCACAAATGGAGTTTCAACCTTCGTGGAAAGTATTTGATTATAGATTTCTGTTTCCTAGAAAATTCCTCTATGGGAAAGAGACAACACCAGCAAGGAAGAGGACTGTGTCACATAGAACAGACTGCCTTGCAGCTCCTCCTCTCCTCAGCCACATTTCCCTCCTCCATCCCTGCCAGCATGAGCATGGCACTGCCAGAAGGCAGGCAGGGAGCAAGGCACGTTTCCTAACACATTTCTTTCTACCGTAACACGATCAGACAGAAAAAATCCTCTCTCCAAAGGAGGCTGAGAAAGCATCAACACGAGGCTGAGGCTAACACCATCCCTTCTGCAGATGCTTCAGAAGAGCCATCAGGAATAACAACTCCTGCCCACCACTTGTGAAATCTCTCAGGCTTAGTGGGACTGTGTTAAGCTTTCTGAGGGACACAATCTATGTCTGACATTACACTCACTGCTGCAGCTCCGAGCAACGGGCACTGCATTTGCTGAGGCAAGGTGCAGTAACTTGTGGTGATCCATGAATTCACCATGGAGAACCTGCCTCCACAGGGACATATCCTTCCAGTGTGGAGAGCACAGATTGGGATCTCTGCATGGAACGGGTGAGAAACAACAGCAAAAGGAAGGCCAGCAAGGCACCCAAAGGAGTAAGGACTGGATCTCTAAGATCCCATGACTTTTTCTGTGTTCTCAAGTCCCTTCTGCAGCAGCTTAGTGACATATCCAAGAGGAACTCATATCACCACTTCCTCCTTGTCTAGCTCATAAAGAACAGTGATTAAGTCAATTACTAACAGCTGAATACTGGCAACTTCTGAAGAGGAGACCAAGATAAGAGAATTGCCCACTAACCAGGCTTCTGAAAAGGGTCACTCCTCTGTTCAAGCAGACTTGGCAGCCTGAGGATGAAGTGTATGATCTTTAGTGCTCTCTAAAAACCACTGAAAACAACAAAGTCCAAAAAAAGCACTTGTGTATCAAGTTGTTTGTAGCAGCAAAATCCTTTACCCACAAGCAAAAAGATCAGCTGTTGGCAGCACCCAAATGGTGCCAGCCAGGGGTGGCCACCACAGGTGACCCCAGCCTGCCACACGGTTTCACAGGCTGCTCCTCCCTTTTGCTGACCACAGGGAATACAGCTGGAATCCTCAGCAGGAGCCACAGCCAGCTACAAGTGATGGATGTACATCATGTCCCACGCAAATCAGGAACCAAAAGTCACGGATATTTACTCCATTTGCTGGTCCTCACACATCAGGGACACATTTCTGCTCCTCAGTAGAGGAAAGCAAAGAGCAGAGCTCAGTCCTGGGATTTACTCCAGTGAGTAACCACTCAATTCCACTTCCAAACAAACACCAGGAACTGACTCAATACAGAGAAAGTCTCTTCCTGCCCCTGTGAATGAACAGGCTCAGTTAATAATTAAAGTCATAAAGCCAGAAGCACTTAGATATACAAAAGACAACAGAGCAGTGCTTATCAGAACCCCTCCCTTCAGATAATAAATCATGCTTGGCAAAAGCAATCCCTGCATTTCATATTTCCCCATCCTCCTGGAGTCTGGATCCAGCACCAAGCCATGGCTGGCCACAACATCAGGAAGCACCACAAGAAGCTGCTGTGACTGTGAGGGACTCCCAGACTGCGTCCAGAGCACTCATCCCAGTTTGGGCACTCCAAAGGAAATAGGCTGGGATATGGTGGGGATGACCAGAATGGCCAAGCACTGGAGCACCATGGGGAATAAAATGCAATGTTACCCTTTGCAAAATAGCTGCAGTATGTGCAACTACCAAAAACTGAGCTGTCGGATCAGGCCTCAAAAGCTGTAACACCCACACTGAGAACTAAAAAAAAAAAAGTTATTACAAGAACTGCTGAAAACAAATCCCAAACTGGTATTACATTTCACTGAGAGGAGACTCCAGCCAGAAGGAACAACACTGGAAAGCACTGCTGCTGATTACCAGAGGGGAAACTGGCCATTTTTACCTTGGATTTAGGGACCGGGGAATCCAGGCCATTCCCCTGCCCACACTGCCCCCAGACCCAACATGGGTAGCTTTAATTGCTTCTACACTGCTGGCCTTGGTGTGAAAGCTCCATCTCTGAAAAGTCTGTTTAAACACAGGGACAAGCAGAAATATTTCAGATATTGGAGAGAACATTCTGTTCCTTTAAAGAAAAGGAATCAAATACATATTTCTTTTTAATGGATCTGTTGGACTGTTTCCAAAGAGAAATGGTAACAGTTCCACTGTTTTGAGGCAAAATCCCAGAAAACGTGTCAAAGAGGTATTTGTAAATCACTTCAGACCTAACAGAAGCAGCAAGGCAGTTGTCTGGTTATGACAACTCATTTTAACAGCTGCAGAGAATAACATTTCAAAAGGGATGCAGGCTCCAGAGCAATAGGCCACTCATCATTTCCCATTTGTGATTTCATGCTCTGGAGGAGAAGGTTTGAGCAGAGCCCATCTCCAGCACTTGCTGTCATTTTCAGAAAACTGCATCGTGTCTGTACCTGAATTTGTACTGGGAAATGGGATGAAGAAGTTTTCATGTTCAGTTCTTAGCTTCCAACTACAAGTTTTTCCAACAACACTTTCTGTTGTTATGCTTCCTTCTGGTATCAGAATAGAAATATCAACAGAAGCTCAAAATTAGTAAAGAAAAACAAACAGAAGCTTAAGCAAGTTAATGCAAAGTGTAACATCAATAAAAAGAAAGATAAACTTCCTTCTGGAAACTTCTGTGTTTTAAACTGAAAGAAGGGAAATTTATGTCAGATACATGGAAGAAATTCTTCCCTGTTAGGGTGGGGAGGCCCTGGCACAGGGTGCCCAGAGATGCTACAGCTGCCCCTGGATCCCTGGAAGTGCTCCAAGCCAGGTTGGATGGGGCTTGGAACAGCCTGAGATGGTGGAAGGTGTCCCTGCTTATGGGGGTGTGGAACAAGATGGGCTTTAAGGTCCTTCCAACCCAAACCTTTCAGGGATTCCTTGTGCCCCAGCTCAGCTGTGATAGCACTGAGATTCCCCCCTGCTAACAAATAACTGCCTTTGCAGGAGTGCTGGAGTAAGGAATAAACATCTGCACCCTGATACTCCAGAATTCCACCTGCCACTGGCAAACAGGTTCTCCAGAACAGTAATAAATTACTAATAGGCCAACTGAAATGGATTTTAAGAGTCCCATTTTTGTGAAGACAGCTTCCACTTAGGGATGATCACTCCTGTCAATCCATAAGCAGGAATGACAGCAGCAAGAACCAAGTCAATGTCACATTCCTATTGCCTGTCTATGGCTGGGGGGGCTGGCTGGGGACTGAGGTTCAGACCCAAGGAGCCATGGCTTGCCCAGAGAGGTGATCCCATCTGCCAGGGGGTCGTGGCTTCTCTCAGCCCTCGGCTGGTGTTGCCTGCAGAGGTGCCTGGCTCAGCAGCCATCAGCTCTCAGTGATTCAGCAGCGATTTCAGCTCTGCTCTGCAAGGCAAACCCCCAGGGCCAGGCCCGGACAGAGAGAGGAGAGGCCCTGCTGGTGGTGCCGCAGAAGTCGCTTTGTTCTTCCATCTCCCACAAAGGGGTGACCAGAGACGGATCCTCCCCGACTCGGGGCAGAGGGGTCTCTTATATGGGGATACAGAGGTGGGTGTGAAAGGGTGAGAAACCAATGGGTATTTGGGTATTTTACATAGAGTTTCCTAGAGGATCAGGGGTCTGTCTTCTCTCACCGTAACCACAAAGGCTCTCTGTTTCCCAAAGAGGGGCCTGCAGGGGGATTGTGTAACCTCCTTATCTCCAGGCCTTCCTGCCAGGGCAGGGGTTTGTCAGACCCCACATCTGGAGATTGTGCAGTCTCCTTTATCTAAACATGGGCTTCCTGCCAGGACAGGGGCCTGTCAGACCCTACACTTGTCCACCTCCAGGACATGTGCTGTGAGAATCAGTGTCAGTAAGGCTGGAAAAGACCTCCCAGACCATTAAGTCCAGCCTGTGCCCAATGCCCACCCTGTCACCAGCTCCAGGAGCACTGAGCTCCACAGAAAGGACAACACAGATCCAGGAGCGCCTATGGAGCCGGACATCCAGCTGGGCAGGAGCCAAGTATAAAGGGCAGGTAAAGCCAAAGGTGCCATCCCAAGTCTCCGGAGTACTGGGAGAACGGGCTGGGAGGAGTCAGGGGAGACTCAAGTCTGAAAAAGCCACTGCATGAGTTTTAAGATCTGGCCTGTGGAGGAACAAGCCGCCATCTCCCACTGGCAGCTGGGAAGTGAGACATTTCTTGTTCCTGCAGTCACTGAACACTGTTAAAGCCTAACACGCCATGTGCAGACACAAAGGGAAAGAGGAGCAGGGCACTATATGCAATTAAGCTGAAAACTTTAAGAACAGATGGAAAGGTGTAGGAAAGAATCTTTTCTAATAAGCCCAAACACCTTGGGAGGATGTAAAGAAGCATGAGGAAACCTACACAGAGTTTTAGAAGAGAGATAAAATGATTCTTCTAAAAAAGAAGTGAAAGAGAAGTGTAACTGAAGACAGGGAAGAAACTTGGTGGGGCAGTATTTGGTTATTGGTTTAATTTCATTACAGCTCTCTAATAATTCATTTCCCAAGACTTATTTCATCACCTCCTACATTATGCAATGATTCAAAGTGATGCCTGGGCTCTTATCTTCTGCTGCTTAATGAGCAGTGCTCACTCCACACTGGAGATGTTTACTCACAGAGCCCAGAACCCTGGACGTGTCTCTGCCTGGCAGCCCTGCTGGAGCCACTTCCCAAATCAGCACCACAAAACACACTCAAAACCCTGCAGTGCTCCAAGGATGAGGCCATGGAAGGTGCTGTATCCACAGGGTTGCAACACACAACTGGTAACAGAACCAGTTTCTCTAAAGACCTAAACAAGAGTTTTGGTTTTAATCTTGCAGAGAAATCCATATCAAAGCAAATGAAAACAGGAGCTATTGGATACCAGTGCGTTCACGTACAAAAACATCATTAAAGATAATTAAGCAGTTAAAACTAAGGCCTTGTAGCAGTTTCAAGTATTATGAACTGGCATTTAATATGTGCTTCTCCATGCAACAGAAACAAGTGTTACGTGTCAGGGGCTTTATTTCCTAATAATATCAATTAAACCAAAAGCCAGAGTAGATGAGAGCAAACCTCAAGTACCACAAATAGGAATAAATATTTTTTAATAAATTACTTGTCTCTTTTCTGCATTCACCAACAGCTCACAGAACGCAGAAAGCAAATACTTCTCCAGTAAACTGCAGGCACTATGAAGGTATTGTACTGCATGAGGAAAGGCACAGAATACACACCCACACTGGGAAGGGGAACACCTCCCCATGCATGGGCAGAGGGGATTTGCTGAAATGCTACAGCTTGATTTCAAACAGCCTTGTTAGGTTTGATCATTGTTAACAACATCACAGAAAGGCAGAGCAAACCTAATCCCTGCTTTCTTCCTTTAGGTGGATGGCAGGTGACTGCTGAAGCCTAAAGGTTTGAAAAAGCCCCAGGACTGAGTAAGACCTTCCTGAAGAGATTGTCCAAGGCTCCAAACTGAAGACTGTTCTTCCCTCTCTCTGGCCTGTTCACTGGTTACTCTACACACACAACAGATACAACTCCCAGGTAACTTCTGTGAATCATCCAAGAGCTTCTGAATTTCCCTTCCTGCACTTCCTTTTAATCATTTTACCCTAACCAAATGTGTGCTACAGAACCAAGAGCTCCTGGTGTCTGCCCCACCTGATTTCTGTGTGGGCTTTGAGCTCAGGAAACAATGAAGGGCAAGTCACAGTGCCAAAAATAATAAATGGGGAAAGCAGCTGGTGCCACTTTTGCTTCCAGGCATCACTGAGTCATACACCCAAAAGGAGAACTTTTTTTAAAAAAATAATCCTTCACAGACACTTCCAAAAGTCTCAAAGCCTCTTCTGATTGCAGCTCTACAAAAACAATCAAACCTTAATAAAAAGAAAAAGCTTTTATTTTGGCACAATATTTCATAGAACCATCGACTGTCCTGAGCCAGAAGGGACCCACAAGGACCATCGAAGTCCAACCCCTGGCCCTGCAAACACCCCAGAAATCCCACCCTGTCCCTGAGAGTGCTGTACCCTGGAGCACAGGAGTCTCTCCAGCTCAGGACATTCCTCCCTCTTGTTCCCTGGACAATCCATCAGGAGGGTGCACCAGCAGCAAAGCACAACAGCACCAGGGAGCCAAGGCCTGCTGAAATCCTCCTCAGTCACTCCTCAAGTGCAACAGGCTGGACACTTGGCATTGTTTCCTTCCACACCCTGAGCTGCCACAGCCTCAAAGCAACTCCACCTGCCTGAACACTGCTTGCCCTTGCAGGGATGTACTTCATAATTTGTTAACCTAAGTGCTACTATTATAGGGCTACAGATGTTCTGGGATTGTCAAATTCCCACTGGCACATGGAGCACAAAAACCTTACAGAAATTAACTGGTACTTCAGAGGGGCTCTCATGAAAGCTGATGGAGCTGTAACAATTCCTGAAAACAAAACAGGTCTGAGAAATTTCTCCAAGTGTCACATTCTTACACGAGAGCTGCCTTAGCCCTGCATTTTAACTACATGACACCGTAACTGTGTGACAACAGGTTCCCCAAAATCTCATCTATAAAGCAGCACATTGATGAACAAACTGGTTTGTACTTTATCCTGTCATCAGCATCACCAACAGAAGTTTGTAATGCAACACACTCTGCACTAATTAACCAAATCCCAGCCTGGCCTGAGCTCTCCCCTGTTCAATTCACAGTTTATGCACCTAGTGGAGTTGATTTGTAAGAAACCCAGTCCAACTTCTCAGATCCAACACTAAGGAGTCTGGGCAACTCCCAAACCAGGAGTCTGCCCTGCAGGGCCTGAACTTGCTAAGAAGCTCCCTGGCCTGAGGAGGCTTCTTGGAAACCACTGGAGGGGTCCAACACACAGCCCTGCCCAAGGTTGTGCTCCAGGAAACCAAGATCTATCCCAGCCACACAAAATACATCAGTGACAGCCCAACTGCTCCTGGACTGAAGTAGCTCTCAAGGTGATAAACCCAGCAAGGCTGAAATCACGTCCCAAGTCGGGTAGAGAGGAGGTCACAAAACGAAGCAGCAAGTGCAGCATGGCAGCCCTGGCTCTGCACAGAACAGCCCCAGGAGCAGCTGTGCCACAGCCACTGCTCACCCTCAGCACAGCTGGGCAAGCAGCCTCGACACCACCCCGGCCCTTCCTACCACACTTCCAACATCACCAGCCACCTTAAAACCAGCCACAACCACTCACTAACATCTTCTGAGATGCTCTTTGGCCATTGACAGAACAGATCCTAGGAGAAAAAGAAATTCAGAATTCCCACTGAAATACAGGTTTTTTTTCCAGTGAGAGGGTCAGTGCTGAGGATCAGGAAAGGGAGCAGGGAGATCTCACATTAGAAGTAGTTTGCAAACATTCCCAAGACAGACACCAAACCTCTGAGACTCCACCCTGACATGACTGTAGGCATGTTCTGTAAGCACTATTTAGCCATTGGACTGTTCATTTCTATAAAACTGAATTATCCATCTATGAGTTTGTCTTGGACATGAGTTTTTGTCCTTTCTCTGAATAGTATTTCAAAACTGGAAACATAAAGCATTCAAACAGAAAAACAGATTTGTATTTTAACAGAAATTTTGAAAGAATTTCTGGTTCTGAAATTCAGATTTGCTGGAGTTCAAGTGGCCACATTTTGCAGGTTAGAGATGTTTTGAAGTAACTGGTTACTCTCTAAGGTAAGACACTGATGTCCAGTGGCTGACCTCAAATGGAGTGACACACAAAACTTGACTGTTCATTTTCATTCACAAAAAAGCAATTTCTTTTAAGTACTCATTTTATACACATGAAAGACTGAACCACTGAATAATGCCCTTATGTTACAAAACAGATTAATGTTAAATAATCCTTGTATTCTGCTAAAAAATGTTACATTCAGAAACATTTCAGGAAGTGCCACACAGTTACTACATATGTCCAGCATTTTCTCTCCAAGGTAAATACCCTGGGAGTTCAAAATTGTTAACTGGTCCCAAAAGCTCCCTTTTCATCATTTTCAATCCCTCCCAAACCAATGAAGCAGCAATTCCCCGTCTATAAATTATGCAGGCTCAGCTCCAACAGCTTACTAGAAGAAAAACAACAGAGAACTTAGGATTTAGTGGTTTTCTAAGCAGAGGAACCCTCCCATCCCTTTTTCTTCACTTCTTAACAATTAAAAAACTGAGTTAACAGGGCTCCATGCTCACTATTCTGCATTCAAACACGTGCAAAGACTACAGTAAGGCTACACCCAAGACCACACTTAGGAGCAAATAAAAAGCTTATCCTTTCTAAATTAAATCACACAAATATCACAGGCTGGTCAGTTCATTGCAAATTTAAGAGAAATGGCAAAGCTCATTATGTTATTTTTAAAGTTAAACGAGAAAGCAAAACGTAGCAGGCAACATGCAGAACTATGCTACTGATATCACAACTTCAGTAAACAGGCAATAAAACACAACAGCTCAACCCCCAGCCCTACTGCACAGAAAGCCCTTAAAGAGTCACTCCTACAATGCAGTTAAGTAGAAGATTTCAGAAAAGGATGCACAAAAAAACATTTAGCAGACTTAACAATTTGATTAAACAGAGTCCTGAGAGTTTAACACAAGTTCAACAGCATAACATTTACAACAAGAAAGAAGAAAGGCACCTGGAGACATCTGACACTGGGCATGCTCTGCAGGCATCTCAGTGCGCACATGCTCTCTACCAGGTTGGAGCAGCCTAGCCACAAAGACCTTGGCACAGAACACTGCAGGGTGACAAAAAGGAAGGAAGAGAAGAAGCAGTTAGATGCCACAACAAATCACTCAAGGCAGGCAACTCATTAGTATGTTAACGTGGGTACTTATCTATGTTATTTCTACATTCATCACATGTTAGCGGCCAAGGGTAAAATAACCACTGAAGATCCTGTGCAGCAAGCAAGGACAAGCCATCCCTCTGGCCTGAGCTCCTTTTCCCCATCTGTAACCTCGTGGCTTTAGTGCCCAGTTGAACATTTTAACTTGCTCCCAGCAGCAGGAGAGTTTTAGTTCACCCACACATGGCTGCTCACAGCAGAGGTTCTGAGACAGAGGCCTCACCCAGCAAACAGGCCTGGCCAAAATCCCTGCCCAGCTGTCCCCTGCACAGGAGGCCAGGAGGTGCCACTGGGGTGGCAAGGCTTTAGGATTCACCTGGAGGAGCTTTGGGAATTAAGGTTTGGTCCTCCCCACTGTCTCAGCTTTCTCAAACAAACTGGGGTTCTTCATTCCCACAGCAAAGCCGCTGTTAATGTGAGGTCCCAGTCAGCACTGGGACACACAAGCTGGCAATGGGAGCATGTTTTACAGAGGAACCACACTTAGCTAAGTTAAAATTGCATGACCAAGTTCTGCTTAGTCAAGGTATCCAATAAACTGGGGGGACATGTTGGAATTATAGCTGAAGAGATCCTAAAGCCAAATTATCATCCCCTGGCTACATTTGCTACTCACCCTGGCACCCAAGCTAACTACCAAATTCCCCATTGCTGACACGAGAAGCTAGGAAAAGTCTCGAGATCCCTTTTGTTTCTTTTCTGAAGCTGAAGAAATTTGATGCAGACAGACTCTCCAAAACTTTTGTAGCTCCTCAATACTATTTCCCTGTTCCTTTTAAGGACAGAGTAGTATATACACCAGATAAGGTTAGGGAAAAGGATTCAATTCCTCAGCATGAAGCAGTGCACAAACCCAGCTCCAGTAATTGGCACAGACTGAGCTTTCACTGTTTTCCACACAGGCTTCCAATTTAGTTACAACAAACATCAAAACTTTAAAAGAAAAGCCCCACACAGGTCAAAGCTGAAAGTGGAATAACTGGAGATGAAGCCTCATGGAAAGCAGTTTGTGCCAGGATCAAGGAGGGGGAGAGAAACCAGAGCACCTGAAGGGGTTAAAAACTTTTTGTTTTGGTTTCATATCTTACAAATAAAACAAAAAAAAAGACTCATCTTTTCATCTCCATGCTAAGGAGAGAAATTAAAGGAAAACCAGCACAAGAATGCCCCTAGCAGCATCAAAACACATTGAAATTTCCTCTCTTATCCAGCAGGAAGGTGCTAATTCCATTGGGAATGGAATGGGAAGAGTGGGAGCATATATCTTACAGAAAGGGGTAAAAATAGTTGTGTTTATGGTTTTTATTGTAGTATTCTTTCTTTAATAGCAAAATAAAACCATAGTTTTCAATTACTAGAAGTTTTTAAAAGTTTATTTCAAATTTAGAGAAATGGGATTTAGCTATAAAGTAATTAATCCAGTATATCTGTAATTACTCTGCAATAATTTTCTTTGACATGTCCTTATACTACCATTTGAAATTTAGTTCCCAAGACTTTTCTAAGACAAGTCAACCAGTCACAACAGGGAACATTAACTTAACAAGACACCAAAATTAAAAAAAAAAAGGTTTTAATATTTTCAAAAAAGATGGGATGTACTGTTAAAAGCCACTGACTGAAGATACACACTTTCTGTAGGTCTGTTTTTCAAAACAAGAGTGTATAATTCAAGAAACGCCTTTTCCAATCTGTTTCATTCTTTATTCCTATTTAAGACAATGGAGTTTCTGCAACACTGAACCATCAACATTCAGGGTATTGCTGCAGGTGTTCATTAAAGCCCAAACACAGTTTTAAATATTTAGGCCTGGCTAAAAAAAAAGTCACTTTGCTCATATGGCTTAATAAAAGTCATTGACAAAAACTACAGCAAACTCCTCTCCTGAAATGTTCAGATCAGGTGTACAAAGCTGAGTATAATGCCTGTAATGAATCTACACTGGTAGGTGTCCACAAATTATACGCTGAAAATCACTGGTTTTGAGGTTATTATGTGTGGTGGTTATAGGAGCTACTCTAGCTAAATAAACTGAATTTTAAGCACTTAAGAGAAAAATGGGTAACTTGAGAACATTTTTTAAAATTTAATTCAAAATGCATTAGACACCTAGGGCATTTCCATGCCAAAGTTAAGCCACACAAAAACCTTCTCACAGTATTACGAAACCCTGCATGAAAGGGTTTATAAAACTCCCTGGACACTCAGCTGCAGCAGCAATATTGCACAACACTACAAACTCAATATTGTGTCCCACTTCACACCGAAACAGCAACGTGCAAATATTTGTGTGCTTCCCTGACATGTTATTGCTTGACCCTGTCATGAATAAAAGCTTAACAGGTTTCCAAAGACTCCACTTTGCATAGCAGGAGCCTCAGCTCAGGCCTTCAGTGTGCACTGGCCCTGCTTTTGCCAGCAGCCCAGGGAGATGCAGCACTATTTAATAAAGTCTGGGGAGGGGAAAATGCCAGTGGCCAAGAGGCACAGAATGAAATGAGAACACAGATCAGAACTGCTCAGGTTAAGGGAAGGCCAACTGAAACTCGCATTTTAAGGAATAAGGTACCTAGCAATGCAGAGCTTCCAGTGCCTCACATTCTGAGGGCTGTGGATCACCTGGGGGCCCGGTTTGCAGAGCTGAGAGGGGCTCTGAGCTCCAGGGCAAGGAGGGAACAGACACAGAAACCTTTATTCTGATCTCCTCAGTGCTTTGTGCTTGGAAAGATTCGTACGCTAATTTTATTATTACATGATTGATGTTAATTCCATACACAAAGAACTGCTTTGGTGGTCTACCCCAGGAATTAGATCTCAAGCTTCAGGTTTCAATCTTAAATCTCAAATTTAAGCAGCCTATAGAAAATGCTACATTCCCAGTGAAACCTGTAAAGCCTCAGTAAAAAGGGAAGATGCTTCAATGCCTTTAAGGCTCAGATGTAAAGGACTTCTTATATTAATAGCAAAGCACACAGCAGTGTGCATCCAATAAACCAACTTTGTAGGTGGGAATTTTTAGGATGGAGGTATTAAGAACACTCTCTTAGGCCCTGAACCATCTAAAGTTTTCCTTCACTCTGGAATTCTCCCAGGTTACAGCACAGTCTGGTTAAAGCAGTGTAAAATGCCCAGAACTGGTTTCTCTCAGCACATCTGATACTCTCACACAGAAATCCTCACACTTTTGTATACCTCTTAAAAAAACCATCATCACCTGTTTATCCTCTAAAGCCCATTAAACTACTCAAGAAATGCCTATAGCCTGTATTCCTGATGGAATTAGAACACCTGTGAAAGCCAGGCATGGCAATATTGCAGTGCCATAATCAAGAATGACAGCATTTACATAACCCAGATTTATGCTGCAAGTTTTATAAAATATTAAAATTATGACCTCGGAATTTTTCACTGCTTTCATTTTATTTATACAAGATAACTTTAGGAATTAAAATTCATTGGTGTGTTTACAGCTTAGGAAATTCTGGTTATAAGGCAAAAATATCCTTGTTTTTGAAAATCAGTTTCTAGATAGAGTCCAAAAAAGATTGGCAAGGAGAGGCACTTTAAAATTTCAAAGGAAAATAGAGTAAAACAAATAAAAGAGCTAATTCACTCCATTTTTTCCAAGGAGCATGGCTAATTATATTAATTCACTCCTCCTGCAACAACTTTTTTTTTTTATGCAGTTTATTACAAAACTAAATTAACATTAAAACCTAAAAAATCATTCAAGTTTATAAATCCTAAATGCTTTTTCCAGCTTTCTTGTGACAGCAAAGCTGGAAGCTCCTACGTAAGGTTAGTTTGTGCTCTGGATGTCCATGGGGCTATAAACAGATATTTCAACTGGCAAAAAAAGGAAAACCAAATAACTTCAACCCTCACTGTGAATTTTTTCAGGCTTTTAGCTATAAGAAACTCACATGCTACTCAACATTGGTGACTTCCTGGTTAGTTTACTTTGATTTAGGCCTGGACTAACACAATTGGTATTTCTTTATTTTCATCATCACTTAATATTGTTAATTTTATGGCTAAGTGATGCTACTTAACCCCCTCTCCATGGCTGGGGACTCAGTTTAATGCAGCCCAAGGGGTGATCTGAAAAGCCAGCTTGGATTCGAGGGCAGTCTGACAGTCTGGGAAAGCCTCATGCTCCCACCTCCAACTCAATGTCAAGCTCAGATCTCCTCAAAAATCAGCATTAAGCACAATAAGACATAAAAAATATGAGCAGTAACACTGTTTCAAGGCCTTCAGTATTATTTTACACTGGGCAGGATGAGCAGCCAGCTCAAACTCCCTCCCAGTTTGCAGGCTGGGATCTCCTCCAGATCTTACCTGGTGCTTTTTCCCTTAAGGGCTTTACTCAAACAGGGCCAAGCAGAGCAGTGGTGGATCCCTGGGCTGGGAATGAGTGCCCCGAGTGTGTGCACAGGTGGGAAAGCAGAACATCCAAGGGTGTGTGTGTGAACACTCCGTGGGACATGCAGGGAGCAGTGACACGAGTTCCTCAGGGCCAGCCCGGCTGGCAGGGGACAGTCCCTGCACCTTTGGTACAACACTGCACAGCTCTGGAGGCACAGACCCAACTGTCCGAGCAGCAGAAGGGCTCTGCACTCCTCCTACTGCCATTCCACAGCCAGGCTGTGCCCTGGGAGGTGCCCTGTGCTCATGTGCTCCACACAAGTCTGTGGGAATCGGTGCCACCACATCACTGCCTTTTCCACGGCCAAACACAACCTCACTGGGCCTGGGTGACTCGGAAGGCTGTTGGAGTACCATCCATACAACAGATTTCCACACTCCGTGGAGTTTCACTTGTGCATTCCAGCAATCTGCTTCAGTTTTAGCAAAATTGTACTCCCAGGTCAACAAAGTTGTTTTAGATGCAATTTACTTTTGCTTTTATTTCTGTCCTTCCATGAACCACAAATGCAAAAGTGAATTTCTCAAAAATAAACATCCACAGAGTGGTAAACTCATTTTAACTTGTGAAAATTTTTGATTATTCTTTTATTGCCATCAAATCACTCTAAAAAATAGGTAACCAATAGCTGACTCACAGTGCCATTAGGAAAATCAATTTAGCCAAATGATTGCCATTCACAATAAAAACTGCTCAATGGAACAACCTTCCAACAGCCATTCAGACCCACATATAAGTTCTTGTATTTGGGGAAAAACACTAAGTGAGGAATCAGGAAATTTAAAGCAAGACAAGGGAAAAGAATTGATCAGAGAAATTCTCCTCATTACCACAGCGATGCTCTAGATAGGACACTGAATTCACAGGAGGCTGATGGATAACGCTGTCCCACTCTGCTCCTGAAGATCAAAGTGTGTGTTTGCTACACACAATCAATGCTACAAAAGGAATATGGGTTCAGTGGAGAGAAGATTAAATGCTTTCTTTGAATAGAATAACCATCTTACTCCATTATCATTTATTCATCAGGATAAGACTCATCAGATGCAGCACCTCATTTTCAAGAAGACACAAAGGACTGGGAAGAAAATCCTCAGATGTTTGCATAAGTCACTCTGAACACTAACTGAAATAACCTAAATTTTCCAAAATACACAGCATTTAGATTAGCCCTTGCTTCCTTCATGTGCATTCACCCCAACTCCCACAGTTAAGTGTGATATACCTTTCTGCACTAACATCCCCTGTGTTACTCTGAAAAGGCCATTTCTAAAGCAAACACTTTGGTCTGCTCTCCTACAGCAGGACAGGGGCTTACAGACATCTCCAGCCAGCAGCTCAGGGCACATCCTGACTGGGGAACACAGGCCCAGCACTGCCAATCACACAGGAGAAACTTGCAGGGAGTCAAACACATAGAAAAATGTGGCTCAGACTTGTCTAACGTGTTAAAAGCTGTCTCAGACTCTTCTGTACTACGTTTTTAAGGGTGAGGCCTAACACAGCTAACAGTAAATCCCACAATGGCCAAGGCAGGGTACAAGCACTCAGTGAGTTCTGATGCCAGTGGAGCCTGGGCTGCCAGGAACAATCCCTGGATTGCCAGGCAGGGGCTGCACAGGAGCACTGCCACAGCTCTGAGAGCTGCCTCACATTGTACTTTCTGAAATGTAACATTCAAAACACGGGCAAGAGCAAAGCCTCCAACCTGCTCAGCTCTACTGCTGCCTTTGTGGGTGCACGTTTCCAGAAGTTAAGCAATATTAAATAACATTGAGGATCTTGATCAGCAGGGGTACTCATTTATGCTTCCCCTTTTTTTCCCTGCTCAGTGTATTTTAAATTATTTCCTCTTTTCAGTTTTTATCACTAAAGAGGCTAAGTTCACTTCTGCCTCCTTGTTCTCTCATTTTAGAAAAAGGCACACCCTGAACAGCAAGTATTTCACAGAAAGATGTTATTTTACAGTTTTAACTACAAAGTGAGTCTGATGGGTGTGTGGACAAATTCAATTTGATACTAGATGAGAATGCAAGAAATGTCAGTCAAGGTTAATAAGTATTTCCCTTAGATTCTCCCTCTGGTTTATTTCAAAGAGTTACACTAAAACAGATTTCTCCACCCTAACCAAACAAAATTCAACCACTTGAAAAATCAAACCAGGAAACAACAGCACCCTTTGCACAAGTAATTCATTATAAATTACTAACCGATTAAATTCAAATATAACTTCAGCAGAAAATACCACACCAGCAAAACAAACGCAGAATTAAAACAATGCATGAGATCAACAGCACCTACAGGAGTTTCTGCTACAGGAGGTTAAATACTGAGGCCTCACCATTCTCTGCTGTAACTGCCTACAAAGAACACACAAAGGTGTAGCATTACTGCTGTTACTGTCCAAAGGAATCCACGTACATTGTTTCACAGTGACTTTAGAAATAAGCTGCCAACTCCATCAAAGCACCAACTTACAGTGAAGCTGGGCACTGGGAGGTGCAGCTCTCCAGTCACACCAGATATGATACTGAACTTACACAACTTTATCTTCCTGCCAGCCAGGGACCTAGCTTGCCTTCCTGAGGCACACAAACACCTTCCAAACCCATCTCCACGATAACCTGTTGTAGCCTTTTGCGGGCTTCCCAAACCTCAGATGAATGTGACTCAAAGTACATCCACTCTCCCCTACTCTGAAATAAACCTACTATCACTGTGAGCCTCCTCCTGCCAGCCCCACCCTACACCTGTCCCAAAACAGCTGGGCCCAGACCTGCACACTGACATCTCAGGAAGGGTTTGAGACACTGACTCCAAGTGCTGCCCACAACAGATTTTCAAATGGCATTTCTGCAGGAAACGCTGCAGGAATTTGTCCTAGGAACAGCCAGAGAAGTTCTTTCCAGTTCTGATGGACCCATCAGAGGACAGAGGCAGAACTCAGGGCTGTGACCTCCCAGAACTCCACGGGGAGCCCAAGGCAGTCACTGGCAAGGCTGCTGTCCCCTTCCAGAAGCAGGATGTGGCAGCCAATGGCTCCGTGCCCGTTTCTGCACACACACAAGTTCCCCTCGTGCTCCCAGGCCTGTGTTTCACAGCAGACTGGCAATTCCCTCCAGTACAGCTCCTGTACTTCCTGGCCATGCCCTGTCTGACTGTAAGCTCAGCAGCTGATTCCCTGTGCCCTCACACTTGGGGGACATGAAGCAGTTAAAGCAAGAGACTGAATGTGCGGACAAACTCATCTAAGCAGAAGCAGCAAGATAGAGTACAGGGTGACTTCTTACCTGAAACTTTGTTTCTGGGCTTCAGATCCACCAATCCAGAATGAAAGGGGATTCGAATGGGTTTTCCTTCTCAGACTTGTCTGTTAAAAGAGAGCAGCCAATCATCTTCAGCTTGGTGTATCTACTTCTTTCTTGAACGAAATCCCAATTACTGCTAATGCTGTTAGAGACAAGGCAGCCCAGGCACCTGCCCAGCCCAGGACCAACTACGTTAGTGGGGTCGTCGGATTGGTGGATCTAAGACAGAGAAACGCATTTACAGACAAGAAATTGCTCCTTCCCCTACCCTGGGTCACCCAAACAAGTGTTTTGGGGTGCAGCTCATCTTGCCAAGATTAGGGAAGATGAGAAGAAGCTACAAAGCAAATAGCAAAGCAAGTTCTTAAGCTTCAACCACCAGCTCACACCTCGCAGGCCTGCACAATAGAACTCAATGCAGTTCTAGTCTGCCATAAACATCCTTTTAGCATTTTATTGCAATGATTATTTCCCTGTTTCCAGGCTCAAAATGACCTTATTTGCCTTACACATCTGCAGCACAAAGATGGAATTGTCAAGACACTCCGGATCTGAACAACAGCACTGAATTCAGTACATTTCCAGTACTGCTGTGTCTCTGGAAAACAATCTAGAACCAGAAGAGTAAAACACTGCACACTACTCCTGAGACAAGAAACAGTCACCTCTTGCTAAAGCATGAAGATAAAAGACCTCCAGCCAGTCCTGTCAGCAGCACAGTGAGAGTGTGACTAACTTAAAGCAGCTGCAACGGTGACACCTCAGAGAAGATGGGGCCTGTAGAAACTCACATTACACGTGCAACAGAAAGCTCAGCCTACAGAGACCAAATCATCCAACTTCCACCAAGACCTTCAAAAAGTCTGAGCCATGGCCTACAGATTCCCCTGGCAGCAGCGAGAGCAAACTGCTGCAACATCCCCAGAGGAACAAGCCACCACCACCACCACCTCTCACCCTCTCTCTCCTCTGCTCTCCAGCCCCTCCAGAGAGCTGAACCTCAGCCTCCACTGCTGCGCCCCAAGTCTCAAGCTCCAGCAATTCCCAGAAGGGTGGAGAAACTGCCACTGTCCCCAGCTCGCCAAGAAGCCATCTCCATGAGGACAGGACTGTCCCTCACTGCCCACAGCTCCCCAAAGAAAGCAGCATCTTCATGGTGGGGCGATTTCCTGCTTTTCAGCCACTGGCAGAGCCAGTCAATTCTAGGGCAGCGTTTCAAGGACAAAGCAGCGCTGTAGGCCCAGTACCATGTCCAATGCATGATTTTTAAGGCTGCCAAGGAAAGTGCTAAGATGTCAAGGCATATGACTCAGAATTTTCAGAGTACAATATAGCTCAGCAAGAAGCCAGCTATCAAATTATATAAATGTACCGATTTGCTAAGTCACTGCAGAGCCAGCAGGGTGCTGGAAGGAGAGGCACTTCTCCATGAAACCAAACCTTAACATTATTTGCAAGTGTAACAGCACAGGTCTGATTTTTGTCTCCAGAGGGACTGGTGTGCTGGAGACAGCCTGAGTAACAAGTTTCCCTGGCTAGTCCTCCCATGCCCATGGGGAATTGCCTACAAGATTCTCCATCAAGTCCAAGCTGGAACTTACTAAGTTTTGCAAATTCTGAGTATGCGTTTTCGAAGAGCTTGAGGCATTTTTGTCTGAAAAGCTAAAACTGGCTTCACTGCAAAGGTTGGAAGACTTGAAAAAGCCCCATCATGCACACCACGCTGAAATACAACCTCACACCTCTCAAAAAGGCAAACAGTGCACACTGTCACAACTTCTGTACCAAAAGTCCACATTCAGGAACTCCTCAACAGAATGAAACTCAGAATAAACTTGCAACACTGAATACATATATACACAGTTATTCTCCTCTTCTCCTCTAAGTCAACGAGTAAACCAAAATTCTGTAGTGCTGTCACAGCTTAAAGTTGACCGAAAAAGCCTTTTTTGCCATTTTACCCAGAAAGCACATCACTCCCTATTCCTAGCAAATAGGTCCCTACCTACATCTTATAAATTTCCATCTGTATTCATCCTACAAATGGGCCCAGAAGGCTGAACTACTCTTTGATCCCAAATAAAACTGTTAATTTCCTGAGGTGGAAGTACAAGGATGCAAGTCCTGGGGGGATGTGGATTAACAAAGCACCAAAGAAATAACATGCCTTCAAACGTTCCCACTGTTAATTTAGCCTGTATGAGAAGCAAGTTAAGTTTTCAGAAAGAGCCAGTGCTTTTTGTTGTTAAAACATCAATTGCATTATTTTTGCATTATCTGCTCTCGGTCATGCATTACTCATATTGGGAAGTGTGTGGAAGTGGTACAGGAAAACGGAGTAGGCTGTCACATGTCACACCACTGAGTTCATAAATACATCAATAAACTGGGGAAGGAAGGGATTTTCCAGAAAAAGTGGATTTTCTGTGAATAATGATGCCATAAAAATCAAACCACAAAATCAGATTATGTAACAACATAAACAGTGGCATTCACGTAAAGAAGACGTCGCCCAAGAAAAAAGCTGGAAGGAAAGGATTGTTACCCATCAGCATTAATTTAAACAACTCAGTCAATATTCTCAATTCCCCTCAATTCATTTTCTGCCTTGCAACAAAAAAAAAATCCTTGTCATGGAGCAGCCCTCTCATAAGCACGGTCTCTTGTTCTCTCCCACACATCATTCCTCTCGCATTGGCACATTTGCTGCAACATCCATTTCATTTGAAAGCCATCAGCAATCTCCCTGAGCACTCCGAGCTGCCCAGGGACGGGCAACTGGAAATGCCAAAGCACCCGTGACCTCTAAACTGCATGGCAATAAACCCAGCACACCCAGAGACACGCAGCAAGTTGATTTAACAAGCAGTAGAGGTGTTTCAGAAAACACGAAATCAAACAGTACATCCATCCTTCAAAGAACGTTCCCAAGTCTCTCTGAGGGTACAGCTTGTAACAAGGCAGGTTGTTTTGCTGCGATGCTGCTCACAACACTCATCAGTGACCCAAATCTTTAGCAGTGCTCAAAGCTCTGTATCCTGAGGGACACAGCTGGCACCGTCTGACACGCAGCACAGGCTGACGGGCTTCCAAAGCAGCAACCCCAGAGCACTTCAGAGGGCAGCTGCACCCACACCAGCTGCCTGCAGAGATGGGATCCCATTCCACACAGACACCTGGGCAGGGATTTACTCCAGGAGCTCCCAGCCCCAAGGCAGAGCTCTGGGGCAGCCTGTGGAGCTGAAGGCTGCCTGGCCACGCTCACACAGAGGGGCCCTGCACGTGTTCCACGCTGCAGGGAACTTCCTCTGCTGCGCCTCACTCGCTCAGCACCGGGCAGAGGCTGGAGAATTTAGCCATGTTAGAAAATGTAACTGCATCGTGAGGTAAGAAATCTCTGAGTCTCACAGGAGATTTAAAGAGCCTCTGGTGAAACACCAGGGCTTAGTCTCCCCAAGAATTGGTACCTTCCTTTTATTAAGAACCAAAAGCAATTTCATCTCAGAAAATCCCCCACAACTGGCACATCTGCAGCTTTCTGTCACCTGAATAAACTGATGGCTGCTGCCACCATCATCACAAACCTCAGATAATTTTCCTTTATACACTTCTGCATCTTTATAGCCTCCTTCCCTCTGCCACCCCATTTCCCTGATCAGGCCATTGCTCCATCTAAGCATTCCCAAAAGATAAAGCTTCCACACTCCTTTGTCCACTTTCCTCATTTCACCACTCTGCTGGTTCTGAGTGCAGTTGCCTTGCTCTAATTCATGTTCTTCACATTTTCTGCACCGCTGCCAAAGTCACAGCAATCTTTTCTCTTCAGATTTGCATCCTTCCTCTGTGAGGCACTCTCTGAAACGGGACTGTCACTCTGAGAGCCTGGCAGCAGCACACACCTCATATCCCCTGCCCCAAGGCTCGCCCCAAGGCTGTGCCTTCTTCACATCTATCCAATCACCACTTCTTCAGCTATTTGCTCCAGCCACTGCTTTCTTCCCCGTGTATGAAACCCTGCATGCTTTACTGTCCAACATGCAGCTCTCAACTCTGCTCATTTCACTACTGAAGATTAAAAAAAAAGATACCTGCAAAGTTAACAGATCATTATCCTGATGAAGAAAGCACATCTAGGTTACACACAGGTTTACAAATGCCTTACTAACACTCCATCTACTCCCAGGCTTCAATTAAGAACCAGTCACATTTCAGATAGAACAGTACCTCCTTTGTTTCAGCTGCAAAGACGATCACTGCCTGTATCTGTCGCTACAAAAGTCAACTCTTTGAAGGATTCCTCTAAGAATATGTGGAAAAAAAATCCTACAAATCCAACTGACTGCTTGGCTTGCAATGACTGAGACAGGGAAGAAAAAAGCCAGAGCACTATAGCCCTACTGAGCTATATATACAGCAGCTGTATTTTAGCTTCCAAACAGAACGCTGGGATTTATTTTGCACTTTAAGCTTTAAATAGTTTGGGGGCACAACCATCTCCAGTTGCAGTAACCCAAGGAACTTCAGGTACCCCTGGAGTGATTTACAGCAGGAGCTGCTGCTGCTCAGGCAGGCCTGGGTCAAACACTTCCTCCTCACACTGGTACCTCTGAATTGAACACCTCCACCTCCTATCAAAGTCCTGCCAGGAGAAACAGAAATATTTTTGGCAAGATACTCAATTATAGTTCTTCATTTATTATTTACCGAGGTACTTAAACACTGGACGCTTTTATGAGAGCCAGAGAGAGGCATTCTAGACACTGAAGGCAGTGAGTTAGGAAGATTATTTCCATACACATGACTTTAAGATCTAAATGATAACAGTGTGAACAAGTGCTTGCCCATTTTATTCCTAGGCATGGCCTTTCCTGACTGTGTTCATGCTCCTACCACAGAGCAGTGTAATGCTGAATTTAAACTGCAGGACAGCGACCTGTGTTTGGAGACCAGCAAGGCCTCAGTGAAACACGAGGGTCACAAGCTCGGTGAGTGTGAGAATTTACACACAGCTGGATTCCTGCTCAGGAGCCACCTCCCGTAGGTGTCTGGTGGGTACAGGAGCCTGGGAGCAATAGATTTATTTTGTTATGCCATCCACATCTTATGGTGCACACAGTTCACCTCATAAATGTACAAAAAGACCCCCAATCTATTTGGCACACTGATGTATTCTGTCACAACCACCTCAGTACAAACTAAGCAGCTAATCCCCCCTACTTTGAAAGCTGCTGGTAACTAAATTACAGCTCAGGGAAGCTTCCGGGGAAAACGAAGAACACAAGGCTTTTAGCAGGTTTTGAAGAGAAATGCAATTCACAGGGTTGATGCAACTGAATACAGATTTTAAACACAACTCAGATCTGTAGGTAACAAAACTTACTTCACAAAGCATTGCTGTTGGTTCTTTAAAAGAGCAAAAAGGTCACAGTTATCTAATTTCACTGAGAAAACCAAAACCAGGGGCAGAAAGAGCCCTTTCAATGACTCTGGCTGGCCCTCCATCTGTTCTGGATTACTTCCTCACTCCTCACTCTCCTGCTCACACCCAGCACTTCCCTGAGCCCGGGACTGAACCAGCCCCAATCTCAGCAGACACCGTGAGCCTCAGCCTGGGCATGCCAGTCAGTCCCAGTTAAGCCCAGGGCCTCGGGGGGACCCCTCTGCAGGCACAGGGTATCTCAGCTGCACAGGTGGGCACACCCACACATGGAAGCCGTGGAATGGCATCACTCAATGCACAGCTCATCCCCCTGGGAATGACTAAGGACAGCACAGAACCAGCACCCAGCACAGGGAGCCTTCGGCTGTCCCGAGAGAACAGCGACTTGGGAACACTCACTAAAACTTCACACAGCAAATCAAAGTTGTCACTCTGAAACCTTAAAATATTTCTTTTAGATTTCAGCCTTAAAAATAGAATAGTACTATTTCCGTGACTGATTCTCCTTTAAATAAATGCAAATGATCTATCCAGGGAAGAAACGGTTGAGGGCTAGAACAGCGTGTTCTGAAACTTGGGTGCAAGCAACATGTTGACACGTTATCTCTTGTTCATCACCCTCAGAATTATGGTGTATTTCCTCCTCAGAGCTTTCACATCACACATTTGCTCCTATATTTACTACAGATTCATCCCTGGCAGTGGAGGGAAGTGATTGAGCAAAAGTGCACCAAACCCCATCTCTCTTAGCAACGAGAGGCATAAAACACCTGCTTTTTGGATTCTGGAACACTCTTAAGAAGAGCAGCATCCCCCTAAGTGTGCCAGGCAGGGATGATCCCTGGGTTTGGGATGTTTCCCACAAGCACTGACTCCCACGTTTCCAGATCACACAGAAATCCCAGACGGGGAACTCAGCCCAAACGGCTTCTGCCCTGTGGATTCAAACACATCTCCTGGAGAATCTCACCTTCTGCACCACATCAGAAGGCAAAACCACCACATCTTCATTTAGGAATGATTTTCAATGATTTTAGGGAAACATTTCCACTCAAACACAAGTGATCCTGGGCAAGCCTCCAGTAAGGTTAACAATAAATTCAGCTACTAACGACATTTTACAGAGTACAATTTTCTGTTGGAAACTACAGAATTAATTGTTCATCTTATTAAATTTTTATATTTATCCAATTCTTGTGAACGAGAGAAAAATTTCTTTCTTAAACCTCCTACTACATATTAAAACTCCTACTAACCCCACTGATATTTGCATGGATTAGCACATTTCCCAGCTCCAGCTGCAAGTGGAGGGACAACAATCCCCAGTAAAAGTCCCATTTGCTTCCTCCTGATACAACCTGGCCCCAAAGAGGAGAGACTGAAATGGGAGAGCAAAAACACAAGCAGGAAATTTGAGGGAGCCAAACCTTCCAGCCCCAAACGTTATTTGAGTGCCTCACAGAACCCAAAGCTGAGTGTTGGTGACGCCGTTCCACGGAGGAAAAAAGCCACCAGAGCACACTGTCCAGCTCAGGAATTTAGGAGGCATCTCTGCGGGAGGCTGATCCCCGAGCCGGATCCCCAGAGAGCTGCCCCAGCCCTCCCTCCCTGCTGCAGGGCACTGGTGGCTCTGATGTCCCCCAGGGGAAGTGCGAGATCACAGCACGAGGGGAGGAGGCTCCCCATGAACGGCTTGGAAGGCCCTGCCCTCAGTGATCAGTAAAAATAATTAAAGGTACACAAAGACTTTGTAGGTTTCCCCTTTTTCTTTTTCATTTTATTTCTGCTTTTTGAGACCAGATGGCCCATTTAAAGAAAGTTCATATTTTCCGGATCAGGTAGTTTAGCAACAACTCCACTGGCTAAAAAACCCATTTAATGTCTCCACTGAACCCAGCTCACCTTCAGAGTGCCCTAAAGGGAAATTATTTGCATTTTGCCCCTCAGTTCTGGAGAACTGCATGAAATTTTGTATGTGAGAGCAAATTACGCTTAGGAGAAAAAGCAAATATGCTTACAACAAATAAATTAGAAGATATTTACTGAGTACTATTCTCTCTAGCTCCTAACTTAATTTGATTCATGCCTAAAGGCAGTAAAACGAGGGGCCTCTGATATTTGCCTATAAAGATCTAATTTGCCTGTATTAAAAAAAAAAAAGCCTTTCTACTGCTCCCATCTGGCTGCCTCTCCACTAACGCGAATTTAGCGGCGTAAGCGTTAATTAGGGTTATAACCAATACACCAGTTAGGTCTCGTTAGGTAATTCCGTGTGTACCGGACCGGAGCTGCCGCACCGGAGCTGCCCCGCCGGAGCCCCGAGCCCCCCCGGCGGGTTCAATCCGCCCCCGGGGCCGCGGGAGGGTCTGGCCGGGCCGGGGCTGGACCGGAGCCCCCCGCCCGGGGCATTTCGCTTTCGGTTCGTGCCGCGCTGCTCCGCGCCCCCGGCCCGGCCTCCGGCGGGGGGGTTTAACTGTTGTTATTTATTTATTTTCAATGAAACGAAGGCGCTCGTGGCGCCCCGGGCAGGCCGCGGTGGAGGCGGGAGCGGGCGGATCCCACGGCGGGGGCAGCGCGGCCGGCCCGGGGTCGAGCGCGGGCTCGCGACAGCCCCCGCGGGCCC